>CAMZMU010000072.1:8365120-8771055 GCA_947311845.1 Poa pratensis
AAAATATAAGGATTAACATTGCTGGAAACGGTCCTTAGCCCAAGTCGAAAGTTGGCGGGTCTTAGCTTTGCTCTATGCGCGCATCATCGAGGTATTTGCGATGGACGCAACTCGGGAATTGTTTCGAGTATGATTTGTACATGAACGGAGTCGATACTTTTGTCGACTAATACTTTGTCATTATTCTATCGGGTGCGCGATAGCGCTCCCGATGGGAGTAGCCCTCGAGGATTGTGCTTTATTGCTTGCAATGGAGGATAATCTCAAATCATTCTTATCTTTGAGCATCTTCAGTCGAAGAGAAATTTTGATATGCTCCCGATGGAGTGATATTCCTCAGTCGAAGAAAACGGTCGAGTGACCATTCACCTGAAAACTATCGAGTGATTGTATGCATTGGCGAACCCGAAATCTTTTCTGAACAAATCTGCGTAATGACGTCAGGGATGACGTTTTATGCGACTGCGCCACCTGACACGCGGTGGCGTGCGCAATGCTGTGATGGATGGGACGTGACACGTATGTGGGCCCAATGTGCAGTCGTTTGACTGGATTTGACCGTTCAAGCACGATTTCCTCCGGGCTTATGATGGCATAGTTCCTAGATTCCCGTGCGTAGTGGGCGGAGTGTCCGGCGACGGTTGCTCTCCATGGCTGCCACGTGTACGGCTAGATTTGCTTCTTTGCCCACGATCTCGCACCACGGTGAGGATTCTTTGCGGTGAGGTTAAAAGGGTGCGGCGGAGTAAATAGTACTTTTTACTTGCCATTTGCTCTCCGCCCCGCTTGCTTCTTCTTCCTCCTTACACATCGCCATAGCCTCATAGCAAAGCTTTTGCAACCCACCACTGCGATGACGAAGCCTAGCACCCGGAAGGGCAGGAGTGCGCGAACGCATCGGCGGACAGCGCGCTGGAGCCGCTGCCAGCGGTTTGAAGAGGGACAAGGGCGCCTGGACCAAGTCCTCCTGCAGCAAGAGGATGCTCACCGGCCTGCGGAACGACGGGCTGATCCCTGAGGACACCTCGCAAGTTCGCATCCCTGGCGCCGAGGTAATCCCACGCCCAGGCCCCAATGAGCGGGTCTGTTTTGTGGATTTTGTGAACAGGGATTCTCCTTCCCTGTTCACAACTTTCTTCGTGCACTGATGCACGTTTATGGGGTGCAATTGCACGATTTTACGCCCAATGGGCTTTTGCACATTGCGTGTTTTTCGTTCTTTGCGAGTTGCTTTCTGGGCGTTGCGCCCCACTTCGGGCTTTTTCGCCGTATCTTCAACGTCAAGCGCCAGCACAGCGCCAAAGGACCTGGTGGTTTTGGAGTCAGACTCGATGACGTCGAGTACTTCAAGATCAGCTTCCTCGAGTCTGTGCAAGGATGGCGCCAGAAGTGGTTCTACATCAAGGATGTGACCATAGGCACCCAAGCTTTCGGGTTGCCTCCTTTTGATGCAGACGCTCTGGTGAAGAAGAGGCCATCCTGGATCCCAGCCGACCGGAGTCGAAGCCGAAGAGGCTGACATTCTGATGGAGAAGTCTAAGCTCCAAACCACTGTGGTCGGAGGTTACGGGCATCCACTTGCTAGCCATATGGCCAAGAGGCGAGTGCAGCCTCTCCGAGCGAGCGCATGCTTTGTGGGCGTACAGTGGGGTTTCTGATCCAACCGCTCGCACGCAGTGGAGCTGTCTGATGCGGAAGCGGAGAAGTTGGTAAGAGCCTTACCAAGCTTACCGATGAAGAGCCTTGCGAGATGAACTCGCCTGTGGCTCCTTATGAAACCAGCAACCCTCTACCAGAGGTAACAGTGATACTATATGTCAGTTTATATGTTATGCATGTGCGATATTGACTCCTTTGCTGTTTCTGTGTGCAGGGCCACAAAATGTATGAGTCGATGCCCCCTCTGCCTGAGGACGGCCCAGTGCCGGACAACGAGCCACTCGATGCGGGCTCTGATGATGAAATGGCCTCACTCGCCACGCACACATGCCAGAAGCCGATGAGGGCGATGCTGAGGTGCAGGGCAAGCAGAAGCGGGCACGCGAGGAGGAAGACACGCTGATTCAGAGGAAAAGGAGGGGAACGAGACGGAGTCGACAATGGCGCCACTCAACATCCCTCCTATTCGCTCGCTTCCTCCACGAGCTCCGAAGAAATCGCGCCCCAGCATGGGTATGCTGGCACCCGACCGATTGTGCGACCTTACAGAAGAGTAAGTATTATGTGCATATGCTTTGTCACTTTATGAACAATGCCACTTTGTATACTTATAATGTTGATACAGTGTTTCCTCGGATGAGGATATGCCTCCACCACCTACGGGGAAAAGAGCAGCGCAGCGTCCACTGCACGGACGCTGCCACCAGAGCAGCCGCCACCACTGCGACTCCGGCTGCTGCGGACACGGCTACCCATCTGAGCCTGAGGCTGCGGCTGACAAGGAGGAGGCAGCACACAGGCACCCCTGCATCGACTTCCTCCTTTTTGGAGCACGTAAGTTTGTGCTTTTGTATAATAGTCGAATCAGTAGCGAGTGGCAAAGCTGTTCATGGACCTGATAAACTTGTTCTGAATCTTCGCGTAATGCGTTGTAGCCGTTTGTGCTGGAGCTACTGAATGCTGGCTCCAAGTATGTTCAGAAGGAGACGGAAGCCGCCACCCTGCAGCAGCAACTCGAAGCTGCGAAGAGTGCGTGTTTCTTTATGCTAGTATCACTTGTTGAAGTTGATTCCTCTTGCAGTCTGTTGACCATGTATGTTTGTTTTGCAGAGGCCGCCGTGATGCGGCAGAAAATTTGAACAACGCCACCCGTCGAGTGGCTGATCTGGAGAAGAGGCTGAAAGCAGCCGAGGTTAGAGAGGAGTCGGCGATTGGTCGACTTTCTGCCGCCAGCACCACTTTGACTGGTACGAATTTTGCTTGTTCTTTAGATGTTTGAGGTTTCTGCAATATGGTGCTGATTATGCTGTCCACATGCTAGGCGTGATGGATGGCCCTACTGCTCTGGCAAGCAAAGCCTTGGCACCTCACTCGATGAAAGTGTGGCTGTCTCAGAGGTTACCAGTAGCAGGCAGGGGAGATGCTGACACAGGCGGCGAGTGCCTTGGGGCCCTCCATGGCAGCTTCTTCCCTGGTGAAGAGCTTCCATCTTCCTTTGCAGAACTGGTGGAGCTGTTCAAGCCTGAAGGGACTGCCGTCACCGATTTCTGTCGCGAGCAAATGGTAAGTGGTGCTCAGACTACTTTTCTCATGTTGCTCGCGCACGGAGTCGAGGCAGATTTTGACAAGGCGACGACGAAGTTCCACGGGGTTCTGACGGCAGAACCGTCGGGACTCAGCACTTGGATGGAAGCCGCCAAAAAGTATGCCCAACAGCTTGTAACAACTGTTGAAGATAGGGCAGCCGGGTCCAGGCGAAGAAAGCTTCCTCCAAGAAGTCGACGACTTAGCGAGTGATCCCTTTGTTGACTAGGTCTAGGGATTTCGTCATTTTGCTTTTGCTATATGTAAATTATCAGACATCGTATCTGTCCTTTATGAAATATGAACTTCAGTGATCGGGAGGCGCAGCCCCCGAGCCTTTTGCTTGATCTCTTAATGCTTCCTTATGCCCTTAATTATTCTGACTGTAGAACCGAGCCTCTAAAGCATCGACTGGCCCTGTTGTGGGTGGTTCTTCGAAGTCGCGAAGTGTGAATGACCAGAAAATTATGGACTACCTTCAGCAAAAGCTTTCGAAGGTGAGCGACGAACTGAAGGAGGCACAAGACGCGTATGCTGAGTTGCAGTCGAGGCCATCCCCAACTTCGGAACGGGAGGCCTTTTTGCTTGAAGAGTTGGAGAGAGTAAATCTGCAACTCGAATGTAAGCTATTTTTGGATCATCGAGATCTGTTCTTCGCGAGATGACTCGACTGGGCGATGATGAGCCCTTTGTTTTTGCGCAGGTGTTTGCTCGACCCGATAAAGGAGGAGGCACGGATACAGGATCGACTCGACGTTCATGCGAGTAGTACTGAGTATTCCGCCCACCCCTTTTGGTCAGACAGGGCGAGGAGCGCCATTTTGGTAAGGCTTCTGGACCGGCTGGCGAACTGCAATTCGACTGGAGACTTGCAGGTTGGCTTTATTTCGAGTCCACGAAGTTTGTTTCCTTTGAATGAGCAACCACAGGCCTTTTTGCATTGCTGAAGAAATTTCGAAAAGGCAAGGCGATCAAGAAGTTTGTGCGCGAGCAACTGATTAGCGGGGCTAATGTTGCTCTTGCCTTTGTGCGATCACACCTTCCTCATCTTGATTTTAAAAGGATTGCGATGGGACCCGCACCCATACCAGGTGGTGGTCCTGTGCCAATGGAAGAGCACTACCAAGAGACACGGGTGGACGCATTGGTCTAATCCATAATGTGCTCAAGGAGGAGAGAAGTGGACCCAGCCAAAGGAAGAACCTGTAGATTAAGGTTATATGTGTAGGGGTCAGCCCCGAGTGTAATATTGCCACTTGTACATGATGTACATTTGTGTAATTGTATGTGTGCAGCCCCGAGTGTATCGAACGGGGTTTATGACAAACACTTAATATGTAATATGACTCTTACAGCCCCCGAGTGTTCGAGTGAGGCTGTGAATTTTTGCGATGTTTGGGGCTTGCACATGTTTATTGAGCAACTTGTTTGTATGATTTTTATGACCCAGCCCCCGAGTATTCGAGTGCGGCTAGGGTATTATGTTTGAAGAAGGAGCGAAAGCTCATGTTTTGAGGTAGCACAGCCTTCGAGTGCTCGATTGAAGCTAGAGTTGTGCGAATAAGTTATGCGAGTAGTAAACAGAGAGAAATATGAGGAATCATTGATTATATTCCATTTTGAATGTTAAGCTGCAGGCCGCCTCATTAAAAACCTTCCAGTCCCCTTAGGTACCCTGGTAAGGAAAAGAGCGCGTCTGAAACCTGCAGCCATCCGACATATATGCCTTTTACATTATGCGACTGAGCAATCTAAGCATAGAAACGGCGCAGCTGCGCAACGTTCCAAGGATTATGCGAGAGTTCGCCTGTCTTCGCGTGCTTCAGTCTGTATGCTCCACCACCAATGACCTCGGTGATGATGAAGGGTCCTTCCCATGGAGAAGCAAGTTTGTGCACCTTCTTTTGCTTCAGTCGAAGTACCAGGTCGCCAACCTCGAAGGACCTGGTACGCAGTCGACGGCTGTGATAGTTGCGGAGGTGCTGATAACAGTGTGCGTGCGAGCGCCGTGTTGCGTGCTTCTTCGAGCAAGTCGACTGCATCTTCGAGTGCTTCATCTGCATCTTCTTCGTTGTATGCTTCGACTCTTGGTGCATTGAACCTTACGTCTGATGGCAGGATTGCCTCTGCGCCGTAGACCATGAAGAATGGGGTAAATTGTGTTGAGCATTGGGAGTTGTGCGTAAGCTCCATAGCACAGATGGAAGTTCTTCGACCCAAGCACCCGCTGCTCTTTTGAGTGGGACCAGGAGGCGTTTCTTGATTCCACTCGTCACAAGCCCATTGGCCTTTTCGACTTGGCCATTTGACTGCGGGTGTGCCACGGATGCATAGTTGAGCGTGATATCTTGCTCTTTGCAGAAAGTTCGGAATTCTTCAGCCGTGAAGTTTGTACCGTTATCAGTGATGATGCTACTTGGCACACCAAAGCGGTATATGATGGATTTTATGAAATTGACTGCTGTAGTGGCAGTCGAACTTGTGATAGGGACTGCTTCAATCCACTTGGTGAACTTGTCGACTGCCACCAGAAGGTGAGTATGCCCTCCATGGGAGGATTTTTTGAGTGGCCCAACCATATCGAGCCCCCACTGGGCGAAGGGCCAGGCCAATGGTATTGTCTTCAACGCCGATGCGGGTGCGTGCGGCTTTGTGGCGAATTTTTGACAGCCGATGCACCTTTTGACTATGTCCTCCGCGTCTTTGAGTGCTGTGGGCCAGTAGAAGCCTGCGCGAAAGGCTTTGGCTACGAGTGATCGACTGCTGGCATGATGCCCGCAGTACCTGCATGAATATCACGAAGGATGGCTTGGCCATCTTCAAATGCTATGCAACGTTGGAACATACCTGATATGCTGCGTTTGTATAGTTCACCGTTGATGACAGTGTATGCTTTAGATCGTCGAGTGACGTCTTGACTCTGTTATGTCTTCGGGTACCTCGCCGCGGAGTATGTATGCGAGGAAAGGTTGAGTCCAAGTTGGCTCGATGAGGAGTACCTCGACTGGCGGGTCCTCTGTGCTAGGTGCTTTGCTCTTGGCTGGTGCGGCTGATGTAGGAGATGCTCGCTTTTTTTGATGGATCTGTGCTCGATGCGCTCGAAGAAGACACCAGGTGGAACTGGTGCTTTGGTCGCCCAATGTTGGCTAGCTTATCTGCTTCTTCATTGCTCTCACGCCCTATGTGCCGCAACTCGCAGCCTTCGAAGCTGCCCTCCATGATGTTGTACAGGTCACGGTAGGCGATCATTATCTGCGATTGCATCGCAGGCCTTCATTGTTTGCTGCACCACAAGATTCGAGTCACCGTAGATCATCAGTCGAGTGCACCCGAGGGCTTTGGCCATCCTCATGCCATGGATCAGGGCCTCATACTCGCTTCGTTTTTGATGGGAACTCGAACCCATTTGCAGGATGTAGCGGAGCTTGTCGCCTTTTGGTGATATGAGGATGACACCTGCGCCTGCGCCTTCGTTTTTCTTCGAGCCGTCAAAGTACATAGTCCATGAGTTGGACACATCTGGTGCTCCTGGAGCTGAGCTTCGATCCACTCGGTGTGGAAGTCAGGTAAGACTTGTGCTTTGATGGCCTTCGGGTAATCATACTTGATGTCTCTTGGTGCTAGCTCGATGAGCCATTTTGCTACTCGCCCAGTTGCGTTGGGGTTTGTGAGGATGTCCCCGATCCCTGAGGTGCTGATTACAGTGATCGGGTGCTCGGAGAAGTAATGCGTCAGCTTCCTTGAGGACATGAACACGGCGTAGGCCAGCTTTTGATAGTGCGGGTACCGCTGCTTTGATATGGAGAGCACTTCACTCAAGTAATAGACTGGACGTTGTATGCTTTGGGCGTGTCCCTCCTCCCTGCGTTCGACTACCAGTACGGTGCTCACCACCCTGTTAGTTGGAGACATATAGGTATAGTGGCTCGCGTTCCCTTGGTGCGACGAGGATTGGAGGGCTTGTGAGGACTCGCTTGAGGTCCGTGAAGGCTGCTTCGGCTTCTGGCGTCCACTCGAATTTGTCTGCTTTCTTCATCAGTCGATAGAACGGGAGTGCTTTTTCACCCAGCTTGCTGATGAATCGACTGAGTGCTGCTACTCGACCCGCCAACTTTTGCACGTCATGGAGCTTTGAAGGCCTTTGCATCGTCAAGATGGCCTGTATTTTCTCCGGGTCTGCCTCGATTCCTCGAGCGAGACTAGATACCCGAGGAGTTGCCCGGCTGGCACGCCGAACGTGCACTTCTTCGGGTTGAGCTTGATGTGGAAGCGTTTGAGGTTTGCGAACGTCTCTCGCAAGTCATCGAGTAGTGTGTTTTCTCCCTTGTTGTGATGACGATGTCATCTACATAGACCTGGACGTTTCGCCCAATTTGCTTCTTGAGGCAGTCTTGCATCATGCGCTGGTAGGTTGCGCCTGCGTTCTTGAGCCCGAAAGGCATTGTGTGTAGCAGTAGACCCCGAGTGGGGTTATGAACGCCGTTTTCTCTTCATCCTCTTCCTTCATCCTTATCTGGTGGTAACCCGAGTAAGCATCCAGGAAGGACAAGCGAGCGCACCCGGCGGTGGAGTCGACGATCTGGTCGATTCGAGGTAGTGGAAAGTGATCCTTTGGACACACTTATTGAGTGCTGAAATCTACGCACATCCGAAGGATATCTGTGTTCTTCTTCTCTCGAGTACGGGGTTGGCCACCCATTGTGACTTGATTTCTCTGATGAAACCTGCTGCGAGTAGTCTGTCGACTTCGGCTTCGACTGCGGTTCTTTTTGGGCCGGATATGCGGCGCATTGTTTGCTTGACTGGTTTAGCATCTGGAAATAATTGGAGAGAGTGCTCGGCGAATTCCCTGGGAATACCTGGCATGTCGGCTGGACACCATGCAAATATATCCCAGTTCTCACGGAGGAATTCGACGAGCGCGCTTTCCTATGCGATAGGCAGACTCGACGAGACATTGACTGTCTTGGTCGGGTCAGTCGGGTGCACCTGATGCGATCTTGTGTCATTGGTGGCATTGAATGCTCTGTCGACTGCCACCTTTTTGTGCTGGCATAAGTGTTCGATCGTTGGAGACCGCTAGATCAGCGAGTGTTGCTTCCATGCCAAACATCTCAGAGATTTTGCTGAATTCTCGGTCGCAAGAGTCAGACTTTTGGAAGTTCCCTTGACTGTGATTACTCCTTTTGGTCCAGGCATCTTCAGCTGGAGGTATGCGTATGTGGCACCGCCATGAATCGAGCGAACGTCGGGCGTCCAAGTATAGCATGGTATTGTGACTTCCAGTCGAACTCGAACTCAATCGACTCTGTCCTGAAGTGGTTCTTGTCCCCGAACGTTACGTCGAGTTGTATGGTGCCTTCTGGGCTTATTGCTTTGCCTGGGACGATACCGTGAAAGGTATTTGGATCTTGGCAGGTTTTCGACTGACCTGTTCATTTTGCGGAGCGTATCTGCGAAGATGATGTTTATGCCGCTGCCACCATCCATGAAACCTTGGACATGGCGTAGCCTCCAATTTGGCGTCGAGTACCAGAGCAGAGTGCCCTGGCGAACCACCGATGGAGGGTGGTCCTCTCTGCTGAAGCTTATTGCAGTTTCAGATCCCTTCAAGAATTCAGTTACAGCAGGAGGTGACATGACCGCCATGTTTACTTGTCGAGTGCGAAGTTTTTGCTCCCTGTTGGAAGGGCGACCTTTCTGTATCATGTACATCTGCCCTTGGGGTGGAGGGTACTGAGGTTCGTCCACCCGAGGTACAGGTTGTATGGCACCCGCGATGTTTCCGCCTGCGAGGCTGTGGTGGTGGAGGTGGTGCCATCAGAACGGCACATTGTTTGGCTGAGGCACGGGCGCGGGTGCGGTGCGTTGTGCGGCTGTTGCCTTTCTGAGATTTATGTAATCAGTCGCCATTTGGTCGAACTCCCTGCAGTTTCTCATCGAGTGATTGGAGCGCAGTTTTCCGTCTTCCCTTGTACAGGTGTAATCTGCAATCAGCATCCATCTTTTCTTCGAATGATCGCTCGGATTGCGCTCCAGATCGTGACTTGCGCCAGTCTTTCCTCTTGTAGCCGTCACTGCGTTGGCCGCGATCTCGACTGTCTCGGCGATCATCTCGGCTGTCCCGTCGATCATCTCGACTGTCCCGCCGATCTTCTGACCGTCGGTCGCTTCTGTCTTGGTCGTTGCAGGGTGTGGAGAACCCAGCCGCCATGAAGTCGGGTCTGTCGTCGTCGTAGTGACGTTTTGAACGCTTGTGCCTTCGGTCGTCTCTGTACGAGTCTCTGCGGCTTCGACTGTCGCTTTCATGATTGTCACGGGGCGAGGCTCCGCGTGTGGTGCGCGCCATGTCTTCTCCGTCTGCCCACTCAGTCGCGGTCATCAAGAGGTTAGCCACAGAGGTTGGCTTTTTGCGACCAAGTGCTTCTTTGAGGTCTCGCCTGGCGAGTCCCATTATGAAAGCGTCCATGGCCATATCTTCTGAAATTACTCCGACTGAGTTGCATATCTCAGTCCATCGTCTGATGTATGACCTCAACGTTTCGTCTGATCGTTGAACACAAGCTCGAAGCTCCTCAAATGTTATTGGGCGCTCACATAGAGGCTCGAAGTTTTTGATGAAGTCATCGCGTAAGTGATCCCACGAGTCATACTTTGATGGAGGTAGGGCCTTGAGCCAGTCTCGGGCTGTGCCTTCGAGCATGAGTTGTATGTATTGCATGGCTGTGGTATTTGTGCCTCACTGGCACGCGACGGCCAGCCTATAGTCTTCCAGCCACCCGGAAGGTTCCTGTCGACCCGTGTACTTGGGCTGTTCGGATGTGAGCTTGAACCCTTTGGGCATCCGTGTCTCACGGACGCGTCGAGTGAAGCACAGAGCTCCATGTGGCTCAGGCTCTCGATCAGAGTATGAGTTGCTACTGTAAGATCTGCGTGATCTGCTCCTGGACCGGCGCCTGCGCGAGCTGCTTCTTTCCCTCGAGTGGTGGTGGTGACCACTGTGATTATGCTCCTCCCGACGTGCGTCGACTAGGGCACGGTCTCGACTCCCACCTGGAGTTCTTGGAGTTTGGCGTATGGCCTTCGCTGTTAAGGCAAGCGATTTGATCTGCTGGCGATGCAGTTTTGCATTGGGGTCATCAGCTGGAGGCTTGATTGCCTCTAGGTACACTGCAGCGGTGAAAAGGGCACCCGCAGCTGTTTTGGGTACTGGCACTCCCTCTTCGTCGTATGTCATGAAAGATTTTCCTAAGTTGCGGGTGAGTGCCGCCCTTTCGTCTGGTGAGAGGTGTGACAACCTTGATCTGGGTCTTGTGTCTGCTCGCCCGGTGGAGCTCAGGGAGAGCTGTCTTCTTCGTGCACTCGACAAGCTAGCTTGCTTTTTGCGTTCTTCAAGTGTTGCTCTGACCTGCCGCAGCCGAAGTGATTCCTGCCAGTTAAAGTACTGGAAGGTCAACATCTTCTCTTGTGTTGCGTCTGCTGGCATCATTGTGCACTCCTTGATGACTTTATCTGCTTTTGCTGCCATCTCAGCAGTGATTGTGAGAGTTGTAACTCCGTCCGGCATAGTAACTGTGCACGGGAATTCTGTAGGCCTGCGGCTAGCCGCAGCATCTGATGATTCTGCGGCGATGGCGATGTAGACCTGCTGGAGTATCACCCGAGGGTATGTATGTGTGTCTTCGAGTCCCGTCATGGACTCGACATCATCATCAAGGCTCATGTCGGAGTCGATATGCCCGTCGAGTGGTCCCTCTGGACGGACCTCGCTATCGATGGCTTCATCGCCTATGCTCATCTCGATGTCGGCAAAATCGTTATGAATCTCGAAGTCGAAGTTGTTGTTGGTGCAGATCTCGGAGTCGACGTAGTTGTCGATATGAGTTTCGGGCTCGTCGAAGTCGCTGAGGGAGATCCCGCAGTCGAAAGTATCCTCGAGTGGGAGACCGAGCTCGGTATCGTTTGTGGGTATGCTGATTCGGCCTCCTCTCCTTGGAGTTCGTCGATGAGCTCGTTCATCTCTTGAGTCGACATGGTTGTTGCAGACGAACAAGCTTGGAGAGTTGACGATGGTATGGACGCTGTTGATGGATCCGCAGTTGAAGGAGCCGCAACCGATGGAGCCTCGGGTGCGGAAGTCGCGAGTTGGCGTGGATCCGCCAAGTCCTGCACACCAAGCTTGTTGACGAAAAAATTGAACAAACCGACGGTTAAACCCAAACCTGACTCGAGATCGGAGAAGGCCTCCTGGAATCCTGGCGAGTGTGGCTCGAAATCCATCAGAGGATCTGATGCGCTTTTTGCGGGTGAAGTTGGCGTGTTGCCATTTGTTGAGTGAGCCGGCGAGTTGCCGTGTGCCGCCTGAGTCGGCGAGTTCTGGTTTGTTGACGCAGCCGGCGAGTTACCGTTTGTAGATCCGATCGGCGAGTCGCCGTTTTCTGATGGAACCAAAGAGACCGTGAGTCCAGCACTATTCTTTCCCACAGACGGCGCCAATTGACGAGGGGTACACTCATCAATTCCCATGGTTAAGGACCTAGGGTTGAGATTATGGGGAGAGAACGTGGTAGTGCTGGTAGTTTCGTCGGCTGACAAGCAGAGGCAAAGATTTACCCAGGTTCAGGCCCCTCGGGTGGAGGTAAAGACCCTACTTCCTGCCTGTCTGTTATTGATCGTGTGAGATTATGAGGTTACAAGGTGGTTCTGGCGAGATGACGATCTCGCTAGAGCTTTGGTGGTTCGAGTATGACTTGTCCCTAGATCGGCCCCCCTCCCAGCCTTTAAATAGGCTGGGTATCGGGAGTTCTTAACCGACCTAGTTTACACATATGGAAAGTTCTAAACCGACTATGCCTATGTCTAATCTTGGAGGGTACTCCATCTTCTTGGGCCTCTTGTCTTGGTCTTCGAGTAGGCTCTTCGCTATTGGGCCTTAGTCATTACGTGCACCAGGTACCCTCACGGTAGGGTACCCGAGATGTATACCCTTATCAACGACATTTGCATGCCTTTTCCTATCCTACACTATCACCATAGCTCGACGAACAAGAAAGAACGGCATGCCGGCCAAAAAAAATAAGCTTAGTCAACAAAATAATATTTCGAGACTATACCACATCACATGTCCTGCAAAACAGAATTAGACGCCTCTAATGTTTGTTTGCATCTTTTAGCGTGGCTGTAGGATTCCCAAAGAAACCCAAAGAAAAACCTACGGCCCTCACCAAGCATGATCATTCATGTTGCTAGATTGACATTGCGGGGTGATGGACAACCCAACATTACGAAAACGTTGCGGCTCCCCATCTAAACGATCACATGTGCGCGTGACCCCGGTGTGGACCTAGTCCACATGCCCCTTCTGCTATCAAGTCAACGAGGCCAACTATAATAAGATTCGAAGCTACTGAAGCACTTCGTTGGTGCCGACGGGCATACTAGGAGCAGCCGGAAGGTCCGCGGATTGCCAGAAGTCCGAGATCTTACTATGCCGCTGGAAATAAGATGAGACCGAATATTGGGAAGCAAACATAAATAAACTGAATGTTAGAAGATATAGACTTCAATAACATGCCCGCACAAACTTATGCGATGCCCGCACACCATGTGCTCTAGATCAAATCATGTATCTACGCATAGACTGCTCTGATACCACTGTTGGGTTGCGTGCATGGAAAACAAAAATTTCGCCAACTACGCAATGGCCAAGATCTACTATGAAGATACAAGTGCAAGACATGCATATTTGATCCAACTGTAAATCGTTACCGACACCGTTGAAGCGGAAGAGATGTCGATGACGAAGTTGACGTAGTCGTCGCCGATGTCGATGACGACGTCGATGAAGCTTGTGGAAGAACTCCCTCGGCTAAGCCTAGCCGAGAGAATATCGTAGACTCCTCGCATCCCGCCTTGATCCAACAGAGTGAGATATGGTCAACCATTTGTCAACGGATCACCCTTCTGAGTTTCGCACGTATACATCTGATCTAGACCAGCAGGGCTTCGCCGTCCACACTTGAAGCACTCACCGCTGGTGTATATGAAGGTGGAGATCTCAACACATGAGAAGGAGGGAGAGAGAGATTAGAGATCTAGATCTAAGTGGGAGGATCCCTCTAAATATTTAGAGGTTCCCTCTAATCCAACTAGAAGAGATCTAAACTTTTGTCTTCCAAATAGAGGGGGTGTGGGGTTTATATAATAGGCCAAGGGGTGGAGGTGCTTGGGCAAGGGGGCAAACCCTTGCCCCTTGATGCGCCTCCCATAGGGGAGTTGGAGTTGGACTCCAACTCCCCCTTCCTTTCTTGATGCACAATCCATGGGGAGAGTCTGAGTTGGACTCCAACTCCCCACCCAATTCGGTTTGGGGAAGGGGAAACCTTCCCCTTGCCCAATTCGTTTGGGGGGAGGAGTCCTTGTCCAACAAGGCCCCCCCCCCAAACCGCCTCACCCCTATGGGCCTAGGGCCCAACTAGGACTCGGCCAAGGAGGGAACTTCCCCTCTTGATGCGCCTGGTGTCGTGGGTTTGTCACGTCAGGTGTCATAGATGACTTCGTAGGTGTGGGATTATGCGAGTCAAGCATCTCCGAGCTTGGGATCGCAGGAACAAAGATCAACACAGATTTACCCAGGTTCGGCCCCCTCAATGTGAGGTAAAAGACCTACTTCCTGCCTACCCTAGATTGGTATTGATATGATAATCGAGGTGTTACAATGGAGGCGATCCGATCTGGTACTCGCCGTATGAGCTAGGGTTTGGGCTTGATAGCTTGACCCGCTCTAAGTCCTGCGAGTCCTCTTTATATACACAGAGGCTCGCTAGGTTACAAAAGGAAACTTCCCCATAAGGAATACATCCACAGAGGCCTACTCGGAGACTACTTGGTCTTCACGTCCTCCGGGATTGTCTTCTAGATCTTTCCTTATGGCGGTTCAATATTGGGCTTGCTCCCAAGTGGGCCTTCGTCCGTGCGAGTAAGTTAAGTCGCACTGGGCCGCGGGTTAATCCAGAAAGTATTCCCCCGACATTAGCCCCCAAGCGTGGCCTGAACTTCATAGTATTTCTTGATCTTGAATGCTTAGGCCGCGCTTTTCCTTGTTTCGCGGCTTATAATTGTGCAAGTTTGGCCTTGACTCGCACCTGGAAGATCATCTGACTTCGTGAGCTTCTTTGTTAGAGTATCCTGATAGCTTCAGAACTTGATGACGATCTATCTTCAAATTTTTGATGATAATATGATATAGCCCCCAAGGATTGAGAGGATGTTATGTGGTAATCATCTCAATTCTTCTCAGAGAACTCTGAAGGTCATCACCTGTAACTTGATATCATGAATAAAACAATTGTTAAGTTACAAGTAATTGTAATTGGTGTTGCCGTACTATAAGCAGTACATCGACCTCTAGTTAGGCCATCTGAATCCTTAAGTGGGCACTCGCGCGACTCAGTATTTCCTAGGAATATGTGTGTTCAGGGTCGAGAGCGGCCATGATAGGCAATCAAGCTCGATTGACGCCACACCCCAGTACTTTGGCCACATAATGCGAGTAGCAATCCAACTTAAGGTAAATTTGATAATTGCCAATAAATCGGCTGTTTCAGGGTAACAAAGACCCCAAGAAACATAATGATATTGCCATGATAGGCTAAGCTATGATAAGCTTTGATTATGATGACACATAAGGTCGCGCCTAGGTGGCAACCGAGTGTTATACATAGGGTTGGATCGCGCGTAGGTGGCGATCCATGGTGATACATGGGGTCGGTCGCGCCTAGGTGGCGACCAGAGATGATACAAAGTTTACGGCCGCGCCTAGGTGGCAGCCGGTTTCTGATACAAGGGTCGATCGCGCCTGGGTGGCGATCAGATGTTGCATAGTAGGTGGCGACCAAAGTTGAAGTTCTAGCCCTGAGTGGCTGTGATGATACTCAGCTATAAAGCTGGAAAGGATGATGCTTGGCTCTGATTAGCCTTTTCTTATGTATAGTACGGTCGCAGGTGTGCGACGTTCCAAGGGCGAGGTGCCTCGAGACGATCCTCGAAATCATGGCGTTCGCTGCTTTCTTCCCTTACATCCAGCAGGTAGTACGACCCATTGTTTAGCTTCTTGCTGATGATGTAGGGTCCTTCCCATGGAGAGGACAGCTTATGCATTCCCTTGTGATCTTGTTTAAGTCGCAGTACTAGGTCGCCTTCTTGAAAGGTGCGGGTTTTGATGCGTCTGGCATGATAGCGTCGCAAGTCTTGTTGATATACTGCTGACCTTGATGCTGCCAAGTCTCTAACCTCTTCTAATGTGTCCACCGAGTCTTGCCGAGCTATCTCATTATCTGTCTCGATGTAAGCCGCAACTCTTGGTGAATCATGTATGATATCGCTGGGCATGACTGCTTCTGCTCCATAGACCATGAAATATGGTGTAAATCCTGTGGATCTGTTAGGGGTTGTTCTCAAGCTCCACAGTACTGCTGGCAGTTCTTCCACCCAACATCCTGGAGATGCTTCGACCTTTTCAATAAGGCGCGGCTTAATTCCATGGAGAATTTCCTGGTTAGCTCGCTCAGCTTGTCCATTGCTCTGCGGGTGTGCTACTGACGTGAGGTCCAATCTTATCCCATTGTCTGCGCAAAATATCTGTGTAGCCCCTTCAGAGGTGTTGCTCCCATTGTCTGTAATGATACTATGGGGGTAACCGAAGCGGAATATGACCTTCTTCAAGAACTTGACTGCTGTTTCAGCCTCGCAATCTCCCACAGGTTCTGCTTCTATCCACTTTGTGAATTTGTCCACCATGACTAAGAGGTGAGTTTTTCCGTTTGAAGACCGTCTGAAAGGCCCTACCATGTCAAAACCCCATACGGCAAAAGGCCATGTGATGGGTATTGTGCGAAGTGCTTGGGCTGGCATATGATCTTGCCTAGCGTATCTTTGACATCCATCGCACACTCTGACAATTTGCTCTGCATCTGCTAATGCTGTTAACCAGAAGAATCCATGTCGGAACGCCTTTGCCACCAAAGATCTTGACGAAGCATGATGGCCACAATCGCCTGAATGAATTTCGTGCAAGATTTTTCGTCCCTCTTCTGGTGAGACACATCTTTGAATGCTCCTGATACGCTGCGCTTGTATAATTCGTTGTTGATGATTGTATAGGCCTTTGATCGTCGTATGATTTTGCGCGCCTCAATTTCATCGTCCGGCAGCACTCCGCGACTTAAATATGCCATGTATGGCTCTGTCCATCCTGGCTGTTCATGCAGGGCTGCGACTAAAGTTGAATCATCCTCTGGCTCTGCAATGTCAATTTCTGCTGGAGGTTTGACTGATGGATTGTGCAGTTCATCCAGGAAAACATTGGGTGGGACTGACTGTCTGTTGGATCCAAGCCGAGACAGGGCATCCGCAGCTTCATTTTGTCTCCGATCAATATGTTCAACTTGGTATCCAGTGAAATGTCCAGCAATTCTGTCCACCTCTCTCCTATATGCAGCCATGTTCGCATCCTTGCTGTCCCACGTTCCGGAGACCTGCTGTGCCACCAAGTCTGAATCGCCAAAACAGCGTATGCGACTGATGTTCATCTCCTTTGCTATACGTAGACCATGAAGCAGTGCCTCGTACTCCGCCACGTTATTTGTGCAGTTGAAGTGTATCTGTAACACATACCGCAGCTTGTCTCCCTTGGGAGATGTTAGAACAACTCCAGCCCCCGAGCCTTGCAACTGTCTTGACCCATCAAAATGCATGGTCCAGTATTTGGTTTCTGCCATGCTAGGAGCAACTTGGATTTCTGTCCAATCGTTAATAAAATCTGCAAGGGCTTGCGACTTAATTGATGTGCGCGGCTCGTAACTGATGTGATGTGGTCCCAACTCGATCGCCCACTTAGCGACTCTTCCAGTAGCTTCTCGATTACGAATGATATCTGCCAATGGTGCTGAACTCACCACAGTTATTGGATGCTCTTGGAAGTAGTGCTTCAGCTTGCGACTCGCCATGAACACTCCAAACACCAACTTCTGCCACTGTGGGTAACGCTGTTTGGAAGCTGTGAGGACTTCGCTCACGTAGTATACTGGTCTCTGGACAGGGTATTCCTTTCCCGTTTCTTGTCTCTCCACAACCATGACAGCACTCACAGCGCGGGAATTTGCCGCTATGTATAGTAGCATTGGCTCTTTATCTTTTGGAGCCGCCAGAACTGGAGCATTCGTCAATTGATGTTTCAAGGCTGTCAGAGCTTCGTCGGCCTCTGCGTCCCAAACGAAGGTGTCTGATTTTTTCAACAGTCTGTACAAAGGTAGTGCTTTTCTCCCAATCTTGATATAAAGCGACTCAAAGCTGCTACGCAACCAGTAAGCCGCTGTACATCTTTTATCTTTTCTGGCTTTTGGAGATCCATCACGGCCTTTATCTTGTCAGGATTGGCCTCAATGCCTCTTTCTGATACTATGAATCCCAATAGCTTTCCTGCTGGTACTCCGAAAACGCACTTTGTGGGGTTGAGCTTCATGTTGTATTTTCTGAGATTTGTGAATGTCTCTGCCAGATCACCAATAAGATCCTGGCTAACTTGCGATTTAATCACAATATCATCCACGTAGGCATGAACGTTGCGACCTATTTGCTCATGTAGGCAATTCTGAATGCATCTTTGGTAAGTCGCACCTGCGTTCTTCAACCCAAAGGGCATGCTGACGTAACAAAAAGCTCCGAAGGGTGTGATGAAGGACGTCTTTTCTTGGTCCTCCTCTTCATCTTGATTTGATGGTAGCCTGAATAGGCGTCCAAAAAGCATAACAGCTCGCACCCAGCAGTTGAATCAATTACTTGGTCGATTCTTGGCAAAGCAAATGGATCCTTTGGACAAGCTTTGTTAAGACTGGTGTAATCAACGCACATTCGCCACGTACCGTTCTTTTTCATAACCAATACTGGATTTGCCACCCATTCCGGATGGTATACCTCTGTGATGAATCCTGCAGCCAGCAAGCGAGCTATTTCCTCTCCTATTGCCTTTCTCCTGTCATCATGAAAACGCCGTAGTGGCTGCTTCACTGGTTTAGCCGCAGGGTTCACTTTGAGGCTATGTTCTGCTAATTCTCTTGGTACCCCTGGCATATCTGACGGCTTCCATGCGAAGATGTCTTTATTTTCCTGGAGAAAAGCGACGAGGGCCTTCTCCTGCTCTTCTTCCATGTGTGCTCCAATGCTAGTTTGCTTGGATGAGTCGCCAGGAACAAGATTTATCTGCTTAGTGTCCTGGGCCGCTTTGAATTTCATTGGTGGCTCGGCAGATGGCGTGGTAACCACACTCATATCGTTTGGGTCCACCTGCGACTTATAACCTTTTAGTTCTTCCGCGGCACAGGCGGATTCTGCGAAAGCCGCATCTCCTTTCTCACATTCTATTGCTTTTTCTCTATCTCCGTACACTGTGATGACCCCTTTTGGTCCTGGTATCTTCAACTGTAGGTACACGTAGCATGGCCTGGCCATAAACTTAGCAAAGGCCGTTCTTCCAAACAAGGCGTGATATGGGCTTTGGAATTTTACTACTTCGAAGCTTAGGAATTCACTTCTAAAGTTCTCTTCTGTTCCAAAAGTTACCCCTAGGGTTATTTTCCCCACTGGTCGTGCGGACCTTCCTGGGACAATGCCGTGAAATACTGTTGACGTGGGCTGCAGGCTGGAATCCTTGAGTCCTAGACGCTGGAAAGTATCGTAGTACAAGATATTAATGCTGCTTCCTCCATCCATAAGCACTTTGGTCAGCTTGTATCCTGCAACGTATGGTGCCACAACCAGTGCCAACTTGCCAGGTTCCCGTACCTGTGGCGGGTGGTCGTCGCGACTCCAGGTTACCGCGTATTCTGACCACCTTAACCAAGCGGGTGTTGCTGGTATCACGGCGTTCACCTGCTGACTTCTCCGGCTCAATTTCTCTTCTCTTTTGGAGGTATCGATAACTATTGTGTGATACTGCCCCGTCTGCCTGGGGTTACTCGCGCCGTGCTGCCCAATGTTTGTGTTATGAGCCGCACTAGGGTTTCCTTCATGGGAATTCCCCCCGTTGTGTTGGCTCTCTTCTTTCCACTTTTTGTAATAATGGCATTGCGCCTTGGTATGGTCCGCTGGCCGTCCATCACCTGTCGCATGAAGGTCGCATGGCCGGTTGAAAACTTCTTGCATATTGATTGGACGGGAGCCGTATCCTCGACCCCTTCCACGCTGGCCTCTGAATCCTCCACGCGTATTGGCGACGAGCCCTGAGTGACCATCTTCGCTTTTGCGTTTGTTTTGACTCGTGTTGTTGTGGCTCGTTTGCTGCTGCTGGGGCTTGTTGGAGTTTTTCTTTCCTTTTGCAGCAACCTCCTCTTCTTCTCCGTCTGACGCGTCTCTGGTTTTATCTGAGCTGGCATATTTGTTAGCCGCAGCCATCACCTCGCTGAGGCTCTTGACTTTATCCTTCATGCGACCCAGCTTATGAATCAGCGGCTCAAACTTGCAGTTTTTCTCCATCACCAGGACGGCTGAGCTTGGTGGTATATTATCTGAGGAGTGTATTATTTCTGCCACCCTTTTCATCCAATGGCGACTTGACTCGCCTTCCTTCTGGACACAACGCTCTAAATCTTCTATATTGCAGAGTCGCTTGCAAGTTCCTTGGAAGTTTTAATGAAGGCATCCTTCAGTTCCTCCCAAGTATTTATAGAGTTGGGAGGCAAATTTTGCAGCCATATGTGCGCTGCTCCTTCTAGCATCATGTTTAGGTAGCGTGCGCAGATCTCTTCAGATGCGTTTAGGATGCTCATGCCCATCTCGTAATTGTTGAGCCAAGTGGTTGGATCCATGCTGGCGTTATAGTTTGCCACCTTGCGTGGCCCTTTGAAATCTTCAGGAAAAGGTTCCGATCTGATCCTCTCAGTGAAACACGCCGGTCCCTTGAGTCGCGAGGACAGGGCTGTGGTCGCGCCTGCGGGGTTATCTGCGGGCCGCTTTTGCATCAATGGCGCATTCGCCTGCGCTTCTGCGACTTGCTCCTGCCGCCTATTGGCTTGTTGCAAGACTGCCGTGCTTAACATCTGAATCGCGTGCCGCGCCTCAGCATTGATCGGGTCATCGCCTGTTGGTACCATCTGAGTCAAGATATTAGCCGCAGCATACATATTATCGACAGGGTTCTGGTAATGGCCCTGTGGGGTGTGAAATCTCCTTGGTCGTTGCTGGGTCTCTTGATTTGTTGGTACCCTTCCTTCCGCAGTCGTCTGGATTCCCGTCCCCGCGGCTGGAGTGAGCAGGATTTCCACTGTTGGTTGAGTCGCGCGCAACTGTGTTTGCGGGTCAACCTGTTGTTGAGTCGCAGCCAGTGCGGCTACTCTCTGCCGTTCCTGTTGGATTCCTTGGTTTATCTGATCGAGCCTGCGGCGCTCTTCTTCCATCCTTCGAACCTCATACAGGAGCTCGGCCCTGGCGGCCTCAATTTCTGTTGCACGGAGGGCGGCGTTCGTGGCTGACACAGGTACAAGAAGTGGGTTGCTTGGGGGTGCCGTTGCTTCAGTTTCTCCTGCAGTTCCTGATGCACCTGCTCCTCCAGCCATGTAAACCGCGACTTGTGCCATCTCTTGATCTGGTGATGATGTGATTTCTGGTGGGTAACCCCAGCAACTTTCTTCAAAGGCAGGTATGATGGACCCAAACTCTTGCGAGTCCATGCTTTGCACGGATTCTTCCCCGTCATCGGTGACTTCTTCTACTGAATCGCCTTCCTGGATCGATCTAACGGACCTGCCACCGATGAAGCCGACGAAGACGTTGATGGATCCGAACGGGATCACGTGGCCGGTCTCCAAATAATCTGCTTCCGGCCCCCAGCTCGAATCGTCGATGAGGGGTGTGCCATTGACCGTGATGATACGACCAACAACAAGATCTTCAGCTCCCTTCATGGATCCTGCGCGGAACGTGACGCTCTTGACCGCAGGCCCCACGGTGGGCGCCAACTGTCGTGGGTTTGTCACATCAGGTGTCATAGATGACTTCGTAGGTGTGGGATTATGCGAGTCAAGCATCTCCGAGCTTGGGATCGCAGGAACAAAGATCAACGCAGATTTACCCAGGTTCGGCCCCCTCAATGTGAGGTAAAAGACCTACTTCCTGCCTACCCTAGATTGGTATTGATATGATAATCGAGGTGTTACAATGGAGGCGATCCGATCTGGTACTCGTCGTATGAGATAGGGTTTAGGGCTTGATAGCTTGACCCGCTCTAAGTCCTGCGAGTCCTCTTTATATACACAGAGGCTCGCTAGGTTACAAAAGGAAACTTCCCCCATAAGGAATACATCCACAGAGGCCTACTCGGAGACTACTTGGTCTTCACGTCCTCCGGGATTTGTCTTCTAGATCTTTCTCCTTATGGCGGTTCAATATTGGGCTTGCTCCCAAGTGGGCCTTCGTCCGTGCGAGTAAGTTAAGTCGCACTTGGCCGCGGGTTAATCCAGAAAGTATTCCCCCGACACCTGGCCCACCCGCCCCTTGTGGGGGTGCGGCTGCCTAGTAGGACCATGGCCCACTTAGCATCCCCCTTCAGTGGCTCCAATATTTTCCAATAATTATTTAAACCTTTGGAATAAATCTGACTAGTGATAGCAACTTCTATCACTACGAGACACCTAGTGTCTGCATAATCCAATCTCTCTGATAAAGATATTATCTACCACGCAGAAATCATTCCTGTGATACTCTATCGGTATCCAGACCAACCATATACACAACAAACTAGACCTGACTTAAGCATGTTACCCTACAGGTTCGATAACGTGTAGCTATAATTAGATGTTTCCATCTAATCACCGGCCAGGGTCAGGTACATGGGCTACCTGAATAACTGCTACCGTTATACGAAGGACACTCTGTTGAACTTGTTGATTATTAATTCGTCATTCCCATTACTCGCGATGCTGAAATTACCCGAGATAAAGTATTCCTGATATTTCCAGGAATCAATTCCTGATTCACTATATCTTCGTCTATCTCGTTACCGGTAAATTTCCTTTTCTCGTTCCCGTAATCCGATATCCCACATGATGTAACTTCATCACGCATTGTCTGCAGAACATATTGGATATCATACATACCGAGTGGGCCCTGGAAGTATCTCTCTTTTGACAGAGGAGTAATTTCCCATCTTGGAACATTAGGTATTATGCATACCTTGGAGTTACCCAGTGACTGCCGTTTTGACACCCAGTTACGGCTGTGCCGTTAACAGAGCCAAAGTAACACTTCCAGTATACACAACCCTAATAACCTCATGGTCAATCGACATGTCATATAATAACCATCTGCGATATTGCACTAAGGACAATAAGACACTTTGGAATCTTACTTAGCATATCAACGATTTGGGTCTACCCAGCCATAATGTTTCCACCAACAATATGCCACTCATTGACGCTGACATAAACAATGTCCCAGACCAGGAAAATGTGGTCTCTAGCAATCAACGAATTAGTCTAAAAGGCAAGACTAGGGTATACTTTATTCTGTTCATGTCTCTACACGTGCGAGTGAGTTTTCCTCTGAATCACATATTCATGAGTCACCGCAGTTATAGCATAGAATCATGAAGCATAATTATGAATCAGATGATAAACTTTATTGCCTTTTGGGCATACATCCAACATGTCAACCATCACGGCCGTAACTGGGTGATCATAACGGCAGTCACTGGGTGATTCCGAAGGTGTGCATATATCCTAATGTTCCAAGATGGAAAATTACTCCTCTGTCAAAAGAGAGATACATCCAGGACCCAGTCGGTATGTATGATATCCAATATGTTCTGCAGACAATGCATGATGAAGTTACATCATGTGGGATATCGGATTACGGGAACGAGAAAAGGAAACTTACCGATAACGAGATAGACAAAGATATAGTGAATCAGGGATTGATTCATGGAAATATCAGGAATACTTTCGGGTAAGTTCAGTATCGTGAGTAATGGGAATGACGAATTAATAATCAACAGGTTCAATAGAGTATCATTCGCATAATGGTAGCAGTTATTCAGGTAGCCCATGTACCTGACCCTGGCCGGTGATTAGATGGAAACATCTAATTATAGCTACACGTTATCGAACCTGTAGGGTAACACGCTTAAGTCAGTTCAGTATGTTGTGTATATGGTTGGTCTGGATACCGAGAGAGTATCACCGGAATGGTTTCTGCGTGGTAGATAATATCTTTATCAGAGAGATTGGATTATGCAGACACTAGGTGTCTCGGAGTGAATATTTCTATCACTAGTCGGATTTGTTCCGAGGGTTTATATAAGAGGGAAATATTTATCCGGAGTATTTTGTATGCGGACACTGGGTGTCCCGGATCATGTAAAAGTGTTTTATATGATAAGTAATTAATTCGGGGGATATTCTGTAAAAGGAAATATTCAAATAAGAATTAATTAGACAAAATATTAATTAATTAAGTATTAATTTATTTAATTAGTAAATAATTATTGGGAAAATATTAAATAAATTGGTGCCACCAAGAGGGGTTACCAAGTGGGCCCACTAGGCAGCCGCACCCCCACAAGGGGCGGGTGGGCCAAGACGCACTAAGGGGGAAGTTCCCCCCCCTTGGCCAAACCCTAGTTGGGCCTTGAGCCCATCGGGAGAGGCGGTTTGGGGGGAACCTTGTTGGACAAGGACTCCTCACCCCCCCAAACCGAATAGGGAGGGGAGTTGGAGCCCAACTCCAACTCTCCCCATGAGAGGCGCACCAAGGCAAGGGGAGAGGAGTTGGAGTCCAACTCCAACTCCCCTAGGGCCGGCAGTGGAAGGCAAGGGCTTTGCCCCTTGCCCAAGCCTCCCTACCCCTTGGCCTCCTATATAAACACCCCACCCGTCCTTTGGGAGACACACAAGTTTAGATCTCTTCTAGTTGGATTAGAGGAAACCTCTAAATATTTAGAGGGATCCGCCCCGATTAGATCTAGATCTAAATGTCTAATCTCTCTCTCCCTCCTTCTCATGTGTTGAGATCTCCACCTTCATATACACCAGCGGTGAGTGCTTCAAGCATGGATGGCGAAGCCCTGCTGAACTAGTTCCGATGTATGCGTGCGAAACTCGGAAGGGTGTGCCGTCTAAGATGGCGGTAGACCCTCACTCTGTTGGATCAAGGCGGGACGCGAGGAGTCTACGATATTCTCTCGGCTAGGCTTAGTCGAGGGAGTTTTTCCACATGTTTCATCAACATCGTCATCGACATCTCTTACGCTTCAACGGTGTCAGTAACGATTTACAGTTAGATCAAATATGCATGTCTTGTTACTTGTATCTTCATAGTAGATCTTGGTTGTTGCGTACTAGTGGCGAAATTTTTGTTTTCCATACACGCAACCCAATAGTGGTATCAGAGCGGTCTATGCGCAGATACATGATTTGATCTAGAGCACATGGTGTGCGGGCACCGCACTAGTTTGTGCGGGTATGTTATTGAAGTCTTTCTCTAACATTCAGTTTATTTATGTTTGCTTCCCAATAAACTATTGAGGATTGTTTCCAACGGCATAGTTTGATTTTACGGATTTCTGGCAATCCGCGAACCTTCCGGCTGCTCCTAGTATGCCCGTCGGTGCCAACGAAGTGCTTCAGTAGCTCCGGGTCTTTCTATAGTTGGTCTCGTTGACTCGATGGTGGAAAGGGCATGTGGACTAGGTCCACACGGGGTCACGCGCACATGTGATCATTTAGATTGGGACCCGCAACGTTTTCGTTATGTTGGGATGTCAATCACCCTGTAATGTCAATCTAGCAAGATGAATAATCATGCTTGGTGAGGGCTGTAGTTTTTCCGGTTGTCCCGTTGATCCTACAGCCACGCTAAAAGATGCAAACAAATGTTAGAGGCGTCTAACTCTGTTTTGCAGGACATGTGATGTGGTATAGTCTCGATTTTTTTTTTTTTGACTAACCTTGTTTTGTTTTGGCCGACGTGCCGTTCTTCCTTGTTCGTCGAGCTATGGTGATAGTGGAGGATAGGAGAAGGCATGCACTTGTCGTGAACCTCGACATGGCCGCACCGGTGGAGGCACCACCGGAAGATGAAGGAAGAAGACTATACTACATCATGAAGTGTTATTTACTAGTGCATGTTTTATACCTATTTTCTTGCTTTTCCCTTGTTTGCGTAGTAGACGTCATTATTAGGGAGATTCCACAGTAGCTGCAGAGTTTAAGTACTTGAGCTAAAATTAAAAATATCAAGGAGTTTGTGCTCTTCCAAGTCGTAGCAGCGTCAAACCGGGTGCTTGTCTTCGGGTCACATGTATCCATGGGCTGAGTTTAACAAGGATTCGGGAGGCGTGCATGGAACATATATGCAGCAAAAATGGTTGGTTGTCTTGACGTTCGGGCATGACTAGTCATGAGCTCGGAGCACTTCCATCGAAAGATGAACGGAAGTCACGGCAGGAAGTGATTGGCAAGGTGGCCTACCCCTTAATCATAGTTGGTTGAGCTATATCCAGTTAACCATCTATTGATGAGTAAGGATTCTGAATCACTAAAGTCTATCTTTAACTAGTGCTAGAAAATAATTATGAACATGTCTTAGTGAACTTTAAATTGTTGTAGATCGACACACGTAACACCCGCTATTAACCTTGGTCCACTACTTATAAGGAAACCACTTTTCTACCATTAGGAGTAAATATGTTGATTGGGTATGTTTTCCTAAGAGTTGTACTTAGGGGTGCCAAGAAAGAGTATGTCTTTGACACTTCTCCTCCGGGGTTGTTGTCAAAACTACTTATGAAAGGGAAGCTCACGCCTTGAAGAGTGTTGAGGCTGTCTCTATCCAATGTCTTATGTTGACATGCATGGGCCATGAGTTGCAGAAACGGTTGGATCACACATCTGTTGAGCGACATGATCGTCGTACTCATAGCCATGTTCCAGACTCAGGCAATGACTGAGAGTTATGAGATAACAAAGGTTTTCTGGTCATGTCACATGGCAGAAGGAAGCTCAGCAAGCGAGCATGTATTCAAGATGATTGGTTACGGTATAAGGCTGCAGAATCTGGGGTTTTGTAATCCCGGCTGAGCCAAGTACAGATTTGATGTTGACTTCACTTCCCCGTTTTACAACGGATGCATCATGATTCAAAACATGAGTGGGAGGAAGAAAACATTAAATGGCTCCTTGCTATGCTGAAATCTGCAGAAGCTAATGTGATGAGGGATAACAATCAAGTTCGATTCTTGCCCAATTCGCATGCTTCAAGAAGAAGAGGAAGAAGAAGGCTGAAGGTGTTTTACGCACCAGAAAAGCTTAAAAGGTTTAGTTCAGGAAATCCTGAATACCTCTTCCGAGGTAAGAAAGGATATTGGAAGGGGAACTGTAAGAGGTTCCAGGCACTAATAAGAAGAAACCTGCTAGATGTGCAGGAAGTATAAGAGTTATATTTAAATGATATTCGTTATCCTTGCTAGTAACTCTGGAGTTTTGGTTGCGAACAATTTTTCCTTGCATTCATTATAAGGGTTGCGGAAAGTAAGAATGATGGAGAATAAAAGGTGGTGTGCGCCAAGTTTGGCGCATGGACCTTTGTCCTTGGGATGAAGATGTCTCCACTTTGATTTTTCAAAGTTGAAAGATTTGTGAGCTTCAGCTCAAGTTATTAGGTCGCATATTTGGCGATAAATATTCCTACGAATTTATAGAACAAGTTGGTCATGTTTATTATGATAAAGAATATTGGAGATCACTCCCTTCAGGATGATCAAGTTGCAAATCTTTTGAAGTTAAGGGAATATCATTTGTTCTAAAATATTTTGTGATTGTGTTGATATCACCTTCGGGTGACAGTATCATCTTGGATGCATCATATGCATGATGGAAGGAAATCCAAGATATCGTTATGTGAAACGAGTGAAAGACTTGGTGAATTACACTCTTCATTGAAGTTTGAATTCATTAAGTATTCCGGCACATAGTGAGAAATCAACAAAGATAAGTTTATGGACTATTAATGATTTTATCATTGATGTCTAAAGTTTCACAAAAAGTTTTAGATATAAAGTCTTGGTGATTATAATTATGTCTTGAAAGTTTTCAAGTCATGATCTGACTAAGTGTGACGAACTCAGCACTAAGAATCTTGTTTTTGCATTGCGTTTGGCAATACCCAATCTAGAATATGTCTGCTCGCTAGGTAATTTTAGCACAGTTAATTGTCTTGATTCGTGTCATTGTTTTGAAGGATAACTATGGATGGACACATTGGTCTTAGGCACTAAAGGTTTCTGAAATATTGGAACTTGGTCCTAAGATAAAGGACAAAGAGAATTTCATTGTCTCTTGCCTCATGTCATTGTTTTGAAAGATAAACTTTGGGGACATGATTGATTTAGGTATCTGAGATTTTCTGAAAGATGAAAACTTGATCCTAAAAGTAAAAGACAATGAGTTACTTTGTAGGTTGTTCCAATAAGTTAATTCGAAGTCCTCTTATAACACCACATAAGTGACAATGTTTTGTTACTAAGAGATATGTGATTCTTAAGGAATTTATTCCTTGTTGAATTCAGTGGGAAGATGGTGATTCTTGAAGAGATTATTGAATCTTCGGAAATAGTTATCAGAAGTTGTGCAGGCGGAAGCAATTCCAATTGACAATTCTTTTAGACTAATACCGAGAGTCATTGCAATTTGAGCATGACTTCTTATCAAGAAATAATCACTTAACCAGATTAAGAGCATATGAGTTTCTAGGAAACTTGAGTCAATATGCTAAGACAAAGTAATAAGATAAGGTGCTATAATATCCAAACCTTCATGACTTAGAGTCAGATTAATTAGTAATATCATCAAGTTTGAGTTGAGAGACTTGAAGTAATTCCTATTGGAATATTTGATCATAAAGTTTGTTTTGTTATAAATGGTTTTATAAAAAATTCAAGAGTTGACTACTCAGGATCATATGATCTGTAGCAAAGCTTTGTTGATCTAAATGGGACTAGTAGATTTGTATGAGATGTTTTTTGACAAGATTACAGTAGGGAAAACCGTACTGTGTCAAAAACTTTTATAAAATGATAGGGACATAATTACATCATATGGGGCCATATGTGAGAGAGATTCATAAAGTATCTAGCCAAGTTTGCATGCCCTCTCTCAAACTAGGCCTCGCCCTATGCATATTAAGCATGAAAGTATTTCTAAAGAAACTAATACAATGTTGTACATCAGGTATTTGATTTCTGAATATAAATCCATTACGCTGATCCCAGATGCTCCAGCACCCTGTAATGAGTATTTCCATGAAGAAAGGGATGGAATATCTCTGTCTAGCTTCTTGTATCATGTCCATGAGTTCATGGTCACCATTCCATTCAATTCCAAGTGCCCACCAGAAGCTCTGACTGAAGCTGCATTCAAAGAACATATGTAGTAGTGTTTCTATTGGGCAGGTGTCACATAGAATGCAGTCTTTGTATTCAACATAGAAGTTCCTGTGCGCCATAAGTTCT
The DNA here is from genome assembly GCA_947311845.1 of Poa pratensis. Taxonomy (NCBI): domain Eukaryota; kingdom Viridiplantae; phylum Streptophyta; class Magnoliopsida; order Poales; family Poaceae; genus Poa; species Poa pratensis. Next base: position 8,393,919 of record CAMZMU010000072.1, read on the forward strand.
TTGGTGTTGAGCCTATTGTATAGTAGTAGCCAGATGAAGAACTTTTGCCTTGGCATGTTGCATGTTTTCCATATGTCAAGTATCGTTTTGTGGGTCGGGTGAATACCCACCATAGTTCTGTATATCTTCTTAGCAGGGAAAACAGGTCCACTGTCAAGAGTCCAACTATCATGTTCATTATCTTGTTCAATATCATTGATGTCATCACGTAATGAGTGCATCTCTTCATGGGCAATAAGGGAGAGTGGTAGTTGGAACATCTCATAGATATCTGAATTATTCACCTGGATAGCATCTCTCATGGAAATATTTTCATTTTTGGCAAATGAATGCAAATGTGGGTATTTATGTTCCATGGTTTCATCCTGCCAGAAGTCAGTCCATAGCGAAATTGATTTACCATTTCCAATAGTGCAGGTAGTTATCTCCTTGTATTTATCAAAATATTTCATGCAGTCTCTCCACCAGAAAGATCCCTTAGGTGTGGTTGCATGTGGCGCAGCAGAATTAGTGTAGTATGCATTCCATATAAGATTGACCCAGGGAATATCCATATGGTTGTAGAACTTGTGTAGGTTTTTCATCAGTAATGCCTGATTTTGCAGTCTTAAGTTTAACACGCCAAGATCACCTTGCTCTTTGGGTCTGCAGACAAGCTCCCAGCTCGCTAGACAAGAACCTTGCTTTTGTATATCTTTTCCATTCCATAGGAATTGCCTCTCACTTTTCTCAAAATATACCAAAATTATAATAGGGACTTTGAGGGAGCACATGGCAAACATAGGAAGTGATGCCAATACCGAATTTAACAGGGTGAGCCTTCCAGTATAAGATAGAAGAGATGAAACCCCAGTCAGTTTTTTGTCTAGTCTAGTCACCACTGGCATCAGGTCATCAACAGATGGTCTTGTAGTTCCTAGTGGGAGTCCAAGATATGTGAAAGGTAATCCTTCAGTTCTGCATCCAAATTCTGTAGCCAATTGTTTTGCATATTCTGCATCAATGTTAATAGGGACAAGTGTTGTCTTATTGAAGTTAACTCTTAGCCATGTGCATTCACTGAACTCCACCAGCAGATTTTTTAGAGTTGCTAATTGGATAGGATCAGCAGGCATGATGAGTAATGTATCATCGGCATATTGGACAATTGGGTATTTCTGTCCAAAATCATTATCGACTGGCAGCCTTAGGTCTCCTCTCTGCCAAGCATCATTGACCATTGATTGGAGAAGATCGGCTGTGTTAAAAAAAAGTAGAGGTGACACAGCATCACCTTGGCGAACTCCCCTTTAGCAGCATATTTTTTCCCCAGGAACACCGTTTAATAGTACATCAGTGGATGCAGTGTTCAAGATTTGTTCCACTAATGAAATCCATTTAGGACCGAAACCTTTTGCTTTGAGCATAGCAATGACTGCATTGTATTCTACCTTGTCAAAAGCCTTTTCAAAGTCAATCTTCATAATGATAATAGGATTTTTTGATTGATGACAGATATTCAGATATTCAAATGTCCAACCCAAACAGTCTTGGATGGTTTTTCCCTTGATGAAGCCATATTGATTTTGATGAAGTATTGGAATGATTTCTTTCTGTAGTCTGTTTGCCATATGCTTGGTCAAGAATTTTAGAGGCAGACTTACCAATGAAATGGGTCGAAAATCATTCATTGTTTCAGGATCATTGCATTTGGGGATCAGAGTAATGAATGCTGTATTGATAGCTTGCAGATTAAGAGTGCCTGAGTAAAAGTCATTGATAAGCATAATAAAATCTTGTTTGATGGTGTTCCAGCATTTCTTGAGAAAAAACCCATTAAAACCGTCTGGTCCAGGCGCTCTATCAGTGGGGATATCTTTAATAACAGCTTCAATCTCCTCTAAGGAAAACAGTTCATCTAGATGACTAAGTTGATGCCTTTGTACAAGAGTGTCGAGATTCATTGTCATAGCTGGATTAATGCTAACACCCAGTCTATTCTTATAGGAACTCCATATAACAGTTGCCTTCTGTTCATGATCAGTTACAAAAACATCATCATCAATTTTAATAGATGAGATATAATTTCTTCTGTAAGTTTGTGTAGCTACTGCATGAAAAAACTTTGTATTTTCATCTCCATCTTAGCCCATCTGATCTTGGCCCTGATGCGCCAAAAAACTCTCTTGGCTTCCATCAATTTTAAGATATGCTTTTTCAGGATTATTCTGAAGTTCTTTTTGTGTAAGGCCAGCTCTCTCTGTTCCTCAAGTCCATCCATCATAGCTAGAACAAATTTCCTTTTGTCAATTATCTTTCCAAGTTGGGAAAAACTTCTGCTCCATTTTTTGAGTCCTTGTCTTAAATTCTTTAGTCTTGCATTCAAAGCAGTAGCAGAATCTGGTTTAGTTGGGGCTTGCTGCCAACAGTTCGTGACAATCTCTTGAAAACCACTGAATTCAGCCCAATAATTTTCAAATCTGAATAAATGTGCCTTGGGAATAGATGTACTAATTTGAACATTAATTGGAACATGATCTGATCCAACTTTTGCCATAGGAAATGCCATAGTATTGGGGAATTCTGAAGTCCACTCAGCTGATGTAAATATCCAATCCAGTTTCTCCAGAAGAGGTGAGTCTTGCATATTACTCCATGTAAATGCTCTTCCTTTCAATGGAATTTCCACAAGATCATGTGCTTGAATCGTAGTATTAAAAGCCATCATATTGTTTGGGTCACCCCTGCTCTGTTCCTGTCACTTGGGGATCTAATTAGATTGAAATCACCCATAATCATCCAGTACTTGATAGCTGAATCATCGAAGTCTCTGAACCATTCAATAAATTCTGCCATGTTTTCATTGTGAGCTGGTCCATAAATGTTGGTAAGAACCCAAGTGAAGCCTGACATTTTGCAAGTTAACTCTAATGTGACATGGTATGATGCTTGCGATAAAATTTTCCCATCAAAAATATTTCCATTCCAAATAGTAATCAATCCCCCAGAATTACCGACAGAAGGTGTGTATGCAAATTGATTAAATCTCTTGGGACAGAATTTTTTCAAATATTGCAGATCGAAAACCTCCCTTTTAGATTCCAGGAAACATATAATGCTGCAGTTACTCTCATCCACCTTATCTCTTATTTCGTCACATCTCGCATGGGAGTTAATCCCTCTCAAATTCCAATTGTATACATTCCAGTTTCTATTCATTATAAAACTTGGCAGATATGAGGTATGAAAGCTTAGCAATATAATTGACTAAGTTGTTGTCCAATTGACATGTATGATCATGAGCATAAGTATGAGTATGGCAACCATGTATATATCCAAACCAGAATTCCATCATAAACCAGATGAAGTGACATATTGATGCATGTAAAATGCATACATGAACTTTACATTTTATTACTTGATATTCCTACATATTTGCAACTTATATCATGTTATATTCATGTTTTATAATGATTTCGGGGATTTTCTAAACAATCCCCCCTCTTTTGGTTCTAACTCTATTTTCCAGAAAACGTCTTTTTAGGGTTTCAGACTTTTCGGGAGCTTCGGGACACCAAAAAGGGCAAGGCCAAATAGCACGGTTCAGAATTTTCGAGACGAACGCAATGGGCCTAAAATGAAGACCAGCAGCCCAGCCAGCTGGAAACGAGAGGGTCCCACGCGGTCAGATTCCCTGGCCGCGTGGGACCACCTCTTTTCCCCCTTGTGGCTCCGATGCCGTCCGTTTTCGTCTCCGTGGCTTCGTCTTGACCTAAAACCGATTATAAAAAGAGTCCCTCGAGGAGTTTCGCGAGGAGGCGGCGGAGAAACACAAAACCATGAAACAGGAGACAGAAGGTTGCCGCCGAAGAAGATCGGAGGGGGGAAACGCCATCGGAATCACCTCCGAATGGCTCCTCCATCCCCCCTCCGGAGTCTCCATCAACACCACCGCCAAGACCAGCACCATCTCCATCACCATCTTCGTGATCCACTTCATCCCCCTCATAGTTTGAGATTGTTCGAACCCTAGCTATTTTTAAGTGCTATTCTACATGTGTATGATTGGCTACTTGTCATTGTTTGGGGGTGAGATTATATTTTCAGATTGTGTTGTATCACTTATACCATTGAATTATATCATGTCTTCGCGTTGTGAGTAGTTCTCTCATGTTCCTGGGGGCATAGGATGGATTGGCAATGATTTATTTATGACATGTGTTGGTATTTTGTCTAGTTTTTATCTTTTATGTAATTCTGTGATGGTGTTGTGCGAACGTCGACTGCACATCACTTCACCTATATGGGCTCATAGGAGAGCACCGTAGTGTACACTAGTACAGAACGACACATCGTATACCCCTCTATGGCAACGGCAAGAGTTAGGCAACGGAAATATGAGCTCCGCGCGCTTCCGCGAGTGCGCGCGCGCGCTAGTCGGTCGATGGGCCCGACACAATGGTAACGGAGGATGAAAAGATCTCCGTTGCTCATATATAGGCAATGGAGGAAAGAATATCTCCGTTGCTGATATTGCCACATCAGAAACGGAGATCGGTCTATCTCCGTTTCCCATGTGAAGGCACATTAAGCGGTGCCGGTATTAATATCTCCCACTCCAGTACTGTATCTCACTCTCACTCTCAGTCTCACTCTTCCCAGTTCCTAACCCTAGCCGCACACGCTCTCCTCCTACTTCACCCATCGATGGCGAACCCCTCCGGCGCCGACGGAAGTCAGGATGGAGCATCTTCCTCCTCCCACCCTCCGAGGTGCAGCCCGGATCTCCCCTATAACTGGGGCGAGATCCCCGGCGACTGCGGTCGCGAGTTCATTCTGAGCCGTCAAATCCCATCCGGATCCACGGCGGCGGCGGCCACTGACGCCCGGATCTCGTCCTCATCGTCCTCCTCGGACGATGAGGACGAGGATCTGCAGGTCGGTCTCCTCCTCTCTCGCACCTCCTTTGAGCGCGAGCGCGCTGAGGGTGTCATTCGGGCGTCTGCGATGTAGAGAGCTATCCGCATCTCCGCCGCCGAGCACACGATAGAAGCCGCCGAGGAGGCGTTGTTCCAGACGCGGCTCCGGGCGGCCATAGACCACTCTCTTCTCCCTGGCCAGGGCCCTGGGCCAGATGCGGCGGCAGCGGTGGCGGCGGCGGAGGAGGAGGATGAGGAGGAGGAGGACGCTCCGGTGTTCGAGCAGGATGAGGTCTCCTCTGACGTCTCCTCTGGCAGTGGCTCCGGCGCCGACGCCTGGGACGCAATCCGCGACGGAAAGCGACCCCGCCTCACCTAAGGTAAATGACCGCTCTATTAGCTACTTATTTAGCTCGGTTTGCTATGTTAGTTAGCTCTGTTCAGCTATGTATTTGCTATGTTAGCTACTTATTTAGCTCGGTTTGCTTTGTTTAGCTATGTATTTGCTATGTTAGCTACTTATTTAGCTCGGTTTGCTCTGTTAGTTAGCTCTGTTCAGCTATGTATTTGCTATGTTAGCTACTTATTTAGCTCTTTTTGCTTTGTTTAGCTATGTATTTGCTATGTTAGCTACTTATTTAGCTCGGTTTGCTCTGTTAGTTAGCTCTGTTCAGCTATGTATTTGCTATGTTAGCTACTTATTTAGCTCGGTTTGCATTGTTTAGCTATGTATTTGCTATGTTAGCTACTTATTTAGCTCGGTTTGCTCTGTTAGTTAGCCCTGTTCAGCTATGTATTTGCTATGTTAGCTACTTATTTAGCTCAGTTTGCTCTGTTCAGCTATGTATTTGCTATGTTAGCTGCTTATTTAGCTCGGGTTGCTCTGTTAGTTAGCTCTGTTCAGCTATGTATTTGCTATGTTAGCTACTTATTTAGCTTGGTTTGCTCTGTTAGTTAGCTCTTCAGCTATGTATTTAGCTCGGTTTGCTTTGTTTACTGCTTATTGGCTCTGTTTATTAGCTTTGTTTGCTGTTTTTAACAAAGAATATTCGTTATTTCAAGAGCTTGGTGGATGCTTGGTGACGATGCTGCTACCGTGAAGACCTAGGAGTGGGGTTCCATACACGGTGCCGTCACCAGGAGCAGTACATTTTGCGCAGCAGGAAAGATAGTAGATGTTCATCTGGCGGCCGTGAAGACATAGGAGCAGAGCTCCAGCCACGCGCACAGATGAACTTTTGTAAAGCAGGGCGTACAGGAATACGGTGACGACCGGGCGGCCGTCTAGTCGCATGGAGCGGGGCTCCATCGATGGCACAGCCCGTCACCGTGTTTTTTTTGTTTTCCTGTAACCCTTATTAGAAACGGTTATTAGCAAAAATCCGTGTCTAATGTTAAATACATCAGAAACGGTTTATCTCCTCCGTTGCCATTGTGAGGCTTCACATCAGTGACAGAGGCGGGGACACGGACCCTTTCTCCGTTGCCGAAGGGGTTTTTTGCCCGTTTCCGATGTGTCGTTCTGTACTAGTGGTAATGGAGTGAGGAAGACTTGGGAGGACATGTAAACCTGAGACCGAGTCATGAAGTTGCATTATGAGGGTATTAGTATCGGGGACCTTAGAGTGTAATGCTATGGTGGGACTTTATGTCTTAATAACTCTTGTGCAGTCATTTACTTGGCCATAAGAACCATCATAAGGGGTTTAGTTTATTTATTTAGCTTTCCCTAATTATGGCTCCGTCCAAAGAAGATTAAAACTTGACAAAATGTTTACTTTGTTGTTCTAGAAATATTTATGCCATGAAGTCTAGGTAGCCATTGGGAACGTTCTTCACTTATAAGAAACACACACTTGAGCTTGTCCTCTTGCTGCATAGAGGATTGGGCTTTCTCTCTTTGAGAGCTTTCACTTGTCATATTTTATTTTCAGCATTTTATTTTATTGCAACTATACAACCAAAAATCCCAAAAACACTTGCATCTTTCATTGTTTTATTTATCATTCTTGCTAACCAATACCTTCAGCTCCTCGTGGGTTCGACAACCTTTTCTAATCGAAAGGTACTACAATTGATCTCCTACACTTGGGAGTCATCACATATCCAAACCAGCATCATCATATAACCGAACCAGCATTCCAGGATTGCATACATAAGATAATATAGATAACTGCAGGTATCATACGACCATGGTTCAGGCTCATACAGCCTAGGATCGAGAGGTTTAATTATTACAGACCCACATAAACTGAAAGGTTTAGTAAGCATAGCTTGATAAAATAAAGGATAATACTGCCTAGCGAAAAGGCAGTAAAGAGAGGAGACATTGAGCCAACTATTCATTAAGAAAAGTGGCATTGAGGTGCTCCTCAGATAGCTCACTAGGAGGAATCTGGCACTGCTCATTGCAAAGAGCTTGAATGGTGCTGATGGGGAGGATCGGTGGAGGATCAGCATTATCATCAATGACCTGTACATCAAGATCGTGATCCAGGTTTCTGGCTGTTTTCTTCGTCTTCTTTGTTTTCTTGACACCACCTCCCGTCTTCTGTGTTTTTTCAGCTTTCTTTGCAGCAGCTTTATTCTTGAAACCATTGTAGAGGATAGCAATCCTTCTACTGCGTCTGAGCTCATTTACATCATCAGGTGCCTTACGTTTTGGTGTTGCTTCCTCCATGGGATACTGGTCATCATCAACAGAGTTATACTCCTCGCTCATCTCATTGTTGTTCACCGAGACATTGTCATCAAGGGCATTGTTGACTTGTTCCTGATCATCAGCTTTGACAAGTTCCACAATCTCAACCGAGCTAGTAGCAGATGACTGAATTGCTTCAGAGTATACAGTGAGAATACATTTCTTTTCAGTAAAATCATCACCTGTGACGTCAACAATCTTCACGCCCGCTGCAGTCACCTAATGATTGGCTAGGCTGGCAAGCATCTCAGGTGCATTGTTGATAACATTAGTCACCATATTGTTCAGTGCAGCAAAAGCATCAATTGCCTCAATAGCCGGTGGGGTTTGAAGGACAGGTTCAGGGTCAGCTGCAGGTGCAACATCCGGAGCATGTTGTCCATGGTGACCATGGTTTTCTTCCATCTGCTCATCATTCAGATCTTGTTGCATATCATTCCAAATACCACCAAAAGGCAGAGCAGGTAGTGGGTGCGGGTTGCCACCATCAGGAGGCAGGGGATCCTCGTCGCCACCCATGTTACCAATAAGTTTGGCATCTAAGACATAGTTTACCACGGTCCATGAGTGGCCATGTCAAACATCGTTTGTGTTGTCAATCAGGACTAAACTGATGGGGATTTCTAGCATGTCTGGGACTCTGATTTTGACAAGGATTCTGGCACGGTTTGAGTCATCTCTATTCCAAACAACAAATTTTCCAATCTCACTAACAGATTCTCTAATCTTTTCAACATACCATGCTTCAACAGGATAATTAACCATCATCAGCCAGACTTCATGAGTGAAAGTGCAGTTTCTATAATTCAGACCACGGTTCTAGGGTAGTACACGCAGGACACTGTCACCCACATGATAAGGACTGCGAGCAATAGCCATATTGCGGTGACCCCGCACACCACTGCATATTGTAGTGTACAAGTCGTTGACATAACACCCACGGAAGAACTAATCCGTAAATATTACATCCCTCAGAGTAGTACAACAGAAACATTGCGGGTCCACTTTATTACACACTGCTAAAGATTACAAGCCAGAAATGCATAAAAACATCGACGTCTTCCTCCGACATGGGAGGAATGTCTATTATTGCGATGTTGACCAGAGTCAACCTACAAGCGATAGAAAGTAGCAAACTAAGAACAATATTGGCTCAGCAACTAAGTAGTACTATTCTAGTCTTGCTCGGCCAGGTTCCTACTAAGAAGATTCTAGGTCTCCACCTCCTCTTCTTCGACGTCGTCAGCTCCGTAGGCAATGATGTAGTCGACGCCTTCTACTCCTCCAGATAGATCAGGTGCTTCAAAGTACACCTCATCGGCATGGTATGCTCCGTAGTTCTCCTCAATGACCTCCTCAGAGTCTAAGCAGGGGATCAAAAGGGAACGAATGAGTAATAGCATTACTCAGCAAGTTCAGCTAAACGCTTAGTTAAGTGGTATGCACTAACTACGATCCTGACCAAAAAGTCATGGATGATTATGCAATCTTTATAAAACATTTTTAGGAAAAGGTCCATTTTATTTTTAGAAAACTATGCCCCCAGCCTCCACGGGTCATTAGTCATAACTTGGGATGCCTTTCCCGCAGCATTCTGTAGTTCCCTCCTGGAACAAGGATATGACAGTCACAATTTTTTGTTTAACTCTTCAGAGCTGCACCACTTTACCCAACAACAACCAGGCTCTTTATGCTTTCTCAGCACACCATGTGTGCTATAGCCAGAACTCAGGGCAACAAGTCATGTGGAGTCGCTTCCCCGCACAACGCATATCCGCCCATTTGTGACGCGGCTGGTAACTAAGACCACTGGCCCGCCACCCCTCCCGAGCTTCTATTCCAGTCACCCCGTCAGGTGGGAAGGTCACGCGCTTCCACGCAGTTGGCCGCCGCAACGGACGCAACCAGGTAATAGCCTGCCGAGGATATGGGATCGAGGGAAGAAACCTCTGACGAGCCCATCCATAGTGAATCTGTTGGCTGATGCTTCAATACGGCGCAAGGATCACTGGGCCATGGGTAATTAATCCTAGATGTATACATTCCCGTACAATGGAACCTCCACCACAACATCATACCGTGGTTCCATTGCCAGCCAACAATATATAGATAGCATTTTACATCATTCGAAAATAGATTTTTCTTTTTCATGCAATGATAAACCATAGTACTTTGCAATTACTTTGATAAAAATAATCAATCGAGGATATGCAAGTTGGAACTTGCCTTGAGACTGACAGGTAGTGCAGTCCAAAGCTTCCGACGAATTGGGACCCTCGTGTTCTGAAAATCAACATCATTGTCTTTATGAGACAATGTTTAAAAACCAAATACATGTTATTATGCATAGGATGAGATGATTTTGTTCTTCCCCAAAATTCCCCAGAATTTTATTAATGATTTCTTTTGAAGTGATTTCTTTTCATTTATGTTTACTTAGGATGAGTGACATGACAGTCATCATATAGTTCAAATTATACTTTGAACATAGTATTATTTTTTCGATATTATTTCTTTTGAAAATAATTTGAATTATTTCAAAGTCATTTCCACTTAAGGATCCTTTGAATTTTTTTCTACAAGAAATAGTTTTCAACAAATCAAGTAGATATTTTATTTGAATAGATTATTTTCTGTTGATATTTTTAGATATTTTTAAATTATTTATGGAATTTTATTTGAATTTATAGCGAGTTTTGAAATTCGAGAAATTTTCATAATTTGAATAAATTACAGGGAGACCCCTGGTCGAACCAGGTCAAGGTTAGGCTCGGGTTCGGTCCAACCGACCGAGCCACACCCTTCCTTTACTCTCTCACTCACACGAGCCCAAGCCTATGCTCGACTTCCTCTGGCGACCGAGTCGCCAGTGCCGTCGCCGCCCTGCTCCGGCCAACTCCGGCCATCTCCGTCGCCATGGTCTGGGGCAAAACGACCCCCTCACTCTGCTCTACTCCTCTGCCCAAGCGATTTGTGATTCTCCTCCTCTTGCAGCTTGGCGCAACTCAACACTAGGGTTAGGGTTCCGATGCTGGCGCCGCCCGCTTCCCTCTCTTCTCCGGCGTGCTCACCATGGCTGGGCGCAGAGCTTCGCCCTCTGTGCCATCGTGGTGCAGTGAAGATGATTCCACGACCTCCGTGTGCCCCCTCCAATGGTAGCGCGAGCACTGCCTCGCCGCCGTGGAGCTACGGCCATGGACGCCTGGTAAGTTTCTTCTCCAATCTCTAGCCTCGGCTAGCTCTAGATGATGCTATAGGGCTTGGATTGAACAAGGATTTTTCTGTTGTTAGGTTCTTGATGAACAGATGATGCTTGCTTGACGATTTGCTCCTTTATGTGCACTGTCTACCTACTGTGCACCAGAAATGAGATGAATGGTGTAGATCTAGCATGATTAGATCCTTCCATTACCTCATGAATTATTGTTGGGAGCATTTCTTGCCCACAGATGAAGAAAATCATTTTAGAAAATTATTTCTGAGCTAGAACTTGTACTGCATGACCTAGCTGTGATGATAAATCGATTTAGACATGATTTAGACAAGTTTTGCTTGCTGTGAAGCCTCCATGTAGAGTTACACAGTAGCTTTCTTGTTTAAAAATGCTTTTTATGTTTTCCTATGCTTCTTCCATGTGTACAGATGTGCAAAGCACAGCTAATCCAGCTCTGCAGGTTCACTGCCTTGTGTAGTTTTTGGAAACAAGAACAGATACTATACTGCTGCTTTTTCCCTTGTCCCTGCATGCTCAAACAATTGCTAAATCAAGCAACTACACTTCCTTTCTTCTCTCCTTCCTTGCAAAACCTTTTTACAGCACCTTACCTTGCTTAGCAAGGCTCTGTTAAGAACAGATGCCGAAAACTTCTCTCTAGCATGGTTCTGTCAATCACAGAACCTGCTTGGTCTCTCTCTAGCTTTCAAGATCAACCTGCTATTGTTGAGCAGCTTGTGCTTCTGGAAATGATGATAACCTGCTTCTTGTGGATTTTGCCTCCTCCTCATCGCTGCTTTTAAATTCCTAGAGTGTATTTATCTAGCAAAAATTGCTTGTGGTGGATGGATTAGGTGATCTCCATTGGTGGTGATTGGTTGTGCTTGTTCTTGTGGAAGAACAGATGGAAATGGATGTGCTAGGTGCTCTGATGATTGTGCAATGTGAGTGTTGTGATTACTATGAGTTGTGTGTGACTTGTGATTTGGTCTGGCCATGTATTTATACAGATTTGGGTTTCTTGGGCTGGTGACACCCGGATAACTGGGCTGTGGTGATTCACCTGCTTATAGTGGCCCCTCTCACCTCGAGCTGCCCTATTTGACTCCTTTTTGCACTCCTTTTAACCATGGAGATCAACTCCTGCTGCTGCTGAGCAGTTCGTCTCCCCTTGGTGATAACTCTGAGTCATTTCTGAGTCATTGCTCTTATCTTGATCCAGATATTTGTGGTGGAAGGCTTGGTTGTGAAGGAATGATTTGTTAAGTCGGTTTGTGGTGCTTATTCTCAAGGGTATGTGTTAATTAAGCTAATTATTAGCTTAATAAGTGGGTTTAGGGTCCATTTGCATAACCCATTGGCAAATGTGATACCAACTTTGGCTTTTATTTCTATTTGCTTCCTGGTTTAATTGTGGAGTTTGCAAATTTAAGTGTTGCCTTGTTTTTAAGATCATGAGATCAAAGTGCTCTAAACAGCACTTGTTGCCTTTGCTCTAGGTTGCCTGAGATATTTCTATTCAGTGCTGTACATAAGCCTTTGCCCCTTCTGATGCCTTCGGATTAATGAGCATGATCAAAATTGACCAGTCCCACTGTTGTCTTTGGTTTATTTGCATTCTCCACTACTTACCCTAATTAAACCATAGTTTTGGTTAGGCTAAAACTAGGTTCAATGCATTAACATGCCAGCACCAAATGGTGTTGGCAACATTTTAACATTAACCCCCATTTCTTTCTTGTTTGAACTGTTCGTTTTGCAGGTTAGAAGATAAAGAAGACTTGAAGATTTAGTTTAGGAAATTTTATTACTTTCTTTTGTATTATTCAATTTGTTGTAAGAAATACATTGTAATGAAGCCTTGTAGTAAATCTGAGTGGATCAATTGGATAGGTTTGTATCCAAATGTTTTTACATAATTTTGGGTTTGTGAAAAATTGAATTCTTGTATATGATCTTTTGGAAATTCTTTTGTAAAGATTTGTGTATGTAATTGTGATATTTATGTAATAAAATGATTCTATTATTTGAGATGAATTCATCACCAATTTGGTGATTTATAGTTTGCTATTTCTTTGATAAGTGTATATTGAAAAACTTAGAGAAGTAAAGATTTGATTTAAACTTAAGATTTTATTGAATTTCCTTTCGAAATCCAAATGATTATTTTGGAAAAATACTAGTAAGTGTTTTGAAAATATGACGTAGGGTTTATCGACACTTCTCGACTATCTGTCAATGTCTGACTCCCAGAACATCGACACTCGTCTGGTATCGACCCTAAATTCATTTAACACAAAAGCGCGAATTTTTTCCAGATTTCACCAAAAGATGCATAAATGCACAAATGCAATTCCTAGTTCTACCCTCTCGAGTCCTATAACTATGGGGTATTACAAATATCTCTGGTGCAAGTACTAGTAAATCTGACAAGAGCAGCTCCTATACCAGATCGGGTGATGTCGCGGACCGTGTATCCCTGCTGCTCGATGTAGGCAGTAATGAGTTCAGCATCACCTTGAAACTGAGCAGGGTCGGTTGGTGGCTCAAGGACGACAATGGCCCAATCATCAGCGTTAAGCAGTGGAGCACCACCAAAGATGTGGTAGCCACGGCGGCGGTGGTGGACACAGGGCATGATCACATTGGCGCCGGGAGGGAGGTGAGGTGCAGGGTCGCATGGGTACGTGGCCATGGTGGCAGGTTGTGGAGGGTTGGAGCAGCCGCAAGGGCTGGAGGTAGGGTTGTTTGTAGATGGCGATGGGGAGGAGGCAGGGGAGGGAGACGAAACGGCCAAACCAGATACGGGATCAATAAAATCAGGTGCTTTCCTTTTAACTCTGAAAATCAGTTGTTTCTTCCGTTTAGATAGGCATTGTCTTTCAATGTGTCCATAAAGATAGCAGCTCCGGCATTGTATCTTGGAGGAACAACCCGATGAAAAGTGTCCTGGTGCAAGGCATCGTCCACAGACAGGGGGAGATGAAGCGTTAATGGGCCGGGTAGTATTAGCGATGGTGGGTGGAGGACGAGGCGTGTTGGTGGGCTGGGCTGAAAGAGAGGTGGTGGGCTTAGGTGGTGGGTGCAGTGGATGGGCTGATAGGGTAGTGGCAAGAGATGAATTTGAAATGGGTGCAGTGTCGGTGGGGCGGGAATCGCGCGTGAGATCCGCCGAAACCAGATCAACAGATCGACGACGAACCACGTACTGCATCTGGCGAGGAGTCCGCCGGCGGCCGATCGGAATAGCATTAGCACCCGTAAGATGAGAAGATTTACTAGGAACATGAGATGTTAACAAAGTATATTCCTCTAAGGAAAAGTAATCGAGTATGTGTACAACGTACAACTCGAGAGCTTTGTTAAATGAATACAATGGTAGTTATTTAATGAACATGTTTGTATAAGATGTTAACAAAACAAATTCCTTTGAAGGAAAATTTATCGAGGAAGTGTACAATGTATAGCTCGAGGGTTTTGTTAAATGAATCCATATCTAGTCATTAAAAGTATGTCTGTGGTGGCAGACGAATGATGGTATGAAGGTTGGATTAGTTTTGTAATTATATGGAGTAAAACAAGCAATGTTTAACTTCATAGAAAATTGCAAAGTTCTTAAAAGTTAGTGGGAGCTAGTTTATGGTATTCAATTAGTTTTGAAAACCATTAAAATACTTCATTTGATAGGATATGTCCCCGATTAGATCTAGATCTAAATATCTAATCTCTCTCTCCCTCCTTCTCATGTGTTGAGATCTCCACCTTTATATACACCAGCGGTGAGTGCTTCAAACATGGATGGCGAAGCCCTGCTGAACTAGTTCTGATGTATGCATGCGAAACTCGGAGGGGTGTGCCATCTATGATGACGGTAGACCCTCACACTGTTGGATCAAGGCGGGACGCGGGGAGTCTACGATATTCTCTCGGCTAGGCTTAGCCGAGTGAGTTCTTCCACATGCTTCATCAACGTCGTCATCGACATCTCTTCCGCTTCAACAGTGTCGGTAACGATTTCCAGTTAGATCAAATATGCATGTCTTGTTACTTGTATCTTCATAGTAGATCTTGGCTGTTGCATACTAGTGGCGAAATCTTTGTTTTCCATACACGCAACCCAATATTTATTGTGGTAGAGTATATTGGCTAAAGTTAACACATGAGAGTGTGAAGTGTCACCCCTCTATAATGCGGATTTCCTATGAATAAAATGAATGCATATTATGAAATGAATAGCCTCCTTTTCCCTTTTTATTTGCGGGGTCTCCACCATCATTGTGTCTTTTCGATGGGACTAAAATACAACATATAGCTCACAGAAAAGATTAGTCCCCTAATCCATATGTAATTAAAACCAACCCCCAAATGAAAGTGCATCTAGCATCCCTAAGAGCATCCTCAACCGAACCTCCAACTTTGTCCCTATATGCCCGGACGGATAGTCTGGATAGGATAGAGAAGAAAAAAAAGCCTACCCAACTAGTCCCTACACTTTCCCCCTTTATGTTCGGGTTGTCCGACAACCCCCACTTTCATGCCATATATGTGGTGGAAATGGGGGTGTACGGGCATTCTCGGACAGTCCGCCATGTAGGAATCGGTCCACCCTAGACCACTTTACCTCTTTCTTTATTATTGCAAGTATCCCTATCTCTCCATCCTCACTAATCATATGCAACTGAGGAGACAAATTTGGGAGACGTGGCTGAACGCACATACAAATGGGGTCCAAAGTGGTGGAAACGTACAGACACTATTGGGCATGTTCGCGAAAAAATGGTGTCTGGGGGGGTCAAATTAGGCCATTGCAGTTGGAGATGCTCTAAGAGGTTTCCATGACTCATGACAAGACAATTAAGGAACTAATTGCGAAGCAGATATTTTAATAGCGACCCTCAAAAAGTGAGAACTTGTCACCTGAGTTTTCTCGAGTCATAGATATGTCATACTACCAAGAGAACCACTTGGAATAGCATAGGAAAAGAAACCATTGGAAAATCTCAAAGAATACCCACCCCCCCACCCCCCCCCCCCCCAAATATCACAAGAAAAATCAACAAAACATTTTTTTTCCCAGAAGCACCAGACACATTTGTACCGGGATCAATATACCACTGAGGTTGAGAGTCTCACAAGAAACCTGTTTTACAAGGTCTCTATTTCTGCCAACACTATAGAGTTTGGTGTACATCCGGAAGTACGGTCTTTAGTTTTCCTACTACAAGAAATCCTCTATATGTGTCTGGAACTTTCGACTGGAGTTAGGTCAGAACCTCCGCTTGGACTTAGCAGTTTTTTGTCTAGCTCTTTTCAGAGGGTGCTCTATTAGACCTGTAACCTCCAAATTCACCCGTCAAAACAAATGGGCACGTAATTTTCCTGGTACGAAAACTAGTTATTATTCAGATAAAAACTTTGAGCACTCCTTCCTAGTATCTCCGGGTTATGTTCATTTTTAGAGATTCTCTGTTCAAGCCGGTACCACCGAGATCAAGACCAATACCTCCATTAATTGTGTTTCTCGCATGACTATTCAAATTTGAGCTAGTTCGGTACTACCCGGGTTTCACCATTCGGAAATACCGAGCATTTACCTTTTCATAAATGTCGGATTTTCCCCTTTGCCTATATATACCCCTCATCATTCCGTGGCAAAATGAAGAAGATGAGAAGAGAGGATACCTTGCATGAGCCTAGAGCCTTACCTTATCCTTGCATCTAGCTCATACTTTTTTCGATCAAATATTTTCAGATCTATGGTGCTTTGAGATATTTTCCTTGTGAATCATTAACAAGGGCTTCAAGATTCAAGTTTTAACCAAGTGTTGTTACTTCTTGAAGTGTCTATGTCTCCTAACCTGCTTGAGAGTCACGTGGAAACTTTCATGGTCTGTTGTGAATGAGCCAAGAGTTTGTGCAGGCTGGAGATCGCCTATCACGTGTGAAGATCTACCTCTTATTGGTTGGGCATGAACTTGGTGTTATCAAGGGGAAATAGGTTGGTCTATGTGACAAAAACAATGGTGTCCTAACCTTCTCCGATGAGGATGTAGTATAGCGCCAACTATCCACACCTCGGATACATCTTGGCGTGTGATCGCACTTTCTAACTCCTTCACTTTCGTGTCATCTACTCTTCCATGGGTTTACTCTTTGTAGTTTGTATGCTTAAGGTGTTAGAGACAACAAGTAGAAATAGTTTGCAAAAAAAACCAAAATGTCACTTAAATTTTCAACACTAGATATTTCACACCCCTCTAGTCGACGTAGGTGATCTTTCAAGCACTTAGGGAGTACGTGTCACTTTCACTAATATGATAGTGTACAAAACTATGAGTCGTCGACGACATGATTCATGTCCCAAAGGGCGTCAATGAGAGACAACTTCGACTTTGATAACGAGTTTCGCAAGAGAAATATGCTAGGCTTGCGCCGACTGAGACCTCCGCCAAGACCACTGGTTGTTGGTCATCGTCACGGCTTGGACCCGCTCCACGCAGCTCCGAATCCACATCCACATAGCGCGAAGCACGAGAGAACCCGTCAGACACGCCGGAGAACCGAAAACCGAAGCCCGAGCCGCGACCCGATCCGATAAAACTGTCGTGAGGAAACAACGTAACTAGCACACATCATATGTATAACTTCCGACGTTCTTTTCGGATCAGAGGGAGTACTATCTATCGATTTACAAGCGTTCATCCTCTCTCTTATTTCTCTTCACTCTGCACCAACAAAATTTATACAATCTTTTTTATCCCACACGTATCTGGACGTGTTTTAGTGCAAGATTTTCCTTGCAAGATTTACAATCTTTTTTTTATCCCACACGTATTTGGACATCTTGCACTAAAACACGTCCACATACGTGTAGGTCAAAAAATGCTAAAACATTATTATCAACACAGGTAAATGGGGAGACCTCAAGGAGCTCTCTCCTTCGTTTGGCATTGCTGGCCGTCGGATTGAGCAGTTACCGCGCGATCTGGAGCGTCCGTTTGCGGTAGCAGCTCACTTCTTTCCTCCGCCGTCGTGGTGTGTGTTTCTTGTCCCTGCCTTACTTTTTTTACTGGGTATATGTCTCACTGACGCTGGGTCCAGATATTGCCGGTCCGCTTGGCAGAGGCAGAGCGTGTGTGGTCGTCGGTGACCGTTTGCTCGCGCGTCGTCTGTGGGGCTGGCGTCGGTCCCGCTCTGCAGCGCTCAGGAGGGTATGTTTCTCGGTTCGTTTCGCAATGCCCGTCGTCTCTTCGCGTCGCGAAAGGGCGCAGGCGCGCAACTACTGCCCGCGGTGAAAACCTAATACCCAATCCCCATCCTCTCCCGTGTACCAATCCCCTCCCTCCTCTACCTCTTGCCGTGCCGCCATCGCCCGGACGGATAGTCCGCCATGTAGGAATCGGTCCACCCTAGACCACTTTACCTCTTTCTTTATTATTGCAAGTATCCCTATCTCTCCATCCTCACTAATCATATGCAACTGAGGAGACAAATTTGGGAGACGTGGCTGAACGCACATACAAATGGGGTCCAAAGTGGTGGAAACGTACAGACACTATTGGGCATGTTCGCGAAAAATGTGTGTGGGGGGGGGGGGGGGGGGGGAGGGTCAAATTAGGCCATTGCAGTTGGAGATGCTCTAAGAGGTTTCCATGACTCATGACAAGACAATTAAGGAACTAATTGCGAAGCAGATATTTTAATAGCGACCCTCAAAAAGTGAGAACTTGTCACCTGAGTTTTCTCGAGTCATAGATATGTCATACTACCAAGAGAACCACTTGGAATAGCATAGGAAAAGAAACCATTGGAAAATCTCAAAGAATACCCACCCCCCCACCCCCCCCCCCCAAATATCACAAGAAAAATCAACAAAACATTTTTTTTCCCAGAAGCACCAGACACATTTGTACCGGGATCAATATACCACTGAGGTTGAGAGTCTCACAAGAAACCTGTTTTACAAGGTCTCTATTTCTGCCAACACTATAGAGTTTGGTGTACATCCGGAAGTACGGTCTTTAGTTTTCCTACTACAAGAAATCCTCTATATGTGTCTGGAACTTTCGACTGGAGTTAGGTCAGAACCTCCGCTTGGACTTAGCAGTTTTTTGTCTAGCTCTTTTCAGAGGGTGCTCTATTAGACCTGTAACCTCCAAATTCACCCATCGAAACAAATGGGCACGTAATTTTCCTGGTACGAAAACTAGTTATTATTCAGATAAAAACTTTGAGCACTCCTTCCTAGTATCTCCGGGTTATGTTCATTTTTAGAGATTCTCTGTTCAAGCCGGTACCACCGAGATCAAGACCAATACCTCCATTAATTGTGTTTCTCGCATGACTATTCAAATTTGAGCTAGTTCGGTACTACCCGGGTTTCACCATTCGGAAATACCGAGCATTTACCTTTTCATAAATGTCGGATTTTCCCCTTTGCCTATATATACCCCTCATCATTCCGTGGCAAAATGAAGAAGATGAGAAGAGAGGATACCTTGCATGAGCCTAGAGCCTTACCTTATCCTTGCATCTAGCTCATACTTTTTTCGATCAAATATTTTCAGATCTATGGTGCTTTGAGATATTTTCCTTGTGAATCATTAACAAGGGCTTCAAGATTCAAGTTTTAACCAAGTGTTGTTACTTCTTGAAGTGTCTATGTCTCCTAACCTGCTTGAGAGTCACGTGGAAACTTTCATGGTCTGTTGTGAATGAGCCAAGAGTTTGTGCAGGCTGGAGATCGCCTATCACGTGTGAAGATCTACCTCTTATTGGTTGGGCATGAACTTGGTGTTATCAAGGGGAAATAGGTTGGTCTATGTGACAAAAACAATGGTGTCCTAACCTTCTCCGATGAGGATGTAGTATAGCGCCAACTATCCACACCTCGGATACATCTTGGCGTGTGATCGCACTTTCTAACTCCTTCACTTTCGTGTCATCTACTCTTCCATGGGTTTACTCTTTGTAGTTTGTATGCTTAAGGTGTTAGAGACAACAAGTAGAAATAGTTTGCAAAAAAAACCAAAATGTCACTTAAATTTTCAACACTAGATATTTCACACCCCTCTAGTCGACGTAGGTGATCTTTCAAGCACTTAGGGAGTACGTGTCACTTTCACTAATATGATAGTGTACAAAACTATGAGTCGTCGACGACATGATTCATGTCCCAAAGGGCGTCAATGAGAGACAACTTCGACTTTGATAACGAGTTTCGCAAGAGAAATATGCTAGGCTTGCGCCGACTGAGACCTCCGCCAAGACCACTGGTTGTTGGTCATCGTCACGGCTTGGACCCGCTCCACGCAGCTCCGAATCCACATCCACATAGCGCGAAGCACGAGAGAACCCGTCAGACACGCCGGAGAACCAAAACCGAAGCCCGAGCCGCGACCCGATCCGATAAAACTATCGTGAGGAAACAACGTAACTAGCACACATCGTATGTATAACTTCCGACGTTCTTTTCGGATCAGAGGGAGTACTATCTATCGATTTACAAGCGTTCATCCTCTCTCTTATTTCTCTTCACTCTGCACCAACAAAATTTATACAATCTTTTTTATCCCACACGTATCTGGACGTGTTTTAGTGCAAGATTTTCCTTGCAAGATTTACAATCTTTTTTTTATCCCACACGTATTTGGACATCTTGCACTAAAACACGTCCACATACGTGTAGGTCAAAAAATGCTAAAACATTATTATCAACACAGGTAAATGGGGAGACCTCAAGGAGCTCTCTCCTTCGTTTGGCATTGCTGGCCGTCGGATGGAGCAGTTACCGCGCGATCTGGAGCGTCCGTTTGCGGTAGCAGCTCACTTCTTTCCTCCGCCGTCGTGGTGTGTGTTTCTTGTCCCTGCCTTACTTTTTTTTACTGGGTATATGTCTCACTGACGCTGGGTCCAGATATTGCCGGTCCGCTTGGCAGAGGCAGAGCGTGTGTGGTCGTCGGTGACCGTTTGCTCGCGCGTCGTCTGTGGGGCTGGCGTCGGTCCCGCTCTGCAGCGCTCAGGAGGGTGTGTTTCTCGGTTCGTTTCGCAATGCCCGTCGTCTCTTCGCGTCGCGAAAGGGCGCAGGCGCGCAGCTACTGCACGCGGTGAAAACCTAATACCCAATCCCCATCCTCTCCCGTGTACCAATCCCCTCCCTCCTCTACCTCTTGCCGTGCCGCCATCGCCCACGCCGCCTCGCCACGCCCTCGCTAAGCAGCGCGGAAGGGAGCGCACGGGAGCCGCCCCGTGCCTCGCATCGGAGCCGCCGCCTTCCGCACGCAGTCTCCTCCCATTCCCGCTCTTTCTCCTCCCGTCCTTGGCTCGGCGCCGCCGCTCCCCTGCGGCTTCTCCTCCCCACCACGCCACCGCCCATCGTCGTCCTCGCCCCTCGGCTGCGCAGTGCTAGATAGTCCGACAGGGATGCAGAGAGATGGAGGAGGAGGCGGTCGTCCTCGCCTCTCGACATCACGCCGCCGTCATCCTCGCCAGGATGCAGAGCGCTCGCGCCGGTGCTCCGCCTGTCTCCGTCGCTACAGAGACGAGGACGACATGCCGAGGTACGCCGCCGACGATTTACCGGCTGTCAGCCCCATCTTTACCCCCAGCGCCTTCTCTACCCTCACCACACCACCCCGGTCGTCGTCCTATCCACTCGACGGCACAGGTCTGGAAAGATCGTGGAGGATGCATATGAAGGAGGAGGAGGTCGTCCTCGCCTATGGACGCACAGGAAGCGGGACGAACGAGGAGGCCCAACCTCAACCTCAGCGAGCACGAGGCGCCGCCAAAACGTACCAGAGGGCGACGACTAGGTGAGCCTCCTCTCCTGCATCCTCTTCTCATCTCTTCTTTGACTATATTTTGGATCTAATCCCCACAGATTCTCATCTCTTTTTGTTTAGATGCTGATGAGGTGGCCCAGGCTTCAAGACGTCGCCATCATTGAGCAAAGACGCCCTCAAACGAGGGTCACGCCTTGGTGAGCCTCCTCTGCTATTCTCTTCTTTGATTTTTGTTTGATCTGATCCCCACATATCATGTCTCTGTTTGTTCAGATCTATTTTATCTTTTCCTGTAAGGTGTTTGGCAATACTCCAACGATGTTGCAGGATAGCATTGATCCATGTAATATTGTGCAATGTTTTCTTTATTCTGTAATTTATATTCAACGGGCGATATCAGATCTGCTGGCACTAGGTTCAGAAATTTGGTTACAGATTGTGTGATGTGCACATCTGGATTTGCTCTCCATTTGCATGTTCTGAAATATGAGATGTCTTCGTGTGATGTACATGTTAGCTTAGATAGTTAGATATGAACCACAGTAGAAGTGTTTGTCATGGTAGACTGCCATAGACTAAACGAATGCATGCTTAGATGTTATCATGTTGATCATGTCCACTTTATTGTTCAGTGCGTGAAATTCCAACAAGAGCAGACATTCCTAGCTATGATGCACCACGACTTGAAGCGCAGCTGCACACTCCACAAACCATCGACTATGAAGGCGTGTAATGCAGATGCACATTCCTACATGCCATGGACTGGAAGGTTTGGCTCATGTAGTTTCTTTTCAGATATAGATATTTGAGTTCTACACTAATTATTCATACTGTGATGTTATTCATTTGCACGGATCTGCTTACCTTCTTTTCCCTTTAACTTTCTTAACTTTTTCTTTACAAAAATAGGGGACTTGGCATCATGAACTGAGCAACTACAATGGCTGCTATACTCCATCCCCTCCAATATAAGCCTCCGAAAGTAAGCAACCCATATGCTCTTTTATGTGTGCTAGCGTGAATTCTATACAGCAGGAGGCACAAAGTGACTTTAGTGATACAAAAATTTGATGGCAGTTCAACAAATTGTTTGAGCTTGGTGAACGACAGAAAATAGACAGTACAATCTTTTTTGGAGAAAGGGATCATTTTGTTCAACTTCACTAAGTACATCTGGTATTTGAATTCTGAATAGTTATATATTTCCATATCTAATTCACATACAAGCTCATCATAGGATGAATGTTATTAAGATTGGTGTAATGCAGGTTATCAAACCTATTTATGTTCTACGTTTGGTTTCACGTGAATTACAAAACATTAAATATTACATCACACAAGAGGCTATGTTGTAACTTAAATTTTATAATGATTATGTGATCTGTTCGATGTTAATTATTGTTTCTTGAATTTTTTGTTCTCAAAAGTTGTCGTCACAACAATGTTTTGTGTAGGTGGATATGTAAGGATATTTGGTGCAATAGTTATTTAATCTAGATTTTTTTGAGCGAGTTATTGTGTCCTGATTCATGCTCATATCTAGCGTTCTTTTACTTTGTGAATTTAGATACTGAGCTGTTACTACCAGGAATTCAGCTAGGGCATGCAGGAAAGAAAAGTTTGTGCAAATAATTGTGCGCCTTTTGGTGCAGCGATCTGCAAGCTAGGCACTAAACCACATTGTTTGTATGTTGCTTTTCTAAATTGAGAAGAGCATACATTTTGAGATATGTCTTTGTACCATTTCTTAATGATTTGGCTTGCCTTTTGTTCTCCCCTGGGTTCCTATAATATAGAAATTAGTTTGTTTTTATTAAGATAATTTAGCTGGCTTGAAAGTGTGTGAGATGCACACTGTTTATATTACAGAAATTAGGTTGGTCCTGATTCAGATGATTTCTGTTTTCGGTGTACGCCTAGACTATGGTTTATGGTGGGGGGGTAGGCCCTTCAGAGTGCAAATTGTGGCTGATTAGTTCCTTTGTACAAGTTGTTCAATGGAAATTCAACCAGGTTGCAGGGCAAGATTAGTCGATTCGAGTTTATTATGCAAATTAGCTGTTGTTAGTTGAGCATTACATGTTTATGTGTACCAACTCAGTGATGACTGGTTTACATCAAACCCCATAGAAACCAATATCCAGGCTGCTCATCGTTTAGATGCGCATTGTTTCTAATTGTCTTGCAGGAGTACCATCTCCAAGCGTGTTATTTAGTCTATTTACTGCTGGTCTGCTACCCGGAACTATCATCCTACTGCCGGCTACTACATGTAGGGGAACTTCATGCGTACAAATCAATGTCCTTTTTCTAGATCTTACTTTAGCCTTCATGTGTTATTTTTGCCTTTTCATTGTTTTGAGCTCTCTGATATCTTCGTAGTTATCCTTTTTTTCTTGCTTGTGTCCTGTCCTATCCAGGTGCTCATCGCCTCTATTTTTATTTGTCTATATTTTTTGCCTCAAGAGATAATGTTGACTAATTGACATTTGCAGGTATGAAGCCATTCTCTATTGTGATTTAGCTTAATCTTCTCCATCGGATATCTCTCCTTCCACAGCAACGGATTGTAGGAGGTGGCATGATGCAGTGAGAGGTACAAATTATATTCTGTCTTTGGTGGTGGTTTCAGCTTCTATTGTTTTCTGAAGATTGGTGCTGCTGCTTGAGTTGTCATATGTTTTCTTGCTGGTAAATTCAAGACCTGAAGGACAAATGCGTGCTTTATGTATTGATGATACAACAAATGTGGGGCTGAGCAATTTCTGCTTTACATATTAATAGATAGATGTGGGCCTGGCCTATTTGTGTTTGACGTAGTAACAGAGTTGTTCTTTGCTTTTGTTGCAGGTCGTCGCATGGTTGGTGATTGCTGCCTGAAGTTTGTTCCTGCTGCTTGATTTGTAATCTGTTTTCTTACTGGTAAGTTTAAGGCCTGAAGGACAGATGGGTGTTTTACATATTGAGCAATTACTGTTTTGCATATTAGTAGATGTGGGGTTCAGCTATGTGGGCTTTACGTATTAATGTATATGGGGCTAAGCTATGTGTGCTTTACCTATCAATAGATGTGGGCTTGATCTATCTATGCGTGTTTCCTTATACTACTTGCCTCTTTTGTTTAGTAGTTGGTACTTAGTTAGTCAACCGTCTGGCTCTACCGAGATAACACAAAATGTTGGCAGCGAGGTTAGCTAACCTTTAAATTTGAGATAGCAATGAACTACTGCAGTGTTGCTTTCTGTACTGATACAGATTATACTCATGTTGATATTGTCCTGAACAAATTCATTCAGGAGATACCAAGTGGGATACCTTTTGTTTCTCCTTGGAAAAGCCCTGGACTCCTCAAGCAGTCAGTGCGCTACATTTTCGCAGGAACAAGAGTATGTTTCTCAATACCTTTACACGATTGTCTTGGTTTGTTTTTCAACGCTGCCTCCTCACTTGACTTACATGGACATGTGGTTTCTTCTTATTAGGAAAATTTTGGAGGCCGGTGCCACGCCCCAGACCAGCCCTTGCTGTCTTTAATCGTGAAAAATGCAAGTTAGTCATCAGCTTGCAACATTCTCGCAAAAAAAATGGTGCTCTGCCCATCCTTCCTCTGTTAGATGGTCCGTCTTCAGAAAACATATCTGCTGCTGTTATTGAGCTCTCTGATGAAGTTGCCTATGTTAGACCAAATCATGTCGATGTAAGCTTGCTTCTGTTCATTTATGTTGATCTTGTGAAAACAAATTTGTCTTACAACGCTTTGATCTTAGTACCTCCACACTTTGTTTCTAACCTTTTGCGTATTGCTATATTTAGCCCGAGGGTGCCTTCACTTCTCTTGCAACACCGCCTTCAGTCAACAAGACAACTACTCTAAGGTTCTAATAGCAACCTTCATTATGGTTTATCAATCTGCCTTACATACAAAAAAAATTGCAAAAGGATATTTGAACTCACTTGAGTCTTTGCTATGGTCTTTTTGCAGGACAAGGACTGTCTTGCTTGATTCCAAAGTACGTAAGCCTATGTTCCAAGATGATGAAGACAAAGGGAAAGCAACTGACCTGGGAGACGAAATGTTAGAGAAAGCTACAGATTTGCTGAAACCTATGAGGTACTATACTGTTCCTGATAGATTGGTCATTCCTGTGGTATGCATGAACTGAGCATGACTACTGGCTCTTTACTTCTGCATTTTTTTTATTGTCTAAACTCATGTGTCCAAACTCACATATCTATTTTCTGTTGTTTGCTCCATCTATTTGCTTACAGACTATTTTTCATGCTGTAAAGATGCCGTGGTTCATTCGGAATCAACCACGGTTCAACCAGCGGTCCTACGCCTTTGCCAGCTGATAAAAAGTGGGTAGTTTTTCAAGTTACACACTATTATACAAAGAAACTCATCGTTAATCCTTTTTAGTTTATTGAACACCGCCTCTTGATGGATTATCTTAATGCAGGCATAAGTCCCTGTCTACCGAAGGCATGATCATCACATCTATCAGGAAAACCGTCTGTTAGATCATGTGGCTTCAGCTTTGATTTAGGTATAAATGATGTGTTCAAAATTCAGAGATCAATTGGTTTTTCACTATGAAAATTATCCCCGGTTTAACTCATCAAGTTTTCACCAATTTAGCTTCTCAAGTACACAGACAGCTATAAAATATTACTCACATTTGTTTCAGTCGTTGTTCAGCTGTTTTACCACCTCCACCTGTTTAGCTTCTCTGATGTTGATGATCGGTTTACTTTTGGATTTTCATACTGCTTGAAGCGGGTGGTTTCTACCTGTTTGTGCTCAAGTCGATGAGACCCAACCAACCGCCGACCCTTATGATACAACGCTGTTGCTTGCGAGACCCGTTGTTCCTAAATTATACTGTACTAGAATCTGTGTGACTTCTCCCATCTATATTTTGTAATAGGAGATGACAATGTTTAGTGCTAGATGAACTAGCTGCTGTTTTATCTGTCGCTTTAGCACTGTATCAAGGCATGAACTTAAATTATCTGCCTTCTATCCTTCAAAATATGATTATGTTTCTGAGTGTCGGTTCATGTTGATGCCTATATATCTTGGACCATTCGTGTATACAACTTTAATTATACATCACTTTTGCATCAGTTTGTACTCCATGTCTTCGGACTATATACTATGACCAATACATATTGTACTGAAGTCTTTTACTAAGCTGTTTTATTGTTCCTTTTAAGTTACAACACTCATCTTTGGATCATGTTCCTTGATATGTCTGTGCACAATGTTTTGTACAATGCCATTGCCTTTCTGAAACATGAAATTATGTGATGACCGAGATGTTGTAATTAAGAACCTACTTATCCTGTAGAATTATGGGTATGGACTATGTGTATGTAAGAGCATTATGCTTTGCTCTAAACCTATAAAGTTTTGCTATGCATAACTATTTTGTCATATTAATAATGTTTGTTATAGCGTTTTGCAAACTGAAAACCAGTGTCAACGGCGGGTGGCGCGCGGCAAGCCGCGCCAAGGAATCTAGTATATTTAGAAACGGAGGGGAGTATGTGACCATCCATGTGGACACGTACCGTAGTTTAGAAAACGGGCGAGCCGCCGGTCGGACCAGAAAAAACAGAACCGGCGCCTGCTCTTGTTTTATACGAGTGCTGAGCTGGTCCACAATGGAACCGGTGAAATCGATCTCCAACGGCCTGTGGAAGAACTTTGGCCGGCCGTTTTGTGATTCCGCGACCTCCCTAGAAGGCTCGCTGAAGTAGCGAACTGTGCCCGACCTTTTCTGTGAGTGGCGGTGCAACCAGTGAGGCCCTTGAATACCTGATCCGCAAGTGGCAACCCGCACGAGAGCCGCCCCGCCACGCGACGAGCCGACGAACCAAGAAGAAGAAGAAGAAGAAGATGAAGAAAGAGATATCTCGATCGAAAGAAAACGGAAAGGCAATGACGAGGGCCTAGCTAGGCTGGCGCGCGTGAGGTAACGCGTGCCGATCTCGGTAATACGGTTCAGGCGTACGGGCGTTGAGCTCTCGATCCGTCGTCCTGTGCGAGGTTGTAGGGAAACGCCTGGAGGTTGGACGCCGGAAAGGTTTG
Organism: Poa pratensis; assembly: GCA_947311845.1. NCBI lineage: Eukaryota > Viridiplantae > Streptophyta > Magnoliopsida > Poales > Poaceae > Poa > Poa pratensis. Next base: position 8,421,610 of record CAMZMU010000072.1, read on the forward strand.
GCGCGGATGGCTGCTTCTAGCATGGCGTGTCCTCCTGGCTCCCTGTGCTGACCGTCAGGGAGGTCGTCAACGTCAATATATAGCTGGAGGATCGATCATCAAGAAAATACACTGCATGATGATGCCAATAAATCAAGGGAACGACGTGCGACGATTCACGTGTAAACGGAAAATAAACGCGGCCTTAACTAGCTTACTGCGTTCTCTCTTCCAACTAGGAATCAGGCGCGAGCTTGAGTCGCTTTTGGGATGAAGCTGGAAAAATAGGGCATTGGGGTCTCTCTGTTTTGTCTCTATGGCAGTGGAGTCATTCTTCATAGATTAGTCCTAAAATAGTACGCTTAGTGCTAATTAGTGAACGAATTTCAGATTTTCAATGGGGTCAGCTGACCTATAATGCCGGCTCCGTCCCCTTTTAACATGCTTCTTTTAGAGCTAGCATCTCCTCGGCACCCTCAAATCCCCCGATAGATCAATGGGTCCGGAAAGAGAAAAGACTCTAGCGGCAGCTCGAGGCCAACCGTGTAGTTGGGGTCTGCTCGGCGGCGCCGGACAACGTCGGTATGCGCCATCCAACAAGTGGGACCAATATGTCATAGACACATACTTGGCCAGCCACGATTAACGGCTGTGAGCAATAGTAGTGGCGCAGGTTCCCCAGATGACGCGGTGCTTACTAAGGGCATGTACAATGTAAGTTGCTTATAGAGGTGCTTAGCAAAATAAACGGTTTTTTGTTAGGCACCGGTGCTTATTTACACAAGATAAATGCTTAACTAGGCACCTCTTCTATAGGAATAAGCATTGATGCTTAAAGAAATGCTTGGTTATTTTTGTAAGCACCTTGCATTGTACATGGTCTAACAAGACACGAAGACGCGTTGCGCCTTCCCCACGTATTGCGGAAGTTCACCCTCGAGCACGTCCTGCTCGTCCCCCAGGACTTTCAACTGCCAGAAGGGATGGGTTGTAAGCGCGGGCGGCCGCATCGTGCCGCTCATTCCCGCCACCCCGAGGGGTTCAACTTGGCCATCCTCCAGCAGCGGGATGCAATGACTGAGGAGCAGCGGCATCTCGCCAAGGACGCCCATGGCAACTAGGGTGCGTGGCACGAGCACTTCACGGAGAGCACAACGCCCCGTTGGGCGCCTGGAGTTCCTCGCGCTACAACGCCAGCGGACGTCATTTTAGGTGGGAGGCGACTAGCCACACTGTGGACATCGCCATTGAGGCGGCCCACGAGCATGCCGAAGTGGGGAACACCACCCCCTTGGGGCTGCTACCGCTACTGCCGCGTGGAAGAGGCGGCAACAATGCAAGCGCCTGCGGCAGGGCGAAGGAGGAGCGCCGGGGAGGTCGAGGCGGCATTGTCATCTATGATGTCCAGCAGGATCGACGCGCCCCATGACGTGGACCGGTCATTTGCGACACGCCGCCGCGGCATTCCCCACCACGCCGGCGCGTCTTTCTCCGTCGACTGAATAAGGAGCCGCAAGCCCGCAATAGGTGTCGGTGGAATGGCGTGTCCCCTCGCCATTGCGCAGTGACGGCGACGACTAAGCCTGGGCAAAATTCACATCGGCCCAAACCGTGTCAAACCAGTTAATGGACCTTAGTTCATTTTCTTTTACAAAAGCCCAAAGGCCCACGTTCACGCCAGTTTAGTACAAAAAATCAACTAGGCCCAAACCGGTTAAACCAGCAAACCCTTTTTGCCCAGGCTTAGCGACGACGACGCTCTGGGCTACCAGAACGGCCTTTTGGCGTCAGTCACCGAGCTCGAGGCGGACTCCCCAAGCCTGACGAATGCCTTCCTCACCTCCGCGTAGGAGGCCTCATGCTCTCGCGTGACTCGGGACGCTTGCTCCTCATCCTGTGTTGCCTCCTCCTCCACCATCTCTGCATTGAGGAGGACGAGGACGATGACGACAACGTTGACTTCGGACGATCTCTAGGGAGAGGACTAGGGGTTAGGGACACCTGCACCCGCTAGTTTAGGTTTAATTTTCATTCAAAATCTTGTAAATATCAACAAAATTTGAATGTAATTTTAAACCCTTTGCTTAATTATTTTATTAAATGTTTTTTGAGATTTGATCTAGGGGTCAACCGTTTGGGCTATCCCCTCATCACGTCGAACATGTGACCGGCACCCTAAGGTAGACACAATTTGGGAAGGTACATGACAAAATTACGAGGGTGCCGGGAGATGCTCTTAGACGCCTCACCAAAGACTCGTCAGCGGCGGCAAGATAACGGTTTCGCCCTTTGACCAGTACACTTTGCACATTTTCACTAGAAGAAACTGCAATAGTGCATGTATATCTATTTATGATCGCCAAAAAAATCTAATTATCTAGGGGCTACTGTAATAAAAAATACAACTTTGCTGGATTTTATTTCCTGCGTTCCAGAATAAGTGGCATGATTTTTACTCGCTCCGTTCTATAAAAATCTAATATTGTAATAAAAAAATACAGCTCTTATGGATTTACTCCCACCGTTCTGATATAAGTGGCTTGCCAGCCTGGACTTTATTTAGGTAAGAAGAAAGAAAAGTCAAAGCAGTACCTGTTGAGGAAAGGGCGGCAATATCGTGTAGAGCTATATATTCCAGCCATGGAGCTCCTAGTCCCAGAGCTCACTCCACTCCTGCTCTGCTCCTCTCCATTGCCACCGCCGGTAGCAGGTACCTTCCCTTCCCGCACCTTCTTTCTATTTGTTGGCAAACTCTTCCTGCTGCTTGTATGTATGTACGTATGGTTTGGGTGTGTTATATAGTGAAGCTAGAAGCTAATTTACTCCCTTTTCTCATCTTGGGAGACGAGAGAGGCGCAAGTTAGAGAGTAGTGTTCTTGTTCTGTTTCTGCGATCAGGCTAACCGTCGATTTTTTTAAGGTTTCATTCTTCCAATGTGTTGTAGCTAGAAAACATAGGAGCTTTAAAACTCAACCCACATCTTTACAAGGAATATATTTATTAAAGGAAATGTATAGCCCTGCATTTCACTAAAGCAAAAAACAAGGGGCGTCTGGGGATCACAAGCTTGCACACTACTAGAAGCATAACAAGAAGCAACAGCAACTAGCAAAGCCCAACAAAGGGCAACAGCAGTTAACACAAGTACTCCCATAGCCACCCTCAGAAATACCGTAAACTCAAATATCACCTTAGAGATATACTACTCTGGAAAGGTATTCTATTCGAAGTACCAATCACTAATCAGTGCGGGCCGTGCCTTGCTAGAGTTTATGTCCTTCCAAATTATGGCATGCATATGGAATTCTCTCTTCTTGATGAATTGGATAGGTTGCAGATACAAGGTAGCGAGGTCCTTATCAAGTGTCTTTAGATGCTCTCTGGGTTTGCAGGAGATGTGTCGCTTATTACTTGCTTTCTCTGTCAACAGTGTGTTGGCACCGGATACTTACGATTTCAGGGGGCGACGAGTTCAGCTTCTTCTTTCTTTCCCTTGCTGTATGTTTGTATTGTCTTCAGTCTTCTAAGCCCATCAAATTTGTTAACCCTTCTGAAAACAGGAAAAGAAACACATCTTTAATAGCATTTCATCATATATTGATTAAATATATCTAGCCATTTCAATCTTCTCTCGGTATTTTGCCTGTCAGTGGTTTACTGTACCTTTATGTTTTACTATAATTAATACTTACAATTGTCAGTATATGAGCAGAACGAGTAACACAGCATATACGATCGTTGAGTGGTTCAAGTACGTGAAACAGGACATGTTTTCCTCAACGCCTACTTCCAGTTCTTCCAGCAGGAACCGCCAGAGATCCCAGGCAAGGGTATTAGCACAGACAACCCTTGATGCTGAACTCAATGCTGAATATGAAGAATCTGCTGACACCTTTGACTACTTGAAGATGATTGATCACCAGAGGACCGCTCCACCTGTTCAGGTCATAGCCTACTTGCAGCAAATTCAGAGAGGAAAGATAATCCAACCATTTGGTTGTCTGTTGGCCCTTGATGAGAAGAGCTTCAATGTCATCGCGTTCAGCGAGAACGCGCCGGATATGCTTACAACGATCAGCCATGCATTACCCAATGTTGATGATCCCCCAAGGCTGGGGATTGGTACCAATGTACACTCTCTTTTCACTGACCAAGGTGCCACGGCACTGCATAAGGCACTAGGGTTTTCTGATGTTTCTTTGCTGAATCCTATCCTGGTTCAGTGCAAGACCTCAGGCAAGCCTTTCTATGCCATTGTTCATCGGGCAACTGGTTGTTTGGTGGTAGACTTTGAGCCTGTGCAGCCTACAGAATTCCCTGCCACTGCTACTGGGGCTTTGCAGTCTTACAAGCTTGCTGCCAAAGCAATCTCCAAGATCCAGTCACTGCCAGGTGGAAGCATGGAAGTGCTATGCAAAACTGTGGTTAAGGAAATCTTTGACCTCACAGGGTATGATAGGGTTATGGCTTACAAGTTCCATGAAGATGACCATGGTGAGGTCATTGCCGAGATCACAAAACCTGGTCTTGAGCCTTATCTAGGACTGCACTATCCAGCCACTGATATCCCTCAAGCAGCCAGGTTTCTTTTCATGAAGAACAAAGTACGGATGATTTGTGATTGCCGTGCGAGATCCATAAAGGTGATCGAAGATGAGGCACTCCCCTTTGAAATTAGCTTGTGTGGTTCAGCACTAAGGGCACCACACAGTTGTCACCTTCAGTATATGGAGAACATGAACTCGATTGCATCCCTTGTCATGGCTGTTGTGGTTAATGAGAATGACGAGGATGATGAAGTCGAGTCTGAACAACCAACAGAACAGCAGAAGAAGAAGAAACTGTGGGGCCTCCTGGTTTGCCACCATGAAAGCCCCAGATATGTCCCTTTTCCCCTGCGTTATGCTTGTGAGTTCTTAGCACAGGTGTTTGCCGTACATGTCAGCGAGGAGTCTGAATTAGAGAAACAATCACATGAGAAAAGCATACTGAGGATGCAAACAATCCTCTCTGAATGCTGTTAAGAGAATCCTCTCCCCTTACTATCGTGTCGGGGACACCCAATATCATGGACCTAGTGAAATGTGATGGTGCTGCTCTTTTCTATGGGGGCAAAGTATGGCCTCTGTGTAATGCTCCAACCGAGTCTCAGATACGTGATATTGCCTTATGGCTGTCAGAGTGCACATGGATTCCACTGGCCTGACTACTGAGAGTCTCCACGATGCTGGCTATCCAGGAGCTTCTGCTCTTGGTGATATGGTTTGTGGAATGGCAGTGGCGAAGATCAACTCCAAGGATATTCTTTTTTGGTTCAGGTCACATACAGCTGCTGAAATCAGATGGGCAGGTGCACATAATGACTCGTCGGACATGGATGACAGTAGAAGGATGCACCCTAGGTTATCTTTCAAAGCGTTCCTTGAAGGTGTCAAGATGAAGAGCTTGCCTTGGACTGACTATGAGATAGATGCTATTCATTCTGTGCAACTTATACTTCGGGGGACGCTGAATGATGCCAGCAAGCCAGCCCGGGATGCTAGTTTGGATAACCAGATTGGTGATCTAAAACTTGATGGGCTTGCTGAATTGCAGGCGGTGAACAGTGAAATGATTCGTCTAATGGAAACAGCAACTGTCCCAATCTTTGCAGTAGATGGCAATGGTTTTGTAAACGGGTGGAATCATAAAGCAGCGGAATTGACTGGACTAAGAGTTGATGATGCTATAGGAAGACACATACTTACCCTTGTGGAGGAGTCTTCTGTACCAGTTGTCAAAAGGATGCTATATCTAGCTTTGCAGGGTGAGTAAATTTGTTCTCTTTGTTTTCTTTATTTACCCCTCCCTCTACTTTAGCTTCCTCAGTCAGAAACTTAGTTTTGGCTTCTGTTTTATATAATTTGTTTGTTGAATTTAGCTGGTTATTGTGTCGACTGCTTACACAATTTAGACTTGATAACTTACTAGTATCGTTCATGGGTCTAAATATTTCTTTGATCAAGCAGGTAAAGAAGAGAAAGAAGTTCAATTTGAGGTAAAGACTCATGGCCTTAAGTGGGATGATGATCCTGTTATCTTGGTTGTGAATGCTTGTACCATCCGGGACCTTCATGATCATGTTGTTGGGGTGTGCTTTGTTGCCCAAGATATGACTGTCCATAAGTTGGTAATGGACAAGTTTACTCGGGTTGAGGGAGACTACAATGCGATCATTCACAACCCGAGCCCACTCATTCCTCCTATATTTGGTGCTGACGAATTTGGATGGTGTTCTGAGTGGAATGCTGCAATGACAAAGCTGACTGGGTGGCACAGAGATGAAGTTCTCGATAAGATGCTTCTTGGTGAAGTGTTTGACACTAGCAATGCCTCCTGCCTTTTGAAGAACAAAGATGCATTTATAAGTCTTTGCATTCTTATCAACAGTGCATTGGCCGGCGAAGAAACAGAAAAGGCTCCATTTGGCTTCCTCGACCGAAGTGGAAAGTACATTGAGTGTCTTTTATCAGCAAACAGAAAAGAAAATGAGGATGGTCGCATCACTGGAGTATTCTGTTTTATTCATGTTGCTAGTCATGAGCTGCAACATGCATTACAGGTACAGAAAGCCTCGGAGAAGAAATCACTAAAAAGGCTGAAGGCATTCTCCTACATGAGACATGCATAAACAACCCTCTCGCAGGCATGCTTTACTCTAGGAAAGCACTGAAGAACACAGATTTGATGGAAGAACAGATGAAACAGATCCATGTCGCAGATAATTGTCACCATCAGATAAACAAGATACTTGCGGACTTGGATCAAGATAGCATCACGGAGAAGTACTCTTCTTGCCAACTCTTCTGAATTGTTCTGTTAGGTTCTTGTGTTTATTTGGCAGTCCCTGTTTCTATCAGTTTGCACACCTCGTAGGTTGATCTTGTTGTTAGTTTCCCTAATTTCACTCAATTTCATGCCTATATGCCTTCTTAGTTGGTTACATTTAGACAACTTGTTAGACTTAACCACTGCTGTTTTCAGAAAACTTAGCCAGTGTGGTTTCACTTGCTACTAAATCTTGCATCTATTTTCTGAACTGCTATCTGCATAAATAACTTAATGGTCTATCTAAAATTAACTCTTTTTTCTGTCATCTGTGGCCACAGATCTAGCTGCTTAGATTTGGAGATGGCTGAATTTGTGTTGCAAGATGTGGTGGTGGCTTCTGTAAGTCAAGTACTGATAGCCTGCCAGGGAAAAGGGATCAGAGTCTCTTGCAACCTGCCAGAGAGATTTATGAAGCAATCAGTCTATGGAGACGGTGTTCGATTCCAGCAGATCCTCTCTGACTTCTTATATGTTTCGGTGAAGTTCTCTCCCGTTGGAGGTTCTCTTGAGATTTCTTCCAAGCTGACGAACAGAATCCGAGAAAATTTTCATCTTATTGACCTTGAACTTAGGTATATTTATCGTGCAATTTCTATTTGCATATATATGCCTGCTAATTTCTAACAAGGAAACCCTGAAGTAAATACTTAATAGTTGTTTATTTACATGAATGCTTATTGATCTTTATTCTTGTCTTTATTGTTATCAGGATCAAGCACCAGGGCTTAGGAGTCCCAGCTGAGCTCATGGCACAAATGTTTGAGGAAGACAACAAGGAGCAGTCAGAGGAGGGCTTGGGTCTCCTAGTTTCTAGACACCTGTTGAGGCTCATGAATGGCGATGTACGGCATCTAAGGGAAGCTGGTGTGTCAACCTTCATCCTCACTGCCGAACTTGCTTGCACTCCAACAGCAATGGGCTAACATATGGTCATCAGATGGTATGTCAAATAACTCTTAGTGTACCCTGCTGTGTTTCTTTTGTCACAACTGCTCGCTGTGCATCTATCCTTAGTTTCTTGATTCATGCTCCGTTGTGGCAATACAAAAGGGTGCATGTGAAACCCACAGCTAAAATCTATACCCTTCAATTTCTTACGTTATTGACACAAATTTTTGTCTGCCTAACACATTAGCTATGGGTATTAAGGGTGCGCAGAAACCGGGACCATGGAAACCTGCTGGTGGTAGCTTAGAGCATCCTTTCAAAGATTCAATCCTCAGTTTCGAACTATTACCGAAATATGAGCTAGCCTGAACGTGGAACCGTTTTAGCACACCCTTAGAAATGACACCAAATGAAGAGCTATGGATATGATATTATTGTTCACGTATTTAACTGAAATGAAGATTTTTTCTGGTTTCCGTTCTATGTTTCTTGTTGGTATAAAAGAGTCGTTCAGTTCCTATACATTGGAGATATACAAGACCTTGTTCAGTGTATGAGTTGTCCTTTAAAGGTCCAATTTTCAGAAGTAACAATGTCAGTGTGGCCTTTTGCTAAAGAATTTTCTTTTCTGCTCATTATGCAGCCCTGATTCAGTTTCAAGGATAGCATTGGTGACATTTTCTGGAGGGGTGGACTGTACTGGAGGCTGTAGTAGACTCGGTGAATGCAGAAAAAAGGTTGGGTTGTATTGTATGATTGCTTGTCATGGTAAAAGGTTGTGTGTGGCACAGTTTGGGGTTGTGTACTTGTGCTGTGTTTATGTTTCCGTCATCCTATCGTGTAAAGGTTCAAGTGAATAAAGTGTGTAGATGTACCTGCACTTTGGTCTCTGTCCGTCCTTACGCCGTGCGGCTGCTAGCTCGTGGTTTGGCCACCAACTTGCCCCACTGCCTGGTTCCTATTTGGGGTTCTGGAATTTACATTCAGATGCTGTTAGGTTAGTTTTGAGGCTGACAACATTCTGAACTCGGATGCATACCAGAAAATGGTTCTTCAGAGAATAAATTTCAGTAAGACGCATTACATTCCAGGAATGCTGATCTCACATGTAGATTACAAGAACTATAAAAACGAGCTCAATCGTGTATTAGTACAATTCGGCAATACGTTGTTCACTCCATCCTTGATGAGGCTTGACATTTATTGTGGTTTCGGTTTCGCTTCGCTTAACAGCATCAGACTGCAGTTGCAGCATGTACCAAAAGGACTATCCAACTGCAAAAATAAAAGTATCCGGGGTTCCAGGCTGCAGCGCAAAGCAACGGATTTAACGTAGCTCAGAGAGATAACGCCTCTAGCGACGCGGGCGAATCAATTTACGTGAGAAGTGACGATAATTGGGCACGTAAGTACAGATACGATAGACGGGAATAAAATAGGAGGAGGAAGCGTTAAGTTTGTAGCCAGATAACTCACCGATGAAGAAAATGTTGCGGTGCCTGTCCGCGATCTCCCGCGGCGGCGGCGGCGGCGGCGGCGGCTGCGTACGCGTGCACGCGTAGGTCAGCGCAAGCGCCGGTAGAGGCGGAGGGGCCGACGAGAGCGACGGTGGCGGCCGGGATAAAGTGAAGGGGTGAGAGGGGACTGATACAGAAAGGGCAAAATGGTCCGTATCTCTCTCGTCTACCGAGTCCAATTTGGTCAATTTTTATTTCGCCAGCAATTTGCATTCGTTCCTCTAAATTTCCAATGTAAACCATAATTTTCCGGCAGCTCACATCAATTACCCTTTTTTTTTGTTAATTTCTCGCATTCCCGTCAGACCAGGTAAGTACAAGAAGCGTGTACCGGTTTGTGCCACATGATGATTCCCAGGCTTTGTTCTCATCGTGCATTGATTTGATAGCGGCCCTAATAATTTCTGTACATCTAGTCCAACCACGATGAACTACTAGCGGGCAGCAGAACTAGCCTCTCCTGCCATTGTCTTGCAACAATGGGACTGTTCAACCGTTGTCCTTTCCTATCTTAATACATAATCACAAGATACTTTGACTAATGCAAAGTTCAACAGACAGAAGGTAGGACGTCCAGACGACCTCTTTAAATATGAAGATGTTCATTAAAAATATGGGATGCTACATATTTGCACACAATAAATGTCACAACATAAGGACATTTTGTGAATAATTTAATCCATGGAAATAACATGACATTGATGTTAGTATAGATAATGGTATGCAATGTACTAGTCATACAAGTACAAACTATTACCTATTTGCCAAAATGTGATAGGCTGAAATAGCCTACCAACACATCATAAATTCAGTTTGGCACCCGGTATTTGAAAAAAAAAATATTGAAAAAAACTGAAATTAAATTTCACGGATACGTCTTCACATTATATGTGTTCACAAGGTCGTGTCACCAAAAACCGACATGTTTTGTGCCTGTGTAAAAAGACAAAAAAAAAGTCTCGTGAAAGCCTTATTTTAGCACATTTTGTTTGTCTTCTTTACACAAGCCACAAAAAATGTTGGTTTTCGTGAAACGACTTTGTGAACACATAACATGTTAAGATATATGTGCGAACTTTTTTTCAATTATTTTGAAAATTCAAAGTACATCCAAAATGCATTTTAAATAAAGGGTAGATATGCACCCGGGAGGCAAAACACCACTTCCCACCAACACATCTTATGTTTTGGAACAAGAATAGTCGCTACATACTCGCTGCGTCCCGGCGATATGGAGGCCAAACTACACACAACTCTTCATTTTGGAAAATTCGAAAATCATATTTTAGAATTTTAAAAAATTCTAAAAAAAATCTTGGTTGTAGATGATGTTGTATTCTACCGACGTGCAAAATCTCAAGTAGAAATATTTATATTTTGGAATATAAAAATGACAAGATATGAATTTGAAAGTAGTGAATAGTGCAAAATTTGAACTCTACAAAATTTGAAAAAAAATTCTGTAGCCCATAATATATACTCCCTCCGGTCCGTTTTAAGTGTCGGATGATTTTCACTTACCCAACACAATTTGCTAGCTATACCAGCGACACTTATTACGGACCAGAGGGAGTATTATTTTGAGTTGAGATTTTGTATGTTGGTGGGAGTCACTATTATCTACATCCCTATTTTTTCAAGATTTTTTAAAACTTAAAAATGTGGTTTTTCGAATTTTGAAAAAATATAGAGTTACATGTAGCTCAGCCTCATTTTTAACTTTCCTCCCAAAGGGTGACTTATAAACTTAGTTTTAAAGTTAATGTTTTCTAAATTTGATCGAGTATATATATATATACAAAAATATAAAAATTATAATACCAAATCAATAGGAATAAATACATCATAATACTCTTGATATTATGCATCACACATTGATAAATCATGGCTCACACATGAGTTCATTGTGATCTCGGCATAGAGCTATTTCTTTAACTCTTCTCTTTTGATCATCTCTCAAAATCATGATTCTTCATGGCTTAATTCATAAGTTAGATCTATTTCCTTTCACTTTCTTCTTCTTTCAACCTTGCAACATGTGGTTTTTATGCATTGCCCAAACGTTTCAAGTATAGCTCAATAGAAACACTAGACCATAGGGATAGTCATTAATTATCAAAACCAAGCATGGGGCAACATGCAGTTCCAAAATCTAGCCTCCGAAAGGGGATCCGCATGAGGGCTGCCATCTCCACCACCGCTACGATCGTGAAGTCCATGACATCGATCTCCATAATCATCATCATCACCTTGGTCTTCATCAATGAATTATCCATCCATCTTGTTGTAATTCCGAACCTAAATTTATGGATTTGCATGTGTACTCGTTTAATCATCCATCTGCCTATGTTTTACGCTTTCATGTGTGGCTAGTTTCATTAGCTAGTCCTTGAGGAGATGGAGAAACCCTAACACTATTATGAATTGAATTAAAAATGTATTGGTTATTATTGTTTGAAGTGTAGTAATTGGTCTTCATGATATTTGTGTGAACCTCGACTAGACAGTATTTTTCCTAAGGGATATGAATGTCATTAGCCTTTGGTGCAAGACAGAGTGTTTGTGGGGAAAGCGGCGACAAAAGTTACCCCTCTCCCTTGTTGACTATTAATGAGGGAATAATGGTTTTCCAAATTCTTACTCCATATACATGGACCCTTTATTACTAGTGTACTTCGACGGTATGCTATTAGGAGGATTTGTAGTGACTGTGAGGGATGTGTGACCGAGCTTCCAGGGCACATCTTTATGTGCGACTCCGCCTACACAATATACACATAATAAACAATATATGCCTCCTCAGTTCTACCATATGCTAGTGGTGAATCCGACACTCTTTGAGAATGCCTTTAGCCTTACTACAATTTCTAATTACTTTCACCATTTAATCCATGTTCACTTTTAATTACTTTATTTCAATATTGTTTTGCTCTCAACACAAATACCCACAAACATTTTCGACATACTCTTACATACTTGGGATTTAGATAACTTGCGGGTACATATTGATAAACAAATAAACGTGAAGCAAAAGATCATTTCCTCATCTCATAGTGATTCAATAGTCTTACTTCAAAAATAGCTAGAACCACCTTGGGCACTTGTGAGCATCATGACGACGTTCCCTCCTATATCAAGACGTCCATCATGCTTAGCGACCCAAGATTTCAGTAGATGTTATGTAAGTGTTTTCACGTGTTAACGAACTGGTGGTGTTCGTCTATGTTGTACAGTATTTCTAAAAAGATGAGTTGAGCGTGAGCTCATCGCCCCTTTCACCACGAATCAATCCCCCTGTCTGTTTCGTCATGACTACCATTATCCAAGAAAAAACACGTCAACTCGTATCATTTCTCTATTCCTTTTTAGGGAGAGAGAGTTTCATTAACTAGCAAAGTAGGGGATTACATTCTTGACGAGCAGTTATGAGATCGCCGAAGGCTACGAAGGATCCATTGCATGCCGATTCTAGTACTAGTGGACAATTTAGCTAAATCATGAGCTGCCCTATTACACACTCTCTTTATTTTTTGCTCTCGCACCTCCTAGATATGTAAAAAAAGAATCTTGAATCTCCTATACGGTAGGCTCCTAGGAAGACCTCATCGATTCATTCCTTTGAAGTGTTGCAATTAATGGTTTCCGAATCATCGGATTAAAGGAGGATATGGATGTGTATTCTGTCAGTTGTCGCTCTTCATCCTTCTAGGCATGCCAACGCTTCTGTCACGACCGCTGTGGCACGTTGAGGGATATTTTGGGCAACATCAACATCATGGACGGTCAAGTGCGTGCAGTCCATCCAATTCGTACTTTCCACAAATGTTGGATCTTCGTCGACAAAGAGATGGGAGCCGGGAATAGGAGACTTTGCAAGCATTTTAGGGTATGGTCATAACAGTATCTCTCGGAAAAGTATTTGGATCCATGATCGACCTAGCTAAGCCATGAGTCTACTCATCTATATGGACCTTTTTAGGGTATCCATCTCCATACTTTAGGTGGAATCCTAGCAAAGATGATGGCCATTTTAAACCTGAATCGAAGATGCACTTTACAGCGAGATACCCGCGATACCTTTCGTTTAGGGCAATCGGCGCGAGACCAATGAAGGCGCCGGCCGAACGGTCACGACGAGAGGGACCAATTTTGAACGGCCGCCCAATTGCAAACGTAGTACCACACAGGCTTATCTCCCCACACATCGCTCGCTCGATTCGATCCCCAGCGCAGACCACGAGAGAGAGACGGAGCCGAAAACGAAATCTCAGGGAGTGGGGGGAGAAAAATCATTTCTTTTTCATCGCTCTTTCCGTTTCTTACCACTGCTGCCTGCGAATAGCCACGCCGGCCGCGCCCTGATCCCCAATGCCTCCCCGCCCCTCCCGCCGCCGCCGCCGCCACCTCGCCGCCGCCGGATCCGCACGGGCTCTCGATCTGCCGCGCGCCGGCCCACGCTGACCTCCGGGCCCGCAGCCCCCGCCCCCTCCTTGCTCCCTCCCTCCCCAGCCCTGCCTGCCGCTCCTTCACCCCCTCTCGCGGCGGACGGGTTGGGGTTGAGGGGACCGCTAGGGTTTCCGCGATTCGCGCGTCGCCGGGCTCCCGCGGATTCGTGCTCGCTCGCGGAGCTCGCTGCGCGGAGCCGCCGCGTGCGGTCTCGCTTCGCACTAGGGATTGGTTCTTGCTCTTGCTGCCGACGCGCTCTTCCGAGGGAGCTCCCGGGCTCGATTTGTGGGAGCGGCGCCGTGCTACGCCGATCTGCGGGTGGCAGCGCCGCCGCATTGGGTGGCCTCGCAACTCCACGAGGCTTTCAAGCTTCGATTTGGCTGGCTCCAGGCTCCAAAAGGCGCGGCCTTTAGCTTCCCTGGTAAGCATTTCGCTCTGTTCTGCTGCTGGGTCAGCTTGATATTGGAGGGAACCATGGCGGAGAACATCGATCTGGTGCTGGAGTTCCTCAAGAAGAACCGGTTCGCCAAGGCTGAGGCCGCGCTCCGCGGGGAGCTCAACGGGAACGGGCCCGGGCCGGCGACGCAGAGGCGTGCGGCCGAGCCCAAGGGGGACGACGAGCAGGAAGACTCCGAGGTGGGTTCCGCTGCAGGGCCGAGAGGAGGTGCTACGTCAGTGAGAAGCGCAGATTCGTCGAGGGAGTTCATTGTGAAGGAGATTGACGTCGGAGGCCTGCCTAATGGGTCTGAGGCCAAGAAGGGGGTGGGGATTGGGCTACCTCAGGAGAGCAGTACGGGAGATCTGTATCCGTGGAACTTTAGCATTGCCAACAGCACCGTAGAGCAACTGGCGGAGCTTCTCGTGTCGGAGGAAGTGCCAAGGCATCGCCGTGGTGCAGTGTTGCCCGAGAAGAGGGATCGTGGTGTTGGAACCGAGCAGCCGGGTCCGGTGCTGGAGCAGAAGGTCTCTTTTGGAAGAGGGAAGGGAAAAGTTGATGCTCCAGGGAGAAGTGAAGTCAATGAACCAGGCCATTCGAGTGATAAGAATCCGGTTCCAGAAAAGGAGGAGCCCTTGAATGGCTATGCAGTTAAGTCAGTGCTTCCATTTCCTACAGAAAACCCGTCGTCAAGTTACCATGGTTCACACCATGATGGAAATAAGAGGAAAGACACAAAGAAGAGCATCAATGCCGATGGTTCTGGAAAAGCACCAAAGAGGCAGGTAGATCACGTTGCTGACCGTTGTTTCGATCTGCAGCTTATGGGAAATAACCAACGCGAGGAGTACCCAAAGCTGCCTCCTGTGCGGCTCAAGTCTGAGGATAAGCTTGTTAATATGAACTGGGAGGAAAAGATTGATCATCATGGATCTGGGACCAACGACCCTAGTACTGACCACGTCTTCATGATTGGGTCTTATCTTAATGTACCCATTGGCCAGGACATAGCATCATCAGGTATGCTGCTCACGAGTTTAATAGTGACATGGCAACAAAATCATTTTATAATTACAACCCAAACTGAAAGTTAATTGCATCTTACTCAAGCAGCACGGTAGATTTCTCTGTTGACATGTCCTATTTCATTTTTACTTGCTAATCTTACATTGAACTATCAACAGAACCCATTATATTTTGATCTACAGAACTTGCCACTATGTAGTTCATACCTGCCCCAGGGAATTGCGGCGCTAGATAGTCCAATAGTTTTTTTTAACGCCTGTTATGTGACAAGAAAGATGAATGCATAGGCACTAATTCAAGATATTTCATTTCATTTTCTTATGTTTGAGCAAAACAAAGATTTGTAGAAATTGTGAAATCTCTCGTGACATGAATGTTTTTCTTTAGAATTACAATGAACTTGTAACTATTGTTCACTTGGCTTTTGAGAAGGGTTATAGAGTCATTGTTTTCCCCTCTTTTTGTACAGCTTTATTTTGTTTCATTTTGTGCGAAGGTAGTTTTTTTCTTTTAGTTGGTTGTTGAGAGAACTCTCCTTCACCTGGAAGTTGCACGGACCAAAATTGCTTTCTCAGTTATGTAGCACAGGAATCTTTAGAATTAGCTAACATAGCATTGTTGGCGCTGCATCTCGCAGCGCCTCTTTTCTTCTTCTACCTCTCAACTCTCTCATGTCCCTCTCACAAGCACACACCCATGAAAGGAACTCAGAACACATACACACGCACACACACACAAGCCAAAGAAAGGAACGATGAGACTCTCCTTTGGCAGCCACAAGTGCTACATTTTCTCTCTTATCTCGTTATCTGAAACAAACATGCTTTACAACCTTAAATAGACTCACGGGCACGCAGCTAGGCAACAGCCTGCCGGCTCTCATGCCATGCACCACACGACTTGCTCCACTAACCAACTAACTCCACGCACTAACCCATGACTTTATCTTCTCCTAGAATCTCTCGAGACTCCAAAGACTAGTACGCATGCAACTAACTGCCTAAATAATCATCCACCGAATCACTCGGCTAACACTACTAACATCAAACTACATGCAGAGCTCAAACTAAACATGCAGATACATGGAATCAGGATTAAACCTAACAATGATGTATGTGGCTTTTGAAAAAAATCACATTGTGAGTTTGTGACAAAGCCCCCAACATTTTTTTACCTTCTAAACGATGCTTGTATTTGGAGGCTTATGCTCTCTCCTTTTGTTGAAATTTGTAGAAATGCATATTCACATCTAAACTTGCTATGCTACATAGTATATACACACATTTACATGCAAAAAAAATTCAGACTCTTTGTTGAAGTTTGATGGCATTATCACCCTAGCAAAGTAAAGACCTTTTAAAAATATATTTCAAGGACACTTGTCTTTTGGAGCATATGTCTTATAAAATATTTTGGCACGCTCTCATATGCCATGCTTCCAAATTTGTGTTTTTGTCCTTTTTTTCTCTAAAAGGACCATTTAGTGGTCAATTCCCATAAGCTTGCTGATCTTATTTGAGACTTCTAAAATTTAAAACTCAGTCTTACGTGAAAATTTTATCTTTGATATTAAGAGATTTTGTTTTTGTGAATCAAGGAAACTTTTCTTCTAGAGCATAGCTCATATGATTTTGGTGACACTCTCACATGCCGTACTTCTAAATTTTTGTTTTCATACTTTTTTCTTAAGGGGGGTGTCTAGGGGTCATTTCACATTTTTCGTAGATCTTTCTGACGTTTTAAAAATTAATAACTCCGTTTTACATGAAAATTCCATCTTTGGTAATATTTATATGCAAATTTGCAACGCTGATTTTCTTTTGCGCCAAGATGAAAATAGTGAAAGTATATCATAGTGTCATTCCATGCTTCAGAGCCACTCTTCTGTATGGTATCGCTTATCAGAGTTGGGCTAATCTTTTGTCACTTAAGGTTTGACCTATATATTAACACATTCAGGTGGAAGACGCACAGTCGGCAATAGTTGGTTATCTGTAAGTCAAGGTATTGCAGAGGATGCTCCTGACATGGCTTTCGATGCAATGGGTGATGATTTGCTTGAATATCCAAATGAATATTGGGACTCTGATGAGTATGACGACGATGATGATGTTGGCTACACCCGACAACCGATTGAGGATGAAACCTGGTTTCTTGCACATGAGATTGACTATCCTAGTGACAATGAGAAGGCAACTGGTCACACAAGTTGGCCTGATAGACATGATCGTCCTACGAAGGATGATGACGATGACCAATCATTTGTTGAAGAGGATTCCTACATATCTGGTGAGCAATATTTTCATGGGAAGAACATTGGACAGATTGGTACTTCGGAGGGGCCGAGAGGACATGGGATTCCTGATAATGATATGATAGCTCAGTACGATGGTCAACTTTTGGATACAGAAGAACTCAACTTGATGCATTCAGAACCAGTCTGGCAGGGCTTTGTTTCCAGAATAGTGAGCTAGGCATGTTAGGTAATGGAAAATTCCTTAATGATTCTGAACGACCTCATCCCGATGACCCTTTTGTTGAGGATGATCAGCATGGTTCGGTCAGGTCAATTGGTGTTGGCATAAGCAGTGATGCTGCTGACATTGGCAGTGAGGTGCGTGAAAGTTTGATCGGAGGAAGCAGTGAAGGAGATATAGAATACTTCAACGAAAGTAATCTGAGTGTTAGTGGAAAGAGACACTTTCAGCAAGAAACTGAAAAGAAAAAGGTTAATGTGAATGGAGCAAAACAGGACCAAATGAACTATGATATCCAAAAGGGCAATATGCCACCAGGAGCAGCTTATGCTGATGGTGGATTTTCGTTTCCACCGCCATTGCATTCTGGAAAACATGCCGAATCAGATGTTAAGTCTTCGTGGTCAAAGAAGGATGATGTGTATTCAGTTAATGATCCTGATGACTGTCAAAATGGCACGGTATCAGATGATACACTTGCCACATGGAAGAAAAAGAACAGTGTGTCTTCCCTAAGGAGCTCTCGAGATGAAATGACTTCTGATGTTGTTAGATCAAGAACTTCGAGTGCATCGTCTGCTTTGAATAATGCTTACGATGAAGTGGATGAAACATTGAATGCTCGTCATCACAAACTAGAGGATGCCCAAGAAGAGGAGACCGGAACCACGCTAGATGATGAGGAAGCAGCAGCATTGCAAGAACAACTAAGGCAGATAAAGGTCCAGGATGAAGAATTTGAAACTTTCAATCTGAAGATTGTGCATAGGAAAAACAGGTACCTTTTTGGGTCCTTGATTGTTCTTTTTTATTCCTGGTATGGGTTAAAGCTTGAAAGAAAATGGATAGGCATAGTTCTTTAATCATGCATGCTTCGTATCTAGGTTTACAGTGGAGTAACATTTATTTATCTCTGAAAAGATGCTTTTATTCTGACATTATCTCCTGTAAACATTATAACAGAACTGGTTTTGAAGAAGACAAAAATTTCCATGTCGTTCTCAATTCTGTTATTGCTGGTCGTTACCATGTCACGGAGTATTTGGGATCAGCAGCATTCAGCAAAGCTATCCAAGCACATGATTTACACACAGGAATGGATGTGTGTGTAAAAATCATTAAGAACAACAAAGATTTTTTCGACCAGAGCCTTGATGAGATCAAGCTTCTGAAATATGTTAACAAGCATGACCCTGCTGACAAGTACCACCTTTTGCGTCTATATGATTACTTCTACTTTCGGGTAAGTATGAACTTTTATCTTCTTCCAATCTCGTTTTGGTGTTATTTAGTTCTCATGGAGCATAGATTTTATCACATTTTCCTACTATTAGGGTTAAATACAAGCCCTTTCTTTTAAAAAAGGTTTATTGAAGCTGCAACTTTAACATTGCATTGTGGTGCATTTGAGATCTTGATATTTCTGTACATCTAGTCATCTACTGTACATTCTTATACTGTTAAATTGAGATTTATTTAAAACATATTTGGCACTGAATATATTGTTGTCTGTTGATCTGCTTTTAATGTTAATTTGTGGATATATTATCTCATTTATTCTACAGTTTTTTCATTTTATTATAAACCTTTCCTCTCCAGTTATCTTGGTATTGATTTGTTATGTAGACTAAAATTTAAATTTCTACTACACTTGAAGGCAAGGTTGGAGACTTTCTTGTACAATTTGATGTGTGCTGCATTTCTTTTTCTTTTTGCAACCATTCATAGTGAAATGATCTAAGCCTGGAAGTGTTAAACCTGCACGTTTCGTGTACCTTTTTTTCAAACACGATCGGAGGATGTTTGTTGACAGTGTGAAGATCTAGAAGTGAGTTTATTTGGCCTAAAAATGCTTTCAGATCGCTTTTCAAGTCGATTCATTAGAAGCTCTTGTAGACATTTTTTTTGATTTTTGTCTAATTTAGATTGGCGCCTCCTGCAACAAGTCTGATCTCTCTAACTTAGTTGAACCGTCTGTTCACAGGAACATTTGTTGATAGTTTGTGAACTTCTGAAGGCAAATTTGTATGAATTTCAAAAGTTCAATAGAGAATCAGGAGGCGAGGTTTACTTTACATGCCAAGATTGCAGGTATCATTGAGCTATAGCATCCATTAATGCTGATTCAGTGTGTTCACCTGGTATCTGGACACAATCAACTTTTCATGTAGGTAATTGATCTATTTCCTTGATGAACCTTTTTTGCAGTCAATAGCTATTCAATGTCTGGAGTCGCTGCAGTTTCTGCACAGACTTGGTCTTATTCATTGTGATTTGAAGCCAGAGAACATATTGGTAAAGAGCTATAGTAGATGTGAAATAAAGGTCATTGACCTTGGCAGTAGCTGTTTTGAGACTGATCATCTATGCTCGTACGTTCAATCACGATCCTACCGTGCACCTGAGGTTATACTGGGTCTCCCTTATGACAAAAAGATAGACATATGGTCACTTGGATGTATTCTAGCAGAACTTTGCACTGGAAATGTAAGCGGTTGTCCCTAATGATTACAGTTGTTAGCAGTTACAATTATTGCCTTTCTGTGATTGTGTGCTTCTGTAACACTCTTTTAGCTATATATAATAGAAAGATAGTCTTTAATGCAAAGATACAGTTTAACAAATAAGGATTTTTTCTTTCATTACATGTTCCTTTGTTGCCAGTACTCATATATTGTAGCAATTAGAAAACTATATACCGCGCTAATTGTAGCTATTTATTTATTTTCAACCTACCATGTCATATGTTTTGCTGTCAGTAGTGAAGTATACTTATTACTTAGTGTTCTTCTTGTTACACATGTAGAACATGCTTGCTAAACTTTCAATTGATCTGCGCTCTTCAGGTCCTTTTTCAAAACGATTCTCCTGCGACATTACTTGCACGTGTGATGGGCATCATTGGTTCCATAGAACAAGCTATGCTTGCACAAGGGCGGATACTTACAAATACTTCACAAAGAATCACATGTTGTATGAAAGAAATCAGGTTGAACTCTTCAGTTATGTTTCTTTTTTACTCAGATCTAATTGATTCCTCAAAATATTATCATTTCTGAAATAAGTTCAATTGATTGTTCTTCAGGAAAGTAGCAGGCTAGAGTACTTGATTCCTAAAAAGACATCACTGAGGCACCGATTGCCCATGGCTGATCAAGGTTTCATCGAGTTTGTTGAATACCTTCTGGAGGTAAACCCAAAAAGCGTCCAAGTGCCTTAGAAGCATTGAAACATCCGTGGTTATCCTTTCCATACGAGCCAATATCATCATGACACATTGACACGGTTGCTATTGGATTGTCATGTTTTTCTATATTGAGTGCCTTAACATATCTTGACATGGAAGCACCATGAAAAAGTTTTGATGGATCAAGATGGAATATGTTGTACCATAGATCACAACCCCAGAGCACCGATCAAGTTCAAAATTCAAGCGCAATCTTGATTCAAGCCAATCATGATGTGTCACACGGCTAGGATGGTCTTTGCTCCCTGTACTACAAATTCTGCCCCGTGTTGTGGTGTACTATAACTCCGGTTTTGTGCTCCAGTGTAACAGGCCATTTGGTTAGATACTTTTTGAAACCCATTTTCTAGGAATAGGGTTGTCATGTTGTACATGGTGTGTGATTATTGTTGAACCTTGTGCCATGGTGTGCACTTCTTTTAGTGGTTCTAATTCAAGGTTCTGTATATCTTGCAACCAGAGAAGCATACCAGCCATGCCCTTCTTGAGCCTGTCATCTGGTCATTTGTTTTTTCGGAATATTCTGCTAAGAACTCCAGCGAAAATGGTGGATACTTTTGACCGCCAGGTTGCTTGCTATGACGAACAAATATTTTTGGTCCTTGCACCGAAAACAAAGCGTGTAAAAGATGCTGTCTCAAATGATAACACGAGGGTTGAGCAGATGGTCTGAACCTCGAGATAGTAGAGCAAAATTATATTTTGCAGTCCAAGAAACTCGCTGTAACGAGAAAATCCTGGGCCTCGTACAATATTGCCTGTCATTTTTCTTAACCGTGTAGAAGGGGATGACTAAGGTTAGGGTTACGAGTGGCGGGAAATCGTAACAAGGTAGCCGTACTGGGGAAAATAATGCAAAACCAAACCGCCACATTTGGGGTGACGTTAGGAAACCACCATATTTGGTGAAACTGATGAAAAACACTGAACATTCGGGCAGATGTGTGACACAGTACTAATTATGTGATTTGCTCGGGTTTAAACCGTTTTCAGACAATTCGGGCCCACCTGTCAGGTCTGCACGGACAGATTGAGGACCAAATTTGCCTAATTCGGTTGGAGATATCATTCGTTCCGTTTGTCAATTCTTACAAAGATAACCTTGCAAAACGCAATTGACATGAGAGTAAAAAGTGTCTTCTGTCATAAGGACGAGACTATAAAGCACTTATTTTTTGAGTATAATTTTTCTTTTTATATGGTCAATTATCCATATAGGTTTTACCTTATACCCGTCAAGAAGCATTGCTAATATTTTTGCCACCAGGCTAAATGGTGTAGACCATAGGTTCACATGATTTTTTTAGGGTGACAGCGTTTGCCGTTATCTGGTTGCTTTGCCTGTGCAGAAATGACAAGGTTTTTAATGATAACAATTCTTCTCTCATGCAGGTTATCCTGTATAGCTACACTCTGGTCGTGATCTCCATTACACTTGGTGGGAGGTATCGTGACCTGTTTACGGAGTTTTGTACAAAACTGGAGTATACAACGAGAGACTTTTTATCCCAAGAAGGATGGCAACATAATTTACGGATTGACCCTCCATCATCTTAGGCGTTTTTACAATTTCCCATAATGATATATAATTTATCTTTTTTATACTTTTCAAACCACTGAACTTGTGAGTTGTGATGGCTATCTGCATTCTAATTCTAAGTATACAGAGGCCGGATGAGTACCTTTGTCGAGAAAAAAATAATGTACCTAGCACCGACCCCGAGCAGAGACGACGGTTCGGCGTATCTATCTACTAAGTAATTATTACTAAGTATATCAAACCTGTGCAGTTTCTCGCCCTCTCGCGCGCCGGCACTGTAGATGCTACAGTAGACACTGTAGAAATCTACAGTTCTACAGTACTCGATCCCGGCCGTCCGCTTGCGATCGCACGGCTCACACCACACGTCCGTGACGGACGCTTTCGCGAGCGGAGAGCGCTCGACGCACTGTACAGCTACAGTAAAGAACAGTGATGAACAGTACCACTCGGAGGGACTTATTTGTAATTTTCAGAAAACTGAAGGACTTCCTTACAAAAAACTCCACAATTCCCCTCCCTCATCTCTCTCTCCCGTGCGAGCCGGAGGTCGCCGGCGACTTTCCCCATCCACCTCTTCTCTCCCGTGCGAGCCGGAGGTCGCCGGCCGCCGCCTCCACCACCTTCCGCCTCTGCGCTCGCTCGCTCCCTCGCACATCGAGCACAGGCTCGCTCGCCCCCTCCCACACCCTGCGCTCGCTCGTCCCCTCCCACACCCTGCGCCTGCCGAGATGCCGCCGCCACCGACATCTAAGCCTGTGAGATGTAGCCGAGAGAGTCGTCAGGGCCTGATTTGGCCACTCCATCACCACCCACATCCTGCAGCCCCAGATCGATCCAGATCGAACCGCCAGCTACGCAAGTCATCCTCACGGGAGGAGGAGCCACCTCTCTCTCGAGTACTGGCTCCTGCTGGACCTCCTCGCCTCTGAGCAGGGCGTCGGAGCCGACGTCGTCTTCGTGCCCTACTTCGCCTCCCTCAGCTTCAACCGCCACTCCAAGGTCGTGTCGCCCCCGCTGGAGCCCGAGATGAAGACCAAGACGACGGTCGCGGCTGCGACGGCGAAGAAGCCGAGCGTACGTGCCGGACAACGGGTATGTGCTCCCCTTGAAGCTCGCCAGCTACATCGACCTCGACGCCTCCCGGGACGAGGTATGCTACTGTATCCATGGGCATCGTATCTGGATCCCTAGGTACATGAGGTTCAGTTCCCTGGGCAAAAAAAAAAAAATCAGTACCGTCAAACGAATCTGGATCAATATGTACATGAGGGTCAGAGAGTACTTAGTTTTTATACCATCTACGTGAGGTTCAGATAGTACTCTCCAAGCTGCATCCATCTGCAATCAAACGTGAAAAACAGTAGCATCCTAAGAAAAAAATCCCTGCAGCAAAAGGGTCGTTGGACCAATCTGAACGTTTATAGTTTCTTGCCTGAATGCTATGACACCTTGATCTCTGCCCTTCAGTAATTTATAGTTTCTTGCTTCAATGCTGAGACATCTTGATCTCTGATGACCATGTTTTGAGAAGTCAGTCAATTCAACTGCAATTTCTATCAGTTGAAAAAATTAGCATTGCGAAGTTTCATGTCTATGATCAACTTTAGTTCCAAGTCCTAATTATTTTCATGACCATGAGAATTTCCAGAACATAAATGGATGGTTTAGTTGCCCACTAAAACTTGACCTCTTATGATATTCGTGTCAGAGTCAGAACCATTTGCAATATTGCCTGCTTGCACGATTACATTGTACAACAGTTGGGAGGTTTCCTGCTATTATTGCAAACCATTTTTGGTTGCGTGTGGACTGTGTCCTGAGATATATGTACTGCCGTGCTGCAGTTTGCCATGGTCATGGAAAATTGCAAATGGTTGACAGTTCCAGGCAGCCCATGTGACTACAATCTATAGTTGATGCATTTTCCCGGTCTGTGTTTATGCTCAAGTATACATAGTTTTGGCAATAATTTAAGTTGCATGACTAGCTAACTTTATAAGAGCATAATATAGAAGACCACTGTTGTAAAAGCTTGCTGTTGCTTATGCGAAGGAACCTGATGAGGTAATTTGTTTTAATATCAACTGTTGTTCTCTGAGATACCTGAGTGTGTACTTAACATGCTGTGTTCTCTAAGCTGCACGGAATAATTTGTTTGTTCAATGGAAGGTTGATGCACTTTTTGTTTTAATGTATAACTAAACAATTGCTTTGTAATGCATTGATTCGTGTAATTGTGCTTGATGCTTGCTGAAAATGTACAATGATTTCATTGACAGTGCAGAAAGGCGTAAGTAATGTCTCTGACTGTTCTTGAAAAATACGGAGTAATACTGTAAAGCTTAGAACTGTTCCCAGGTTTAAAGGCTGATTTGTGTATTTGTGTTCCTTTCAACTAATAAGCAACGGATGAATGTGGAACTCAACTAATAATCATGTATTTGTTGAGTAGTGCTGGTTGATATCATTTATTGAGAAAACGCAAAAAGCTTTTGCATTTCATTTCATTGAAAAGGTAGAAGGGTACATCACTTCAAGCCTCCGAGGAGGGCGAAAAAAGGCAGGTTAAATTCACCATTTTGTTCATCTGGACTTTTTGCTACAACTTTAAAGGTCGCTCGAAAGGGATGCACTTTGATTTCCTTGTGCCACAACTCGTGAAACTGCATGGTTGCAGGATTGAGCGGCTAGAGTTGTTTCATGGGTTTGAAGAGTAGCATATGATGCAGGTAATTCCTTGAAAACTACTTCTGATCGGTTGAGGGAATCCCATTTTCCATACAAATATCGTTACATATGTTTGTGGTCCGAGTTTTGATGTATTAAATTTCTGTTTTCAGGAACACTATTGTGTTGCATATGGAATAAATGACTCCGAGGTTCGCTTTTGATTCTTTCAGCAACCATCCATTTTATCTAAAGTTGAAATTCCCACGGGCATATTTGATGATCTTGGAAATCCGCACCCGAAAGGCTTGACATGCATTATGTATAGTCCAGCTGAGCAAGAATGTAGGATAGGATGCCAATGAACTTGGGTTTCAATTTTTTCTTTATACTCTTATGCAGTATGTTTGATTTCTTTCGAGGCCTGAGGACCTTTCCTAAATATATTTCTAATTTCCTGTTATGTAGTGATTTTTTTTTTTTTTTGCTTTTAAAATGAAGGATTGAAATTAGCAATGTGCCACAATCACAAGGTGATGATTGACATTTTGACGCAAACAGAAATTCATTTTATCGACTTTAGCTTCTCCATAGTTAGTATGCAGTGGCATCACAAATTATCTAATGTCAGATTGGTTATTATAACCTTAGCTCTATTATTATGCAGCCATATGTCATTCTATGAATTAGGCCTTCAACGTGGACAGTTTTATTTCACTACACGCTACCAGATGGTCCATAGAATTGTTCACTTAAGAAGAAAATAAAGGGCCAGGTAGCAGTTAACCAGTTTTGTCGACAAATTATTTTCATTTCCTGTGTGAGAGTTTGAGAAAGACTTGATTATTAAGGTTTTGTTTCAGTCCCTTATTGCTCTGGTGTTGTTTTGGGGATTTAGATTGCAACACACTTTATTTATTCGGGAACATATATGTGCTGTTTTAGTGCCTTTCAGGAGATGTATTAGTGATACCTTCCTCTTGCCAACTACAGCAAGCTTAACTGTCATTACTGAATTTACATATATTTGCTGAAATCTTAAGGATGCTGGGCAATGTTAGCTTTCAATATAGTAATATACTAATATGTTATACTGTGTAGATGAATTTTGAGGAAAGGGAATAGTTTTCTCATTTTCTGGAGATGTAGCATTTTTATTAGGTTAAGCATGAGTTCAGTACTAATTGTTGGGCTATTCTGAAATATATGGTCTTAAAATTGCATTTGCTATTTGACGTACGAGTTACTGTCTTTGCTTCCCTCCATGTTGTTGCTCCAGGTGCCATCTTTTCTGAGATCCTACCTATCTCATTGTCTTTATTACACTTTGGCTCATTTTTTCTTTTTATTTTGGTGTATTTCATATGTTTTATATTTTTTTGTATCGTGTTGAAGGCATCATAATTCAGCACTGCTACTCCAGTTTTTGATTATAGGAATGTTTTCACCTTATGTCTGAAAATTTAGAAACAGTTGGAAATTACTTGGAAATTATTTACTATCTTGGTCTGATTAGAGTGAAAGATAAGTTAGAAATTAAGTGGGAGTGCTCTGCTTTTCTGCTGAGATTGAATATCCCACATTATCCCTATCAAAGTGTGCAGTTTTATTTTGTTTTTCTTTCATTCAATTTTCCCTGCCCCATTTGTCTCTAGGTTGAGTATTGTATGAGGTAGCTACACTCTTGGCTTCTAGGTTGCTATAATCTTATGTTTTCACAAGACCGTCTTAGTGTACGCGAAGTAACTTCATGGAAAAAATGTCCCATGTGAAAGAGTTGTTGTTTGTCAGAAGCAAGGTGCATTGGTCAATATCTAAATGGATTTGCACTACAGGATGGTTATTCTTCCTCTTACTGTCCAGATCAGTACTATAGTTTTTTCCCGTTCTTTCATTTTATCGCTGCCTCTGATTGCATATCTTCTTTTATAACCAAGAATAGCCATTGTTCGACGAACATCATGAACGCTCCACTATTTATCTACTTACAGGTCAAACAGAGCTGGCAAAGGACTAGCTAAAGCTCTATTTCACATCAGTGAACAGACTTAGCTTGATCAGGTAAAATTGTAAATGCAATACACTATCTAAGCTACTACTGCATCCTCATACAATATAATATAATCCATGCTCATTATTTATTGCAAACAAGATGTCCCTACAAGTTGGTTCGTGATCAACAGCTAAGATTAACATATGAAGTTACAACCAGCAGATACTGAAGCATTTCCTGAAGAAATCGCTAAGATGTGTCTTTTACTGTTATTTTCTTATTATGTAAACGAGCCACTAGAACACTTCTTTATCTTATTTTCCCTTGCTTATCCATATATAACTAAACCAGCGGCCGAGTAGCAACTTGGCAGATACTCCTTTCCGGACATATGCATGTATAATTAAAGTAACTACTTGCTACATACTGTTCATTGTTCTCAATGTTGTTTTACTCACATATGTGAATAAACCTTGGTAGAAGAATCCCACTACAACAAAAAAGACATGCCATACATAAAATTCGTCATGAAGGGCGCGGCGTGCCGCCGTGCTGATTTCAACTAGTCGAGTATCATAGATAAACACCACGTACAGACGTACAGTGCCTAGGTAGCGTGTACCACAGAGCCCAAGTAGGTGCACAAAATAAGCACGACTTTGCGCCGGTTGCGTGATTAGCAAATCTTGATTGTGGTGTGTGCGGTCGCGTCATCGTGTGTACGGTATGTGCAGCTAGGTAGGCCGTGTGTTACGTACGGCGCACACGGCGTCATGGGCGTGCTAGCTAGCTGCCGTGCACGGCCCGGAGTCTCTCTTGGTCGGAACAGCCAGATACGTCCGGTCCAGACTCCATAGTCATCCTGACCGCCTGACTCGTGACTAGGTAACTGATTCGAGCGTGCCCCCAGTGTGCGGCTGAGCGCATTCCATCCACAAGATACTGATGACAAATCCGCCACGCCGCACCAGTTCGCGTTGGGCCGCCAGTCAAGTCCAACCGCCTGATCTAAGCCAGAACGTGTGTGGCGGGCGCCTAGTACGCACCTAGCTTTGCTATCTGTGTCTACGACTCGGCCGTCTCCGTATCTCTTCCT
This sequence comes from Poa pratensis, assembly GCA_947311845.1. Taxonomy (NCBI): domain Eukaryota; kingdom Viridiplantae; phylum Streptophyta; class Magnoliopsida; order Poales; family Poaceae; genus Poa; species Poa pratensis. The sequence continues at coordinate 8,449,795 of CAMZMU010000072.1, forward strand.
ACCCTTGTACTTGTAGTTGTAGCCGAGTTAGCTTAGCACATCATGTACAGAACGTAAGCCCCGATCGACGGCCCTCTGACTTGACGAGCCCGCCGCGCCGGACTCGGAGTCCGTACAACCGAGGTCCCCGATTTTCCCCGCACGAAGCCTCAACTGCTACGACGACAGGGCTACTTACGAGTGTAAAAGCTGGCCGGGTCGGTCTCCGTCCGAACGCCATCCATCATGGAATATATCAGACGACACGCCCTGAATTACTTTGTACCCTAGCCTAGGTCAACTCGTTCTGCCGTACTAGATACTCACTCCGTTCCACAATATAAGATGTCTTAGTTTTTTTTTACATTCACATGTACACGCATGTATGTAGACACGTTTAAATGCATGAGTCCATTCATTTTAGTATGAATCTACACATGTATACGATGATGCTATTCTAAGAAAAAGTACGTATTTACAAGAAAATGTCACTCGGAATCTTGTGTATTGGCGCAGTTGCCATCGTGAATCTTCGCCAATAGACACGTCCCCAGAACAAGGATTAAGTGTCGCTCGACAAGTCGCGACAAGTCGCACGACTTGTCTACTTGTCGGTACCCAGCGACAAGTTCAAAACCTCGACAAGTGCGACAAGTTGCGACAAGTCACGACTTGTCGCGCGACTTATCTACTTGTCGGTATCCGAGCGACAAGTTGCGACAGGTCGACTCGTAATCCTTGCCGCAGAACCGGTACAACAAAGTGGTGGCGCGATCGAGCCTGCTTTAACAATTTCCAAAACAATAGGTAATAAAATACTCGTGTTGGAGTCTGCTGCGCTGGACTCGTTCGCGGTGATCCGATACTGTTCTACTGCTACGACTAGGATTCTACAGTAAGAAATACGGAATGTACAGTACGACCACTGAAAAACAGAATCTGCAGCACGGAGCAGTCGCGTTCCACTGAAATAAGAAATATGGAACGAACGCGCACCACGAATGAGACGGTCTTTCTTCTTCAGGTACAAAGTTTTTTGGTCGTCGGTTCCTCCTACGCACGGAGCAGTCGCGTTCCACTCTTGCGCCCCCGTACTACAGTAGCTGGCAGCAGAGCAAAACGATGCGATCGACGATCAGTTCTTTAATCTCCGTCGACTACATCGCGCGCAGAGCTCTCGCTGGGTTGCTAACAGGCTAAGATCTTTTCGAACGATAATACTCCGTAATAATAATAGTTCATCAGCTCCGGCGTGTAGATATTATTGGGACAAGGTCTCCTGCGACAAGGTCTGCCTGACGCTTGTCCAATTTGATTTGGCTGGATTGTCGGTTGCAGACTGCTACTCCGACGATCTCGTATGGAAGTTTATGTCAGAGATTGATGGATTAGATTAGATTCGGTCACGCTGGAGGGAGCGGCGCGAAGCTCTGCTGCTGTTGCCATCATGGGCAAATCCATGATGAAGTCAGACGCGGAGAATGACATGAAAGCCGAAATTAAAGAACTATAAGTGGTGATTGGAGACTTTGTGGTGATGAGGAACTGGCTTGGAGTTTCAGGATTCATAATAGCGGTATGTAAGTGGGGGCGACAACACACAGGCGAAGTTCAAAATCTTACCTCTCAGGAGGAAAATTCAAGGTCTGGCCTTAATTGGTTGTGCCTAACAATGAGCTTGCTGAAGACATTGTTTTGAGAGCGGGGACTATCTCCAGGGTGAAAACCCAAGATCTTCGATCGGGCGACGACGGTGTTTCTACACCGTTTCCTTCTTGAAGGCGTTGTTTTTGGAGAATTGGACATCAGGCGTTGTCTTGGTGGTGGTTGTGCTGCTGCTGTAAGAACTGTAACTCTGTAGCAGGATTTTTTCTTTAGTTTCTCCTTGTTGTTGTTTTTCAGCTGTGTGCATCCGTAATACCCTAGGTTATTACGTTGTTGCAGAGGCTGGGTGTAATTTGTATCTCCGCGATATTAATTTATACTCTTTATTAAAAAAGATATTATTGGGACTGCGTAAGAGGAGCAGTTGTTCGCCATCGTGCCTATATATCTAGTATCCTATACTTCTACTTTTGGAAGAGCTGCTGTACTAGCAGTGATCCTGATCACCGGTGCCACGATGGAACGCTGCAGATATTTGTGAGGCATTTTTCAGGGTTCGAAGATATTTTCCATCTCTGTCTATGTGGAGCGGCCAGGGCAATGCAGTGCATGCGATCGTGGGTAGTGGAACGTGGAAATTTGGACGTGTATATTTCCATATACACGTCCATATACACCTTTTCAAATTTTACACGTCCTATTTTTTCAATGGAACGTGTATATTAGGACGTGTATATTTACAACGGCTATATTTACAATGGTCAAATTTCAAACGACTATATTTCAAGACTAGACCAATTTTTCCCTTTGTGGGATTTTCCTTTCACAGGCGCGGAAGGTTGTTGTGTCGGCGGCGTCACTTCCTCTACCACTTGAGAAACTTCTGGCAATTGTGAGACACCGAACCCAACCTGCTCCAGAAAGCTCTGGTTTTCCTCCATCTGCAATGTACATACACAAATGGGAATTAGTACTGCATCACATCCTCCCCCATCGAGTACAAATGGTGATTTCCCTGCTCGATCTCCAGCCAGCCAGCATCCCCATCGCTCTCTCCTTCCCTGCTCCAGCCATCTCCATCCCCAATTCCCCATCGATCTCTAGCCAGCATCCCCATCGATCTCTAGCCAGCCAGCCAGCCAGCCCGAACGCTCCCTGCTCTCTCCTTCCCCATCCCCATCGCCCTCCAGCCCGAGAAGACCATGAGCGACCGCCTCCTCCGGCTGCTGCGGAAGGCGACGCGCACGCGCCGGCCGACGATGGCACGCCGCCCAGGCTCGGGAGCTTCTCATCTTCCCCATCCCCTGCTCGATTCTGCTAGCCTAGCCCCTCCTCTCCTCCCTGCTCGTGGCCCAGCCCCTCCTCTCCTCCAATCCCTCCCCTCCCTCTCTCAATAGGGCGCGCGCGGCCGCCGGCACATCTGGCCGCACGGCGTGGCGGCCGCCGCCCCTCTCTTCTCTGGTTCGATCCGGGGACGGCGAGCTCGGATGCGGAAACGTACCTGTGCCGGAGGGGGCGGCGATGGCGAGCTCGGATGCGGCGGCGGCGACCTTGGAGGCGGCGGCGGCGGCGAGCTCGGACGGGCGCGGGAACCAGGTGCGGAGAGGATTTCCTTCGCGCCTTGCTTTTCGGAGGTGGATGCGTCGTGGAAGTATCCACGCCTCGTACCGTCGTGGGTGGGCGTGGAAACGATGCACGACCTTATCCACGATCCGCTGGAGCCAGTTTTTCGGTCGTGGTCGTGTATATTTGGTTTGCACGCCCGTATCCACGAGCCACTAGAGATGCTCTAACCATGTTAAACGAGCCAATCCAAATGATACAAAAGTTGCTCCTCCATCCAGTGCTAGGTAGCTACGGATCACCTAGAAAAGAACTGTATCGATCAAAACGGGGAAATAAACTACGGTTTTTTTATTCATCTTGTGGGGACCTACTGGAGTGCACTAAAGATCCTAGTTCAAAAACAAACGAGATTATGTGATTTTGACCAGGTTTAAAGTGTGTGATTGCAGTTACTAACCGAGATGATTTTGCTAGAGTTGTGTGAGTACAGAAGTTTCCATCTTGCCGGACGCTCGATCACCAAAGGTTCGAGGTATCATTTTCCGGATATTGCACTGAATACTCGTCAACTGTGAAATACAAATACGGTATATCTTTGGATACTGGCAGATATTAGTAAAATCACTTCCTTTTCGGTATCCGTGAATTACTCCTGGTTTCGGTGACCATATCCGAAAACTATCCGACAAAGGCCGTATTTACCGTATGTAAGTCTTCGTAAGGTCAGAAATAATCCATACCGTTTTCACTCAAACTACAATACTATTTGTACTAGGTTTGTATACGTGTCCGAGAGGCCCATGTGGGTTTTGTCACCTCGGAGGAGAACCCCAAGCATCCTGGACGAGCATATACCCAAATTACCATCATCAAAGGATGAAGCTACTAGTAAAACTTCTGTGGAAACAAAGACACTTTCATACAAATTACCGCATAGAGCTAGGCAAGCAAGGAAACGGAGCAACAACAATGCACTCAAGAAACGAACAAAGCGAGCACGCCTCCCCCCCTCGAGGTTATCTGCAACGCGCCGCCCCAAGGCCCAAAGAAAAAAAAATACTTTCTCTCGCTACGGTCCCCGAATTTTCTAGATGCCTCCGATTCTCTCCGTCCGTCCGTCCGTTTGTTGATCCAAGCCAGTGGCCACGATGGGATGCGATGCGAACCACCGATCTAAAGAAAAGATAAGGGACAACGACCAATCGCCGGCTGACACCCGGCCCCACCGCCTGCAGCCGCAAACGAGTCTCGATTGACGGCCCCACGCACGCAGCTCCCTGCCACGCGTCCTCCGCTTTTCGCCCAGTCCACACGTCCCGCGAAGCGACACTGCCGCGTGGGGCCTTTCCCTGCGCGCGCCCACTCATCGCCGCGGCGGGGCGAGTTGCCGCCCCCTCCGCCTCCGGGTACCGCGGCTATAAAGACCACCCGCCTCCACTCTCTCGAACCTCCAAGCAAAGCGAAACCATTCTAGACTTCTCCATCCTTCCTTCGGCACCCGATTTATCCGGCCATCAGTTGCGAGCGTACGCCACCGACGAGCATCCGGTTTATCCGATTCTTTTAGCCAGCCGAGAGACGGCAGGATAATTCGATCTTGCTAGGCGCGTTCTTTCGGTTCTGGATTCGATTCTTCGATTTCTTTTCGTCGTTCTTGCGGTCGGTCGGGTCGGGGAATCTAGCTGGAGAACTAGTCCATTTTTAGCCCAGCGCCAGCCGATCGATCCGAGGTTGGGAGGAGCTTTCTCTTGTTGTTGGGAGCCCGCCACGCCACCAGACCCGCGCGAATCGAGGAGGATGGCCGGAGCATGCAGGCGGCGGACGCGGCGGGCCGGATCAGCGCGCTGCTCTCGCTGCTCGCGCTGCGCCGGATCCTCGCCGTGCTCCAGCCCCTGCTCCTCCTACTGCTCCTGCCCTTCCGATGGCGCGCGACGTGGCAGGGGGACTCCTCCGGCGCCGAGGCGGCCGATACGGCGTCCTCCAGCGGGAAGAAGGGGAAGGCGGCCTCCGTGGTGCTGCGGGTGCCCGCGGGGTCGCCCATGGCCTGCGCGCGGAGGCAGGCGCTGGCGCGACGCGAGGCGGCCGTGCGGCGCGCGCGGGAGGCAGGGCGGGAGTACGAGCTCGTCCCCACCGCGCGCGGCGAGACGCTCTTCACGCAGTGCTGGTGGCCCCACGGCTCCTCCCCCGCCATCAAGCCCAGGTGAGACGGGGACACTGCCTGCTATTTAATTTTTTCTACAATCAAATCCAGTGATATTTTGCTACCAAATTCTGTTCTTTTTTTCCTCGACCACAAAAAAAAAAAAAACGCGGTGTCCTCTGTTGTTGCTGTACTGATCATGGTTTGCCCTTGTTTGGTGTGATGCGTGCAGGGCGCTTGTTGTTGTCATGCACGGGTTGAACGAGCACAGGTGAGATTTTGGTTTCCGTTTCTGTCTGTTATTTACCTGTAAAAACTTCTGGTTTTTTCTGGGCTCGTAGCTGACGGTTGCCTTACCTTACTGATTTGGCAGTGGGAGGTATGATCATTTGGCGAAGCGGTTGAACGACATGGATGTCAAGGTTTACGGCATGGACTGGACTGGTGAGCTTTTCTTGCTCTTTTTCTCTCATTTAATTTGTTTGCTTAATTAATTCCATAATACTTGACATTGCTTGACGGCAACGATAAAAGTTGATTAATTTGCTGGTTAAGTATAGAAGTGAACAAAGCTTTGAATTTTCTTGTAAGTTTCTCCCGTAGACTTATTAATGAATCTGACCATTCGAGGAATTTTATGACTAGTTCATTGTCCTTTTCTAAGGATTTGTAGTACTGCTCAAATCATTATTTTAATAAAAGATTACCCAACTTCGCTATCGAGAGCTCTTTGTTTTATGCTGACAAGTTAAAATTTGGACTCATTTTGACATATACCATATGACTTCTGTTGACTCCGAAAATCAAGGTTTTGCTCTGTGCAACCATGGTTATCTGTTTCATTCATTCATTGTTAGATAGATAATGAGTTGATGAATCGTTTGAATAAACTGCAAGGCTGTATTTTGTCTGATTTGTAGATTCAGACAATGAGTATGTTGTCTGACCTGTAAATATTGCTGTTTTTACAGGCCACGGTGGGAGTGATGGTCTACATGGATACGTTCAGTCTCTCGACCATGCCGTCCAAGACATGGTATAAAAGAGCGTTTCAGTACTTTGGTTTTGTCTGAGACCACATATATATATGTACTGATTCTTATTAAAATGCTCTTACTGTTTACTGCAGAAAATGTATCTGAAGAAAGTCTCAGCTGAGAACCCTGGCGTTCCATGCTTCTGCTTCGGGCACTCAACTGGTGGAGGCATCATTCTGAAGGTACCATAGCTTGTGACTTGCTCCATATGAATTGTACCACACTGTTGCGTCTCTATGCACCTCGTAGTATATCTTATCGTTGTCTTGAATTTTCCATAGGCTGTGCTTGATCCGGAGGTAGATGCTCGCGTTAACGGCATCATGCTGACATCGCCGGCTGTCCGCATTCAGCCTGCCCACCCCATCGTAGAGGTACGCTGTTTGTCGAAATGCATAATAACATCTTCAGAAAGAAACTGTGTTTGTGCAGACTGAAGTATGAATGGAACTGACAAATGGTTGTGTTTTGCCTACTGCAGGCACTTGCCCCGGTTTTCGCACTGATAGCGCCGAGGTACCAGTTCGCGGGTTCGAGCAAGAGCGGACCAGCGGTTTCGCGCGACCAGGAGGCCCTGAGGGTGAAGTACTCCGACCCGCTGGTGTTCACGGGGTCGATCCGGGTGCGGACGGGGTACGAGATCCTCCGGCTGACCTCCTTCCTGCAGCAGCACCTGCACCGGATCACCGTGCCGCTGCTGGTGCTCCACGGCGCCGACGACATGGTGACCGACCCGAGGGGTCGCGGCGCCTGCACCGGGAGGCCTCGACCCCTGACAAGGCCATCCGGCTCTACGACGGGCTCCTGCACGACCTCCTCATCGAGCCCGAGAAGGAGGTCGTCCTCGGCGACATCGTCGACTGGCTGAGGCCGAGGATCTGACCGACGCCGCCAGTGGTGGCGCGATCATCTGCCGGGCAGCGCGGGGGTGCAGTGCAGTGCATCTCGCCGGCGGCGGTGACGCGATTTTGGTGGCCTCTGCGCGAGGACGCGTCTTTCTCCGGCGTCCCGTCAGTGGCTTAGTGACTTGACTACGTGTGGTGGAAGTGCCGGGGTGGCGATGGGTTCTGTGGCTGAATTTGGTCGGCCTCCAGTGGTATCCCGAGACTATATTTTTGACCATGTTCGTCGTATTTCTGCAAACTAGCTAGCCTCAACAGTGTTCGTTCTTGTCGCCCTGCGTGGTGCACAATAATGTTGACGTCTTCCTTCCCTCACTCACGCGAGAGGGAACATTTTTCTACGTCGCGGTTCGAATCAGAAATTCAGAATCCGCGGCAGAGTTGATCTCTCGTTCAAACAAATTTGCCTCACTGCTTGCTCCCGTGTTGCACATTGCGAGCACGGTCGTTTTCTGTCAGTTTCATGGGCCTCGCTTCCTCTTGTCGAGCCACTGCTCCACGTTGCTGGCGCGGGCGATTGATCTCGACGCTGCTGGCTCTGTGTTGCTGGTAAGGTGGAGCTCTCGGCGAGCGGAGATAATGACGAAAAACCACCACAATTGAACACGCGTTGACGTGGAACCACCACCTTTGGGTTTTCCGACACATAAATACCTCTATTCGGGACATGGTGTGACGCGGAGCACTGATCTCTCGTGGTTAGACGTCTAAACAAGTTTCTGACAGGTGGGACCCACAAGTCAGGTCTACGTGGAAAAAAAAAACAAAAACAAAAAGGTCCTGGTCACTCCCTACATGGTCAACGCCCGCGCCGTGGCTGGTGCCTGTGCCCGCCCTTGCCGGCGCCCGCGGCGTGGCCGGCGATTGGCCAGGGCTCGAGCTCTCGCCCGCGCGCAAATTCCGCCGGCGCTCGGGAAGGAGAGGGACCGCCGCCACTGCCTCGGCCTCCACGGCGTTCTGGGACCTCGCAGGTGAGCCCGTCGTCGAGGGTGCCACGGGCGACCTCCGTGAGCGCGGCCATGGAGTGGGCGCGAGCCGGCTCTCCATGGAGCGCCCTGGCCTTGGCGGCCACCTCCCCGCATGTCGCCGCTCCCGGCCGCCGTGCCCATGCTCGTCCCGGCCGGCGCCCACCGAGGGTGCACAGCAGCTTCATCCTCTCGCCCCGCCGCCCACACAGCCGTCCTCGCCCGTGGTTCCACCTCTGCTCTGTGCACTCGCGGAGCTCGTCCGCGCCTGGCCGGGGCCGCCGCGCCGTGCTTGGCAGCAGCGCGGCCGCCGGGATCTTCGCCACGCCGGCGCGCACCTCGTCGTAGTAGGCCGGGGCCGCCGCGCCCGTGCTTGGCAGCAGCGCGGCCGCCGGGATCTTCGCCACGCCGGCGCGCACCTCGTCGTAGTAGCCGCGGCCGCGCCATGGACGGAGCTGCCGCGCCCGCACCTGGCCGCGGCCGCCCGCGCCGCTCCGCGCCTGGCAGGTCGCTGAGCCGCACGGCGCCGCCCGCGCCTGGCTGAGGCCGCCGCGCCCGCGCCATGGACGGGGCCGCCGAGCCGCACGGCGCCGCCCGCGCCCGGCAGGTCGCCAAGCCGCACGGCGCCGCCAGCGCCCGCGCGCGCCTGCTGAGGACGCCGGCGTTCCCGGTGACGGTGCTGGCAGCCTCGACGACCTCGATGACGACGTTGGTGGTGCCGGGCAGCTCGGATGGGCCGGCGTCGAGCGTGATTTTGACGGCGTCGAAGACGTCGAGCCCGTGGAGCCGCGCCTGTGCCTCGCTCGCGGCCTGCAGCAGGTCCTGCACGGTGGTGGCGGCGCGGAGGACGTCGGCGGCCTCCGCCTCGATGAGCTCCTCCCGCGTCCAGCTCGTCGGCTCGGTATGGGGGATCATATCTTCACCAGACGGAGCAGTGTTGACTTCCTCTCTTTTTATTTTTATTTTTTGCCACGTAGACCTGACCTGTGGGTCCCACCTGCCAGTTATGCTGTCAAACGGCTAAGCAGTGGTGATCAGTGCTCCGCGTCACACCATGTCCCGAATAGAGGTATTTATGTGTCGGAAAACCCAAAGGTGGTGGTTCCGCGTCAACTCGTGTTCAATTGTGGTGGTTTTTTGTCATTATCTCCGGCGAGCGCGACTGGTTGATGTTCACGCCGCCGGCGACGTGCTCGTCTCATTGGTACAGGGCGTTTTCTGGTTTCTGCTGAACTCGCAAGACTGTCGAGGGACATGTCGGAAAAGAGGAAAGCAAAGAGTACCAAAAGAGCCATGATTCGCCGGTCTGATCTTTCTATCGCGAACGTGAGGCCAATAACCGGCACCGACTAAAGTATGAGCTTCTCCCATGCTGCAGCCGCAGTCGTCACCATCAGAGCGCTCCAAGGCCACCAAAATTGACATTACATCTGATGAACAGCCAAAAACTTGTGTTTCTTGTATACGGACACGTTCGTCCTGTTATTTAAAATAGACTTTGAAAAGGCTTATGATAAATTCAAGTGGCCGTTTCTACTACAGACACTAGAATGAAATAGTTCTCAGATGAGTGGTGTGCTATGATCCGAAATTTTGTTTCTGGGAAAGTGTCGCGATAAAAGTCAATGACGACGTCGGACGCTACTTCCAAGCAAAAAAGGGTTTAAGGCAAGGTGATCCTCTGTCGTCTATACTATTCAATATAGTGGCGGATATGTTGACCATCATGATTGAACGGGCAAAGACGGATGGTCAAATTGAACGTGTAGTACCACATCTTGTCGATGGGGATTATCTATACTTTAATATGCGGACGACACAATTCTCTTTATGGAACACGATCTTGATAAAGCGACGAATCTGAAATTAATATTATCAGCATTCGAGCAACTATTGAAAGTTAACTTACACAAGAGTGAATTATTTTGCTTTGGTGATGCACAGGAAGCAGCTGCTTTGTATTTAGGCATACCAATACATTATCGGAAACTGACTAATGTGGAATGGAGACATGTCGAGGAGCATCTACAAGCAAGGCTGTCTAGTTGGAAAGGAAAATTACTATGCCTCGGTGGGAGGTTGGTTCTCATTAATTCAGTGCTTACACATGGTACTGTATATGATATCCTTCTTCCAGATACCAAAAGGAGTCTTGCATGAATTGGATTACTTCGATCAGGATTCTTTTGGCAAGGGGACGGTGAGAAAAAGAAGTATCGACTGGCTAAATGGAATGTTGTTTGTCGACCAAAGGACCAGGGCGTGCTAGGTATTCATGATCTTTATGTCAAGAATTCAGCTCTCCTCGGCAAGTGGCTGTTTAAGTTACTAACCGAAGATGGAATTTGCCAAACACTTCTTAAAAGAAAATACATCGGCAAGAAGGCGGTACCACAAGTGTATTGGAAACCTGGTGACTCCCACTTTTGGGCCTGGCTGATGACGACAAAGAAACATATCTTTCACTTCGGAGTATTTAATATTAAGGATGGCACGGAGATTAGATTCTGGGAGGACAAATGGTTAGGTAATACCACCCACCGGGAGCAATATCCGGCCCTATACAATATTGTTCCTCACAAAGGGGACACTATAGGCAGTGGCGGACCTTGCCCAATATTATAGGAGGGGCGAAAACACATTAGATGGGAGCTGAGGGGGCGAATTTGATTTATTTTATATTTTGTATGGTAAAATATTGCAAATACTAAGTAGTATTGTTCAAATTTTAATAGAGTTGGGGGGGGGGGGGCATGGTCCTTTTGGCCTCCATGAAGGTCCGCCACTGACTATAGGCACTGTCATGCAGTGTTCACAACCCAATGTGACGTTCATGCGAGATCTTATTGGCCCGAGACTAACGTCTTGGAACGCCTTGCTAGCACGGTTGACTTCGGTTCAACTTACACAAGGCTCCAATGAGTTTCGTTGGAATTTATGCGGGAATGGAAAATTCTCAGTAGATTCTATGTATAGAGCGTTAGTGCATTCCAATATACCAGTCGATGACAATAAAAAAATATGGCAAATGAAGATTCCACTTAAAATAAAAGTGTTTACGTGGTATCTTCATAGGGGTGTCATTTTAACTAAGTCTTCTCAAACAGAATTGGCATGGAAGTACTAAGTGTATGTTTTGTCCTCCCAACGAGACATTAAAACACTTATTATTCGAGTGTAGTTTCGCACGTTCTATTTGGTCATCTATCCAGATAGCGTCTAACTTATATCATCCAAGTCGGTTGCAAATGTTTTTGGCAACTGGCTACATGGGATAGATAAAAAGCTTAAAACTGTTATTAGGGTGGGAGCGATAGGCGTTATACGGTCGCTTTGGCTAAGTCGAAATGACAAGGTTTTCAATGATAAAGATATTTCTCATTTGCAGATACTCTATCGGTGCACAAGTATTCTCCGTTCGTGGTCCACCTTACAACGAATGGGACATCGAGACCTCTTTACGGAGGCGTGTGCACGTTTGAAAGAGGTGGCGAGGGATATTTTTACCCAACATGGATGGTCGCTTGATCGCCGGATTGGTCCTCCATAAGCCGTCGAGTTCGTCTATTGCGCTGGCGCTTTACTTACATGCTTGATGATTGTAATTCGCCTAGTGTTGCACTTCTTTTATTTCTTCAATTGGATTGCGGCTGTGTGCATTTTTATGCAGAGGCCGGGTGTAATACTTAAACTTTGAGTTAATAAAGTCCTTTATCTAAAAAAAATATCAATACGCTGGAATACTTGAACGCAAATTTCTAGGAAGTACTCTTGTTACGGGTGTTAAAGCATATAAATGGCTATTCGCTTATGAGGTTTCATCACAGATTGGTGTCTCCATGCACTTTGTTTTCCAGCAATTGCCAACGCTGACAATCGAAAATGCTGGTTTAAAATGTCATACGGCTACCCGAAAATCGCAAATTCTTGCCGTCTCTCACCTTACCCACTTTATGGGATACACTGGTCGTTGAGCCTAACATTCTGTAGTTACATTGTGTGTTAGTGTGTGCTGCAGGCTGCGCCCCGTTCAAAGCAGGGCATCCGTGTACCAAGACATGTAAAACAACCGCCTTACAGTAGATCATCAAAAGACATTGCATTGTAAGGCGAAACAACAATGTAGCGCAAGGCACCACCGAAAATTCAATTTGGTGCCGAGCACAGGTGCTCCCGATATCCTGTCCCTTCTTGTGTCTCGAGATATGTGCTTGTCAGCAGTATTTTAAACTGGATGCGCAGACCACCAGCTGGCCGCGTCAGACAAATGAATCACAAAGCATACTGGACGGCCACGATTTCGGGAGCAGGTGTGCCCGGGCACCAATCGCCCTCTCAAGGCACTACCGAAAATAAGGCATTGTAAGGCAGTACACCCGTGCAGCCGAATACATCAAAACACAATGCATGAAGGCACACTGGAAAACATGCACTAAGAAGGACATAGAAGGCTTTGCAGAATATGCACTTAGGGCAGAACATCGGTTAAATAAAATGAAGTGGAAAACAACCGCTCAGTGCAGTACATAAGAAAAAGACAAGACATAACATGCATTCGGGGCAGGACATAACATGCACTACATGCAACACACCCAAACACATTGCGGAGAAAAGCCATTGCGCTTCCAAAAGACAAGACATAACATGCATTCGGGGCAGGACATAACATGCACTACATGCAACACACCCGAACACATTGCAGAGAAAAGACATTGCGCTTCCAATACAAATACAGTGCAACCTATATATTGTAGGCTGTGTAAAAAAAAGTTCGTCCAAACATATCAACGTGGAATTCAGTTTTGAACATTTCGACGCGACTATCACGGCTGCGAGAACGGATTGTGATTTGGACACTGGATTCAAACTATACATTTCTTTTTCTTTGTAATCACATCCACAAAAAAAGAAGGGAAAATAATTAAAGGATGTACTCCACTAGTGCCACCTGTCGAACATGAGAGGTTATTCATGAGACCCCCGGCACCTGTTTGTTCCACGTGCTCACCGTAAAGAGCCGCAGAACACCCTTCCTAGTATTGAACCATTTACTTATATTGAACTCTTTTACTGTTGTACCTCATTATTTCAGTAGACATTGTTAGTCATTACAATTTTAGTATGCTTAACATAGTTGATCATATGAAATGATGCTAAATATTAATAAACAACACTTTAGTTATATGATAGTAAAATCCACCATTGTAAATACAGTCGCTATAAATTTAAACTATATTTTACAAAAATTACATGTTAGGCGCTTCATTTTTAAGCATGGTTCTAACAAACTGTTGGTTCGACTCTGAGCATAAAAATGTACGAAGAATAATACCATGTCATTGTGGATTGATTTATTGTCCTAAGATGAACTTTCAAATATATGTATCTGTTCATGTTTATTTTAGTGTTCTTAAACATCTTTGTAGAGCTCGATGTACGACTGGTAAATATCCTGACTGAAATTTCTAGAGTGTATGTCTATCTCATTGACTAGATATAATGTTCTAGGGTATAGATGGTGCCAGAAATTCACTTTGACTCTCTCGTGCCAGTAGGAGAGAGTTTTCTTTTCAAATGAGAAACAGTCAGGTTCACATTTTCTTGTGGTGAGCTAGGCTGATGCGTGCAAGACCGGAGTACTAGTACACTAGACAAACATGCTTCGCCACGCCGCCTTCATGACGTTGTCGCACGGCGTGGCTGGCACGGTGTACTGTGCGTGTTTTCATCTAGGACCCAACAGGGTGTAACATGTTTTGTATAGCAGTAGCATGACGTGCCTGAAAACAAGTTGTAATAACTAATAAGCACATCAGGGACGTTACACTTTTTTTAATTCAAACAGTGAGTAAGAGTTGACTTTTGAATAATTTTGGGAGGCCTGCTAGGCATGCTGTCATATGGGAAATAGGATCAGTTTTCCGTACATTCCGAACATAAATTTGCTAATGAATAGTATGCCTTAAGCTTAAGAACACGTCTCCAACAAAAAAAAAAGATATCTGATTATCACAACTTGGGTTTTATAATACTCCCTCCGATCCGTTTTAAATGTCGGAGGAAAACAACTGCGTATGTACAATTCGATAGTACTACTCCCGACATTTATTTCGGACCAGAGGGAGTAGTTACAGTTTTTTGAGATGTATAATAGTTACAGTTAGATTAGCATCCAGCAGAAGTAAAAGAGAATGTAATACCTTGGGAATAAGATAATATGCTAAATTATGCATTCCTCTCTAGACTTGTCATCTGAATATTGCTTAACAAAAGGCTGCCGACATACGTAGATTGGACCAGATATGCTAGACTGAACAACGATAGGAGTATAACCTAATGTACATACAGGGGTGTCCTTGCCTCCAACCTCAACAGCAGAAACCGCCATTCCCCTCTCCATTGTCTTCCATAAATTCTGAATCAAGCACAAAGGTAAATCTGCACATAACTGAACAAAAGTGCTTTCCGGGACTGGCGTCGAGAAAGGAGCAGACCTGGGGCCGGCGTCGGGAATCTACATTGTCACCGGAAGACGACCTCGAAAGCGACCATGCTGAAGAGCTGGACGGTGATGGGGCCCAGGCGCCAGCGCGGTGGACCACTTTGCTCGAGATGAAGAGCACCACACCCATGGCCTGCAGGCTGCAGCTGGCGCGAGGTGGACCAGGAGAGGGACCCGAAGTGGGAGCCCGTGGAGCCGGGGCCGGAGCCGGACGCCGAGCCGCTGCTGCTCCGGCGGTGGTGGCCGCGCGACTGCTGCTGACGGTCTTTTGGTGGTGGCGCGGGGCCGCGGCCGAAGGAGCGGTTCCGCTGGCCGTTGTCCTTGTCGTCGAACATCATGAGGATGGTGAGGTCCGTGAGCGACTTGCGGGTGCAGCGGATCTAGCCTCCCGGTGGCGGAGGGGGATGGGGAGAGGGCGAGCGCGGTGCGGCGATGGCGAGGTGCTTGCACAAGTGGCGGAGCAGGTCGAGACCGTCGTGAAGCGTGTTGCAGAGGTCGAGCGCCTTGACGGCATGGTCGAAGAACTCAGCGAGGAGGCGGTCGAGCGGCGGGCAGACGAGGGACGCGCTGCCGTCGACGGAGGCGGAGCAGAAGAGGAGGGAGCGGAACTTCTCGGTCGTCGGCGAGCTCCTCCCGCCCGCCCTTTCCGCCGGCCGCGGCCGTAGCCCAGGGCACCGCCACGCGGGCTACTCGTCCCTTTCGGCCTCAAAACCACGAGGGGAGCTCTTCCTCCTCCCAGCCCTCGTCTCGCCCGCTGTGTCTAGGTCGGTCACCACGGCAGCCGGAAATCATAGGTACTCCATGTCCATGTAGAGGAAGAGGAAGAGGAAAAAAGGAGAGAGGAGAAGACACGGGGCATGAATAGTAAGAGGAATTTATAAATGAATAGTATGTCAACTCAAAATGAAAATACATATGATATATCCTATTTATTTAATATATATTATCAATCTGTATTCAATATAAGTAGCATAATATATGTTAAATTTATTTTGAGTGGTCAGGGTAGGTATCTTCATCAAGAACAACATGAACATGTGGGGCTCCTTTCTTGATGTACTCGAATATCTACTTGCACCTCTAAGTGCATAATTCTTGGATCGCTGTGTGGCATTTTCTTTCGGTGTAACACTCTCTTTGAAAGATGATTGGTAGCTACTGAAGGGGATCGTAGGCAGAAAACAAAAAATGTCCTAACAACGATAAACTTACACTAGCCAGGATCTATACTATGCAGATATACTATACAGTAGGAGATCGATATACATACCCTTGTAGACCGAAAAGTAGGGATTACACCCCCGCACAGGTGTTGCTGATGAAGCCGACCTCAAGGTCATGAAGACGAAGACGTCCAAGCACCGCAAACGCAGTGCCTCGCAGGGAGTCGCACACGTACAGTGGAGATGATGACCTCTGGGCTCCGATCCAAGGACAGGCAGCGGAAGTAGAAGGACCGGAACACCAGCAGCGCAGCAGTGAGCGTATGGTAGAGAAACACTCAACCCGTGCATGACCCCAATTGCGGAGTCACGACTAAACGGGAGAGAGAGAGAGAGAGGGGAATGGTGTAATTTTCAAAGGCATGAGAGCACCCATATATAAAGAGGAGGGGAGAGTGCAACTCCCCTTGGCTTAGCCATTTGGGACTATCCCACATGGTGCGCCGGCCCTGGTGGGCCCCATTCGGCCCAGCCAGGCCGGCCAACCCCTCTCCCCTTTTTTTCTTTTTCCTTTTTGGGATTTTTCCCTAATGGGCCTCTAAGGCCCATGTATAAAAACATCCTTTAAAAATTCGAAATTAATTAAATAAAAATATATTTAACTATTAATTATACTAATTAATATTAAATACATATTATCTAATTTATTCCGGCTTCGAAAACTATTTCGTTGCTCTCCGATCTCCATCGGAACTCTCCCGAAACACTTCTAGTGTTCTCTTTTATTTCCTCTTTCATGTCCGACCTAATATACAAGTCATCTCCCCTTAAGTGTGTTACCCTAGCGGTTTGAGATCTCGCCAGTCATAATTGAGACACGCTCTCTGATTAATGACTAATACGTGGATCTTGGATACCCAGGATTAATCCCTATGAGATAACGAATAACTTTGTCGTTCGAACCTTAGACGTCAAGTCTTAGACCTTTTGCCTAGCGATACTTAGCGTGTCCGAGACTCTATCTTAGATATCGTGATACCTAGCTTGATCCCGTTATCGACAACACTATTCTTTACTCGTCCGTGATATTATGTCATCGTGACCCAGTCACATGCTTGCAAGCTCATTGACATAATCTCACCGAGTGGGCCCAGAGTATCTATCCTGCTATGCGGATTGGCAAATCCCGCTCTTGATCCCTCGCCTCAACATACTCCCTTCCGATACCCTAGAGGGACACCTTTATGGTCACACTATTAAGATATGACGGTTGATGCAATCAAAGTATCTTTCAGGAATAGCAATTTGAGTTGATCTCACGGTCGAAGGCGTAATGATTACATCCTACAAATATTGGGTATGTCCATCACGTCATTCTTCCAATGATATGACTCCATTGTCAATTGACATAAATATCACATGATCGGGAAAACTCGACCATCAATCGCACAATGAACTAGTTAAATAGAGGCTACTAGGGATCTGGTTGTCTACGTACCACACGTGTATTAATGTTTCCGCTTAATACTCTTATAGCATGATACAAAACATATTTATGAACAAATGAGATATGATGAATAAAAACACTTTATTAATTGCCTCTAGGGCATATCTCATCCAGTCTCCCACTTGCACTAGAGTACAATTTATTCTAGATTACAACTTGGTAAATGCTTAACACCCATAGCAGTTTGGTGTTTTACATGCTTGTCTAGTGGAAGAGGTTTCGTCAGAGGATCTGCCACATTCAGATCCGTATGTATTTTGCAAATCTTCACATCGTCTGGATATACTGTCGTATCACATGGAAGCGTCGGAGAATGTGCTTGGCAGTTGAGTGAGACCTTGGTTCCTTCGCGTTAGCAATAGCACCCGTGTTGTCGCAGTAGAGGGTTACAGGGTCTTGCGCGCTTGGGAACACTCCGAGCTCGATGATGAACTTCCTCAGCCAGACAGCTTCATTCGCGGCTTCCGAAGCAGTGATACACTTGATTCCATTGTAGATTGGGCTACTATGGGTTGCTTCCCACTTCTCCAGCTCACAGCGCCTCCGTTCACCTTAAAAACATATCTTGTATGTGACTTTGAGTCATCTGGATCCATGCAGAAACTTGCATCAACATAACCTGTTACGCCAAGTTCCTCTTCACAGCCTCCATACACAAGGAATATTTCCTTTGTCTTCTTGAGATGCTTAAGAATGTTCTTAACTGCTATGCAATGCTCCTTTCCAGGATTACTTTGGAACTGGCTCGTCAAACTAAGAGCCAATGCTACATCGGGTCGAGTACGTAACATGGCATACATGATCGAACCTATGGCTGAAGCATAGGGATGTTTAGCCATCTCGGCTTTATCATGCGCCGTCACCGGACACTGAGCCTTGCTCAATATCTTATTCCTGATAACCGGCAGAGAACCTTCTTTGCCGTCTGCATACCGAACCTTTTCAATATTTTATCAAGATAAGTACTTTGACTTAATGCTAATAGACGCCTTGATCTATCACGATAGATTTTAATGCCTAATACATATGCAGCTTCTCCTAAGTCCTTCATCGAAAATTTACTGTTTAAATATTTCTTCACGCTATTCATAAGATCCACATTATCCCCAACTAGTAATATATCGTCCACATATAGAACTAGGAACACAACTGAGGTCCCACTCATTTTCTTGTAAATGCAGGTCTCTTCTACATTTTGGACAAATCCAAAACCTTTGATCACCTCATCAAAGTGAAGATTCCAGCTCCGAGATGCTTACTTCAGTCCATAAATGGAACGCTAAAGCTTGCACACCTTGCCAGCATTCACTGGATCGACAAAACCTTCAGGTTGTACCATATACAATTCTTGCTCAATGTTGCCATTTAGGAACACAGTTTTGACATCCATCTGCCATATCTCATAATCGTGATATGCAACTACTGCTAGCAAAACCCGAATAGACTTCAGCATTGCTACCGGTGAAAATGTTTCATCGTAGTCAATCCCATGAATTTGTCAGAAAACTTTTGCGACAAGTCGAGCTTTATAGACGGTTATGTTACCGTCAACATCAGTCTTTTTCTTAAAGATCCATTTATTCTCGACGGCCTTGCGCCCTTCGGGAATCTCCGTCAAAGTCCATACTTCGTTGTCATACATGGATCCTATTTCGGATTTCATGGCTTCAAGCCATTTCTCGGACTCGGGTCCTTCCATTGCCTCTTTGTAACTCGTAGGTTCGTCTTGTTCAATCAACATGACAGTGCAAACAAGATTACCGTACCACTCAGGAGGGGTACGGGTCCTTCCTGACCTACGAGGCAAAATAGGTTCCTCGACATCTTCTCCTACTCCATCTGTTATGGAGGACGGTTCAGGAACAGTTTCCGTTGCGCCACTCGGAATTTCGAGTTCAGGATCAATGATCTCGTCGAGGTCTATTTTCCTCCCACTTACTCCTTTGGCGAGAAACTCCTTCTCAAGAAAGGTGCCATTCTTCGGGACAAACGTTGTGCCCTCGGCTTGGTTATAGAAGGTGTATCCTATGGTTTCCCATGGATACCCTACAAAGATGACTTTCTTCGATTCGGTTCAAATTTGTCGGGCTGCAGTTTCTTAACATATGCCTCACAACCCCAGACATTCAGGAACGACAAGTTAGGTTTATCGCCATGCCATATCTGATATGGTGTCGTTTTCACGGATTTGGATGGAGCCCTATTTAAAATGAATGCGGCTGTTTCTAACACATATCCCCAAAACGATACGGGCAAGTAGGTAAGAGCCCGAACTCTATCTAATAGAGTACGATTATGTCGCTCGGGCACACCGTTGCGTTGCGGTGTCCCAGCCGGCGTAAGTTGCGGCACAATGCCACATGCCTTCAGATGTGTGCCACACTCAAAACTAAAATATTCGCCACCACGATCGGATCGAAGATGCTTGATTTTCTTGTCGAGTTGATTTTCAACTTCACTCTGAAATTCTTTGAACTTTTCAAAAGTTTCAGACTTGTGTTTCATTAAGTAGATATACCCGTATCTACTCAAATCATCAGTGAAGGTGGCAAAATAACGATAACCATTGCGTGTCGACACGCTCATTGGCCACACACATCTGTATGTATGATTCCCAATAAGTCCGACGCCCGTTCCATAAATCCGGTGAACGGTGTCTTGGTCATCTTGCCCATGAGGCATGGTTCGCAAGTGTCAAGGGATCCAAAATCCAATGAGTCCAAAAGTCCATCTGCATGGAGTTTCTTCATGCGCTTTATACCAATATGACCGAGACCGCAATGCCACATATACATGGCGGTATCGCTACTAAGTTTAATCCTCTTGGCATCTATGCTATGGATGTGAGTACTACGATCGAGATTCAACAAGAATAAACCATTACTCTCAGGAGCATCAACATAAAAGATATCATTCATCGAAATAGTACAACCATTTGATACTGATTTAAACGAATAATTGTCTTGTAACTGGCAAGACCCACTGATAATGTTTACACTCAACGATGGCACAAAATAACATTTATTCAAAACCAAAACTAATCCCGATGGTAGATGTAGAGGAAGAGTGCCGACGGCCACCACGTCAACTTTTGATCCATTGCCGACGCGCATTGTCACCTCGTCCTTCGCCAAGCACCGTTTATTCCGCAACTCCACCTGAGAGTTACAAATATGAGCAACATAACCGGTATCAAATACCCAGGTATTACTCCGGGCGCATGTAAGGTAAACATCAATAACATGTATATCAGATATACCTTTCTCTTTTCCTAAGGCAATCTTGCCTCTCTTTGCCAGGTACTTGGGGCAGCTATTCTTCCAGTGATCATTGCCTCCGCAGAAGAAGCAGTTGCGAGCCTTTGGCTTGATAGTCAGCACCATCTTTTCCATCTTAACTTCCAGTTTAGCAACTTCGAGCATCGTCAGAACTTCAGACAGGGATTTTGACATCCCTTCCATGTAGTAGTTCACGATCGCGTCCTTATAGCTAGGGGGCAGCGATTGCAGCACCCTATCAACAACCAGCTCATCTGGAATCCCATATCCCAAATCATTCAGGAGCTGAACGCAGCCAGACATCTTGGCAAAGTGCTCGCTTATGTTACCGTGCTCTTCCATCTGGGCTGAGAAGAACAGCTGAGAAGTAGCAAATCTCTCAGCCTTGACTTGTGGTGCAAAAACAACAACGAGTTTAGTGATTATCTCATAAGCACTCTTGTTCTCAAAATGGTTTTGCAGGTCAGCTTCCATGGCAAAGAGCATGCCACTCTGGACATAAGAGGAAACTTCCGCCTTGAACTGATAGACATTCTTCTCATCTTCAGAGGCGGCGTCTGCAGGCTTATCACCAATGTCGGCCTTCAAGACGTAGGCCAGCTTGTGGGAAGTGAGGAGGATCCTTAGGTTGCGGAACCAGGACACGAAGTTAGACCCATTAGTCTTAAGCTTTTCTTTCTCAAGGAACAGGCCTAGGTTAAAGGTGGGGCGAGACATCTATAATGGAATTTGCAAAAACATAAAACTTTGTTCATAAATAATTGGGTTCAAGTTTTAACAAAATAAAATTACCAGAACTCCCACTCAAACGAACATCCCTCTAATCGCTCAAGTGATTACACGATCCTAATTCATTATGTAACCCCTCATCGTCAGAGCCGGCAACACAACTTCAAAGGTAGACATCGAAATGTCAATCACAACAACTCGGTGACTCATACTTAACCTTTCGGTCACCTTGTTCCGAGGCCACGTCTGTACATGCTAGGCTCGCCATAATAACCTTCAGCGTATACGCGCGTGCAAACATGTCTTACACCCACTGTATGCGAACGACGATATGTCTGACACCCGATCGTCACGACCTGCCTCATAATGTAGAACTTTCTTGGTGGTGCACGCTAAAGGAAGAACACTAATGTTTTTTGGAGGGATCATCTTATATTACTACCGCCGTGAAACTAATATATAACAATATATATACACAATATAAGATGCACTCAAAAACATCAAATGTAATGCGACATGATATGGGCTTGAGCCGATGGTCTCCTTCGCGCCCACAGTTTATAACAAACCTAACTTGACCATATCACATTGCCCCTGCAAAATAAAGTTATACGCTTTCTACTTTAACTTTTGCATATTTTACGTGGCTTGGGGCTTTCGTAATATAACCGATTCATACCTACGAACCTATGACCACAACAACGATCAAATAGTCGCTATTTATGTATCCCTTTCAGGCCCTCCATTGAAAATGCAAAGCCAAGTAAAGAGAGAGAGAGACAGACACCCGCCAACCACATATACGGTACAAGCCGTATGTCAATTGTGGAACCAGTCTCGTGTAAGCGTACGCGTAAAGTTGGTCTGGGCTGCTTCATCAACTCAATGCCGCCGGCTAAACAAGTGCACGCTAGAGGATAACTTCTAAAAGAACAATGTCCCCATGAGAACATGGGTTCTAAAACCGGTATAGCTATATCTACGCATTGAACGGCTTTGATACCACTGAAGGGGATCGTAGGCAGAATCTTTTCCGAACAACGATAACCTTAAACTTGCCAGGATCTATACTATGCAGATATACTATACAGTAGGAGATTTATATACCGCACAGGTGTTGGTGATGAAGCTGACGAAGCCGACCTCAAGGTCGTGAAGACGAAGACCTCCAAGCACCGCAAACGCAGCGCCTCGTAGGCAGTCGCACACGTAAGGTGGAGATGATGACCTCCGGGCTCCGATCCAGGGACATGCAGCGGAAGTAGAAGGACCGGAACACCAGCAGCGCAGCGGTGAGCGTATGGTGGAGAAACACTCAACCCGTGCACGACCCCAATTGCGGAGTCACGACTAAACGGGAGAGAGAGAGAGGAATGGTGTAATTTTCAAAGGCATGGGAGCACCCTATATATAAAGAGGAGGGGAGAGTGCAACTCCCCTTGGCTTAGCCATGTGGGACTATCCCACATGGTGCGCCGGCTCTGGTGGGCCCCATTCGGCCCAGCCAGGCCGGCCAGCCCCTCTTCCCCCTTTTTTTTTGGAATTTTTCCCTAATGGGCCTCTAAGGCCCATGTATGAAAAACAGCCTTTAGAAATTCGAAATTAATTAAATAAAAATATATTTATCTATTAATTACACTAATTAATATTAAATACATATTATCTAATTTATTCCGGGTCCAAAAACTATTTCGTCGCTCTCCGATCTCCATCAGAACTCTCCCGAACACTTCCGGTGTTCTCTTTTATTTTCTCTTTCATGTCCGACCTAATATACAAGTCATCTCCCCTTAAGTGTGTTACCCTAGCGGTTCGAGATCTCGCCAGTCATAATCGAGACACGCTCTCCGATTAATGACTAATCCATGGACCTTGGATACCCAGGATTAATCTCTGTGAGATAACGAATAACTTTGTCGTTCGAACCTTAGACGTCAAGTCTTAGACCTTTTGCCTAGCGATACTTAGCGTGTCCGAGACTCGATCTTAGATATCGTGATACCTAGCTTGATCCCGTTATCGACAACACTATTCTTTACTCGTCCGTGATATTATGTCCTCGTGACCCAGTCACATGCTTGCAAGCTCATTGACATAATCTCACCGAGTGGGCCCAGAGTATCTATCCTGCTATGCGGATTGGCAAATCCCGCTCTTGATCTCTCGGCTCAACATACTCCCTTCCGATACTTGAGAGGGACACCTTTATGGTCACACTATTAAGATATGACGGTTGATGCAATCAAAGTATCTTTCAGCAATAGCAATTTGAGTTGATCTCACGGTCGAAGGCGTAATGACTACATCCTACAATATTGGGTATGTCCATCACGTCATTATTTCAATGATATGACTCCGTTGTCAATTGACATAAATGTCACATGATCGGGAAACCTCGACCATCAATTGCACAATGAACTAGTTAAATAGAGGCTACTAGGGACCTAGTTATCTACGTAACACACGTGTATTAATGTTTTCACTTAATACAGTTATAGCTTGATACAAAACATATTTATGAACAAATGAGATATGATGAATAAAAACACTTTATTAATTGCCTATAAGGCATATCTCCTTCAGCTACATACTATGGCATTATACGGCGATGTAACCCATATATACCTGTTCTGCTTGTTTTCCTAGTAAAGAACTGGTTTTTGGTGTACAAAACTAGTTTCCGATTTTTTAAAAATATATTATGGTCGTCATTTTTAGGGTTGACTTTTGAGTTGACCTTTTCCATTTATTTTTTGAAATAATCATAATGGCCGGGATAGGACTTGAAAAAATTTCAAACTATTTTTTGGATAATTCTATCAACTCTAGTGTTGACATCCGCTGTCCCCTTGAATATTCTCTTTTTACTGTGGCGTATATGTGTTTTTTAAACTAAAGTGTGTAGCTACCACTATTACAAGCGAGTCTTTTCCCTATAACTATATGGACCAGTATAGCACAGAAGACCATGTTATGAAAGTAATTAATAGAGTAAATATGCACATGCAATAAAAGGACACCAGTGGTGTATATGCACATTAGTGACGTCCTTGTTTTTTGGTAATGAAACCGACCAAGATTTTATTAAAAAGGGGTACATACATTTGTAAGGTATAAACGATAAAAAGAACAAATTCAACACAAAATACTATCATATTTGTCTTGGGCGCTGGCCTGAAGGATTGATATAGATCAAATTGCTGATCTAGACTATGAAGATAGAAAGATGAGCTTGTCCCGCTGCTTCAACACATGCCAACAAATACTGAAGATTGCCTCAATGAAGAATTGAAGAGGACTAAAACCTCGACACTCTATTGCCACTCAAAGATAAGCATGTTTTGTTCTATTTTTTTTTTAGAAAAGGGAATTTTATTAATCCCAGCCTCTGCATCGATTGATGCACACAGCCGATTATTACAGAGTTCATGAGTATCTTATTTTGCTACCATCTCCCAAAAGAGTATAAGTCGAGACAAGCCTCAACCAAATAATGACACACAAATAGAAAGACTACGAAAGTCGACTAATATGTTGCCACGTATGCCGGGAGAAAAAATCCTGTGCCACGCGCAGCAGTCGCGTGCATCCAGCCACCATAAGGTCCCGCTGGTCCGAAGGCAGCAGGAAAGCCCATAACTGTATCCAGTGAACCGCCCTGTGGATAACCTGTAAGACATGAAAATTACCATTTTTGATAAATACAATATCATTTCGACAGTTCCAAATAGACCAACAAATAGCGGAGACGCCGATACGAATCCTATCCTTGGTCTTTTTGTCTATCCCCCTTAACCAATTCCCAAACATGTTTGTGACATTAGTAGGGGGAGGGATATTATAAGTACAAAAGACAACATGCCATACAAGTTTTGCAAAAGGGCAAGCAATAAAAAGGTGATCTATACTCTCATCACTCCCACAAAAAGAACAATGTGAGCTACCTTTCCAATTCTTCTTAGCCAGATTATCTTTAGTTAACAAGACTTTTCGATGAAGGAACCACATAATTTTTTAATCTTTTGCGGTATCTTTAATTTCCAAAGATACTTCTGTAAATAAGTTGTATGACCATTCATGAGGTCCTCATACATTGATTTAACTGTGAATTGTCCATTTTGGTTCAGATTCCATTTAAAATAGTCAGGAACATTATTCAGTGTAACTTGCATCAATCTAAGGCACAGATGAGACCACATATCCCACTTGTTCCCCACTAAGGCTCTTCGAAATCCTATATTCAGTGGGGGGCATTATGCAACACATCATGAACCGAAACATTCTGGTGTTGCACAATATTATACAATAACGGATATTGGTTCATCAATGGAGAATTACCTAACCAAGTGTCCTCCCAAAACCTTGTGGTTTCTCCATTGCCGACAACAAAAGATCCTCTACTAAAGAAATCATCTTTGACTCTCATCAATCCCTTCCAGAAGGGGGAGTCAGTAGGTTGAGCCTCTACTTGAGATAGAGTTTTACTTTGAAGGTACTTGTTATGTAACAGCTCCTGCCACACACCCTCCTCATTCAAAAGTTTGAATAGCCACTTGCTAAGCAAACATTTGTTCTTTAATTCAAGTACTTCGACTCCTAAACCTCCCTGATCCTTTGGTCTACAAATAATGTTCCATTTTGTCAATCTATACTTCCTCTTATTCTCGTCACTTTGCCAGAAAAATCGAGATCGATAGAAGTCCAACCTTTTCCTCACCCCTTTAGGTAATTCTAAAAAGGATAGCATGAACATCGGAAGGCTTGTTAAAACTGAGTTCACAAGTACCAACCGATCCCCATAGGACAACATCTTCCCTTTCCAGCAACTGAGTTTGCCTTCGAAATGACATTCCACCGGTTGCCATTCATCGTTTTGGAGTCTCCGGTAGTGAATCGGAACCCCCAAATATTTAAAAGGTAGCAACCCCGAATCACATCCGAAGATTTGTCGGTACTGATCTTCTACCTCTTTCACCTTCCCAAAACAAAAGATCTCACTTTTGTGAAAGTTTATTTTCAGCCCCGAAAGCTGTTCGAAAATGCACAATATCAGTTTTAGATTTACCGCCTTCTCTAGATTATGGTCCAGAAATAAGATAGTGTCATCCGTGTATTGTAAAATAGATAACCCTCCCTCAACTAAATGAGGTACGAGTCCATCTATTTGACCATCTTCCTTCGCCCGTGCGATTAAGATGGCGAGCATATCTGCCACTATATTAAACAACATAGAGACAACGGATCCCCTGTTGTAATCCTTTTTTGGTTTGGAAATAATGAATGATGTCATCATTCACCCGAACCCCGACACTTCCTCCCTGAACAAATTGCATAATCCAATTACACCATTCTTGTGCAAAACCTTTCATACGCAATGCTTGTTGGAGGAAAGGCCATTTTACTTTGTCATATGCTTTCTCAAAATCAATTTTAAAGATAACTCCATCCATTTTCTTCCTATGAAGCTCATGAATGGTTTCATGTAGAACGAGAACACCTTCTAAAATATGTCTCCCTGGCATGAAAGCCGACTGCGTCGGCCTAATTATCTTTTGTGCAATTTCGGTAATACGATTAGTACCTACTTTTGTGAAGATCTTGAAGCTGACATTAAGTAAGGATATGGGTCTATATTGTTGAATCTGAACCGCATTTTCTTTTTTCGGTAAAAGCATGATGACACCAAAATTTAATTTAAACAAGGACAAATTCCCTTGCTTCAATTGTACAAAGAGAGCCATAAGATCATTTCGAATTATCTCCCAAAATGTCTTATAAAACTCAGCAGGAAAACCATCAGACCCCGGAGCCTTATTGAGTTCCATTTGAGATATTGCTTCATACACTTCTTTCACTAAGAAATCAGCTGTAAGAATTTTATTCTCTTCTTGTGTAAGTTGCGGAATATCATGGACCATTTCTTCATTCATGGTGACTCCATTTGGGTCGGGTTCCCCAAAGAGTTTTTTATAATATTCTGAAATATACATTTTCAGATTCGAATCTCCTACTATGGTTCCTTCATCTTGTTCTAATTGGAAAATTTTCTTCTTCCTATGTTTTCCATTTGCAATAAGATGAAAATACTTCGTATTATTTCCACCTTCCTGAATATGTTTAACTTTTGCCCTTTGTGCCCATTTTGTTTCCTCGTCTCTTCGAAGACAACAAATTTTATCATTAGCTTCTCTTAATGCCTCTCGCTCACCCGCACTAAGAGGTGTGCTTTCAGCTTTAATATCTAGCTCATCGATAATTTTTAACAACCGTTCCTTCTCTTTCTTATATTTTCCGCTTTGATTTTTTGCCCAACCCTTTTGGTATCTTCTCAAATGTCCAATTTTATTTTGCCATACTTCAATAGGGGAGTCCCCTTTTACATAATTGTTCCACTCCGCCGCTACCATCTCATAAAAACCTTCTATTCTAAGCCAAGAAAGTTCAAAAGAGAAGCGCACCGTATTGCCTAAGTGAGCTTGTACCCCCGAATCC
Source organism: Poa pratensis (assembly GCA_947311845.1). Taxonomy (NCBI): domain Eukaryota; kingdom Viridiplantae; phylum Streptophyta; class Magnoliopsida; order Poales; family Poaceae; genus Poa; species Poa pratensis. The sequence goes on from CAMZMU010000072.1 coordinate 8,477,660, forward strand.
ACGAAGAGGGGAGTATGGTCAGACCCTGCCCGAGTCAAGGCCTGAACCAAAACTAAAGGGAATTTTTGTTCCCACTCAGTTGTGGCTAACACTCTGTCCAATTTTTGATAAGTAGGTGTTTCTCTCCTACTAGCCCAAGTGTATTGTCTACCCGAAAGTTCAATTTCTTTCAACTCAAGGCTCTGTAGGATAGCATTAAACATTATTGGCCAGCGTGCGTTGTAGTTAGCATTGCTCTTTTCTTCAGGTTTCCGTAAAATGTTAAAATCCCCACCCACCAACATCGGTAATGGTTCATTTTCACATAAGCGGACTAGCTCTGATAAGAACATTAGTTTGTGCTCGTCTTGTGCCACCCCATAGACCGACACCAAAACCCACTCAAAACCATCGCATCTAGATTTAACATACAGCTTGACACAAAAGTCTCCAACATCCACATTTTTGACTTGAATCGTTGTCGTGTTAACCCTAATCAACATACGCCCCGACCTTCCTCTCGGTGGTAAACAAAACCAACTAAAATCCTGTCCAGCTGCTAAGTGTGTTAAGAAGGGAGTGGCAAAATTTGATCTACCCGTCTCCGACAAGGCGATAAAATCTAATTTTCTCTCTCTAATGGATTCTTGCACAAACAGATGCTTACCGGGGTCACGAAAACCCTCACTATTCCAGAAGATGCCTTTTAAATTATGCATTGTTTTTTCTTGTTTGAAGCTTAAACCTAGTGCTTCTACGCTTGTTGCTATTCGAATAAACCCTCTTTTTTCTTGTTCTTTTGACCTTCTCAGATTGTATCGAGAAATCCGTCCTATCCTCTAAAGTTCTAGAAATATCATCTTCTTCTAGATCTTCGGTAAGGCACGAAGCTGTCGGCCCAGTGAGAACCAGGGTGTGATGGGCCTGTCCTCCACAGCCCTCGACACTCGATGGGTAAATTCCGCTAAGGACCAAGCCTACGGCTTGGAGAGACTCGCGAGGGCTTAGGAGGCAGCAGAGGCCTGCGGAGGCCCTCCTCACTGCTGCCCCCTCTTCAAGGTGATCTCCCCTGGAGAGAGGTCAACGCCGAATCCTCCATAGGGCAGCCCAGCCCTCGTGGGGATTCCTTCGCTGCAAAGCAACCTCTGCAGAGCGCACATGGGCTCTGCAGCGGCCGCAGAGTGACGCGCGCCTCTGCGCGCGGTGACGACGACGCCGCAGTTGCCATTTTGGTGATTAAAGGAGTCAACAAAGCTGCGCCATCCGCACCGGACTACAAGGATTTCCTCTTTGGTGATAAGGGGACCGGCCGGCGCTACGCTCCACGGCCAACGTCACCGTGGGCACCCCCACGTTCCTCTGCAGCCCCAGCTGGCCGTCCTGCATGGACGGTGGTTTCTCTGCCATAGGCATCAGCTTTACGCCCATGGACCGTGTCCATGGACAGCTGGGCTGCGGTGCACCGTGCTCCTCCCCCTTCTGTCGCCATGTGGTAGCCCTTCCGCGGCGCAAGCGCAGGGAAGAGGCCCGGGGCGCCTATAAAAGGAGGAGGTGCACCACCGTAGCAAAGGATCGCAATCTCATTCTAGCTTAGCTACCTACGTGCAAGGAAGAAGAAGACCACCGCTTCCCCTTCCTTGTGCACACCACTGCCAAAAGAGAGCCTTCGGGCAAGCTCATTGTACTGTAACCTCCATAGCAGTGCAATACAGACAAGCAGGAGTAGCGGTGTTACCTCCACACGAGGGCCGTGAACCTGGGTACGGGCTGGTGTTCATCTCTGTCGTGATGTCCCTCCTCTTGCTCGATGAGCACCGTCACCGTGTAGGTTGAGGGTTGTTTGACCAACGTGTTCAGCCCCTTACACGAACTCTCTTCGTGAGCTTGACCATCCCTGTTTCGTGGGAGTCATTCTCCGACAATTGGCACGCCAGGTAGGGGGCTGAGGCGCGTCTTCAACCTTCATCGACCTCTGCACCATGGCGGACACTCGCGCAGCTCGCGCCACCCAGCGGGCGTCAGGCAGGGCTACCACCGAGCCCGCTGCCAACACCACCAACCCCCGCGGCCATCCCCGTGCCAGCCGCGCCTCGGGGCGCAACACCGCTGAGCCGCGTGTGGAGCACCCCGAGGACGATGACGGCCACCACGACGACCGCTATGACGAAGACGTCGACCACGGGCACGGCGAGGACGCTGAGTCCTCGCATCCATCCCAGCGCCACAGCGCCTCCACTCTTGGGCGTCCAGCGCCTAGCCCGAACACCGCGCTACTCATGGCTGCGGAGCTCTTCCGCTATCGCCCCACCACCGAAGCGCATGACAACTGGCTCGGCCGTCTCCAGCTCCGTGTCGACATCGCGGCTGCACCGCACGCAGCTCCAGCGACGTCATGCTCTCTGGTGCACCACAACTCCGGGCGCGCAGGGACTGCCGCGCACGGCGCACCACCGCCACCGCCTCCGCCGCCTCCGCCGGGACCGCCTCCGGCTGCTGATCACAAGGCCGCCTCCCACGCGCTTCGCCGCGCGATAGCCAAATCGTGCAACGGACTCCTCCGGACGCGCGGGTGGAGATGGAGCGCCAGAAGGACCTCCAGAAGCGCATCGTCGAGGAAATCGGCCAGGCGGGGCGGCAGAACCGCAGAGCTCTTCAGGGCGGCGTTGCCTCGTACGCCACAGGATGCGCAGCCTTCACCCGCAGCCTTCGTCGCGTCGTCTGGCCACAGAAGTTCAGGCCTGACCTGCCCAAGGGCTACGACGGCACGAACAACCCCATTGAGTTCCTGCAGCTCTACACCACCTCCATCCAGGCTGCGGGGGTAGACGACAAGGTCATGGCCAACTGGTTCTCCCATGCCCTCAAGGACTCTGCCTTGTCGTGGCTCCCGAACCTCCCCGAGGACTCCATTGACTCGTGGGAGGAGCTCTGCCAGCAGTTCGTTGCAAACTTCTAGGGCACGTATGAGCGTGCCCTCACCTACAACAACCTGCGTGCTGTGCGCCAGAAGCCTGGCGAGACCCTCCGCAGGTACATCCAGCGCTTCAGCGAAGTCCGCAACAAGATCCCGAACATCCCGGACTCGCACGTCATCGCTGCCTTCAGAGAGGGCGTCACCAACCACAGGATGCTCGGCATCCACGATACCCTCTCCTCCGTGGTGAAGCTCTTCAACATCGCAGACAAGTGCGCCAAGGCCGAAGAAGGCCTCCTTTTCGTCAAGGTGGGCTCAGCGCATGACCCTGTCGAGGGATCCAAGACCCAGAAGAGGCGTGATGGGACAAAGCGCAAGCCTACCGCTGTTCTAGCGGCTGAGCCCAACGCCAATCACGTTCGCGAGGACTCTCCTGAGGCTGGCGAGAAAAAGGTGGACAACCGCCCGTTCTGCATCTACCACAACAGGCGCGGCCATGCGACAGAGAACTGCTACGACCTCAAGCAGCTGAGCAAGAAGCGGGAGCAAGAAGAAGGCAGCGGCAGCCGCGGCAGAGGCCGTGCTTACCGCAAGGGCGGACGTAAAGGCAACTACCAGAGGCCACAGGGGACTTAGGCAAATGCCGCCGAGAAAAACAACAACCCCCCGACGAAGAGCCCGGGGGCTACCAGGCCCCTAGGGGTCACGGTGGGCATAAAACCCGAAACCCGAACCCCGAACCCGGAAAACCCGGACCCGAACCCGCATATCCCGAACACGAAAAACCCGAGCACTTGATCGGGTGTCACTTCCGGAAACCCGAAATTAGATCAGGTAATTCGGGTTTCACTCCATGGAACCCGTACATCCCGATTTACCCGAACAAGCCTAGCAACAGCCCACCAAGCCAGCAGGCAGCAGCCCATTTATCTCTACCGAAACCCTATTTCCAATCCCCACCTCTCCAGCTCTCCTCCTCGTGCTCCCACTCCCAGTCCCTGTCCCTGACTCCTCCCTCCCATGCCGCAGCCGCCACAAGCCACAGCCACCGCCCACTCGTCCTTCTTCTCCGATGCCTCTGCCGCCGGTGGCCGCCGCCGCCATATCCGACGAGCTCGACGCCGGCGTCCCCCTCCTCGTCTTCCTCGCGCGGCCCGCGGGGCTGGCTCCACGGCGCTCGACGTTGGGGACCCCCTCCTCGTCTTCATCGCGCGGCCCGTGGGGCTGGCCTCCACGGCGCTCGACGCCGGCGACCTCCTCCTCGTCTTTCTCGCGCGGCCCGCGGGGCTGGCCTCCACGGCGCTCGACGTCGGCGACCCCCTCCTCGTCTTCCTCGCGCGGCCCGCAGGGCTGGCCTCCACGGCGCTCGATGCCGGCGACCCCCTCCTCGTCTTCCTCGCGTGGCCCGCGGGGCTGGCCTCCACGGCGCTCGACGCCGACGAGCCCCTCCCTCTTCCCCGTGCAGCCCGTGTCCCAGCGAGTTCCAATTTTGCAGCACAGCGCCATCGAAGATTTTCTAAGTTCTGCTCTTCTTCGGGTAAATTGGGAATACCCGAACCCGAACCCAAATTATCGGGTACCCAAAATGTCGGGTTCTTATAATTTTGTGGAAATTTCGGGTGTCAGATTTCAGAACCCGAATTATGAAAAACCCGAACTACCCGACCCGAATTTTTCGGGTAACCCGAACGCCCAGCGTGACCTAGGGGTGCCATGGCATCCATCCTCGGCGGATCCCAAGCGCCCAAGTCCAACAATCAGTTCAAGCAGTTCGCTCGCGAACTCAATGCAGCGCTTCCTGGGATCGAGACATCCCGGCCCACAAGTGGTCCCAGTACACCATCACCTTCGACGCCAAAGATCACCCCAAGTCGACCAAGACTGTTGGCACCCTCCCGTTGGCGTGCACCCCCACCATCAACAATATCGCCGTCAGCAAGACGCTCATTGATGGGGGTGCAGGTCTCAACGTCATCTCTGTCGAGACCTTCGAGACGCTTCAAGTGCCCTACGAGTGGCTTGTGCCCTCCAGGCCCTTCACCGGGGTCACCAGTGGCTCAATCTCGCCTCTGGGGCAAGTGAGGCTCGCGGTCACCTTCAGCACGCAGCAGAACTACCGCACGGAGCTAATCGACTTCGACGTCGCGCACATTGGCCTGCCCTACAACGCCATCCTCGGCTACCCCGCCCTCGCGAAGTTCATGGCCGTCACGCACCACGCCTACAACATGGTCAAGATCCCTGGCAGCGGTGGCACCATCACCATCCATGGTCACGTACAGGACGCCACGCGCTGTCGAGATCGCCTACAAGGCGCTGCCATGGCGTTCCCCACTGACGAGGACATGGAGCCTCTCGAGAGGCCCAAGAAGAAGAAGCAGCTGTTCACTCAAGAGCAAGCATCTACAAAGAAGGTGTCGCTGAGCACCAGTGGCTCGGGGGCTGAGGGCTCGGGGGCTAGCGTCACCATAGGCGCTGGCTTGCCTCCCAAATAGGAAAGCGCGCTCGTCGCCTTCCTTCGGGCAAACTCTGACATGTTCGCATGGACTCCGTCAGAAATGTCCGGTGTACCAAGGGAGGTGATCGAGCACCACTTAGCCGTGTGTCCAAACGCACGCCCTGTAAAGCAGAAAGCGCGGAAACAAGCCCCCGAGAAGCAAGCGTTCATCATCAAAGAAGTAGAGAAGCTGAAAGCAGCAGACATCATTCGAGAAGTTGCCCACCCCACTTGGCTCTCCAACGGTGTGGTTGTCCCAAAACCCAATGGAGGAGGCCGGCTCTGCATCGACTACACGACGTAAACAAGGCCTGCCCCAAGGATCCATACCCCATGCCAAGGATAGACCAGATTGTGGACTCCACCGCCGGCTGTGATCTCCTCTGTTTCCTGGATGCCTTCTCAGGCTACCACCAGATCAAGATGGCCAAGGAAGACGAGGAGAAAACAGCATTTCTCACCCCTTGTGGTGTGTATTGCTACACTTGCATGCCCTTTGGCCTGAAGAATGCCGGCGCCACCTTCCAGAGGCTCATGAGGATCGCCTTGGGGGCTCAGATGGGAAGAAATGCAGAAGCTTATGTTGACGACATCGTGGTCAAGTCTCGCGAGGGAGACACTCTCTTGAAGGATCTCGAGGAAACCTTCGCCAGCCTGCGCAAGGTGAACATCAAGTTAAACCCCGCCAAGTGCGTCTTCGGGGTGCCATCAGGCAAGCTCCTCGGGTTCCTCGTGTCCCACCGTGGCATAGAAGCAAACCCTGACAAGATCAAGGCTATAGAAGACATGCAGCCACCTCGCCGCCTCAAGGACATGCAGCGCCTAGCAGGATGCATGGCCAGCTTAGGCCGCTTCATCTCCAAGTTCGGCGAGAGAGCTCTGCCATTTTTCAAGATCATGAAGAAATCCGGCACCTTCAAGTGGACTCCAGAAGCAGACAAGCATTTGAGGACCTGAAGAAATACTTGGCTAGCTCACCAGTCATGGTAGCCCCCAGGACAGGCGAGCATCTGAAGCTGTACCTAGCAGCCACTCCACAAACCGCAAGCGCCGTCCTGGTGGTGGAAAGAGAAGAGCCAGTCCTCCCCAAGAAAAGCACTGCCACACCAAGTCCAGAACCTCCCGACGAGGAAATAGTCTCTCCAGACCCAGTGCCAGACCCACAGCCTCAAGTCGAGTCCTCCACAAGCACCCCTGCCGAGACTCCTCCACAGGCAAACCTCGCCAAAGGTCCTGAGGAGTCTCTCGAGGGAGCCGACGCTGCAGCGCCATCGACGACCCTCGTCGAGCATCCTGTCTACTTCGTCAGTACTGTACTGCGAGATGCTCGCGAGCGTTACCCAGTGCAGCAGAAGCTCCTCCTCGCGCTCCTCATCGCCTCCAGGAAGCTGCGCCACTACTTCCAGGGCCACCCCATCACGGTGGTCACGTCGTTCCCCCTGGAGCAAATCCTGCGCAACCCCAACGCCACTGATCGCGTCGCAGGATGGAACATCGAGCTGCAACCATTCAACTTGCGCTTCGACACCACAAGAGTCATAAAAGGAGAGCGCTGGCGGATTTCGTCGCCGAGTGGACAGACCCAACTCCTGAAGAGCCTCGTGAAGAAGAAACCGCGCCATCTGGAGATACAATGCCAAGCCACTGGACCATGCACTTCGACGGAGCTTTTGCCTGCCGCAATGGTGGGGCTGGCGTTGTCCTGACCTCACCAAAAGGTGACAAGCTCTACTACGCCATCCAGTTGTGCTTCACAATAGACAAGATCTCCAACAACATCGCCGAGTATGAAGGCCTCCTCGCCGGGCTCAGAGCCGCAATTGCCCTCGGCGTCAAGCACTTACTCATAAAGGGTGATTCCCAGCTCCTGGTTAACTTCTCCAACAAGAGCTACACGCCTAAAGACGACCACATGGCCGCCTACCTTGAAGAGGTCCGCAAGCTCGAGAAGCACTTCAGAGGCATGGAACTCATGCACATCCCGCGGAAGGAGAACCAGGAGGCAGATGACATCGCCAAGCGAGCATCACGAAGGCAGGCCCAGCCGGCCGGCGTTTTGAGAGAGACTCTCCAAGGCGTCCATAAAGCAGCCACAAGAAGCAGCAGCCACAAGCACAGACGAAGTACTCCCACCACCTCCTGTAGGTGGGCACCCAACTGCGGTCCATCCTCAGGGGAGCGTCTGCTGCTGGCTATGGTGCATCAAGAGACAGGCTGGGTCGACGAACTCAAGGACTACTTGCTGAAGGGAGTCCTCCCCGAGGAAGACGCGGAGGCGGAACGAGTGCTCGACAAGCCAAGTCATACTACATCCTCGAGGGAGACCTGTACCGCAAGCGCCCAAATGGAATTGCACTCAAGTGCGTCCCCCCGAGGAAGGCCGCATGCTGATCAGAGACATTCACAGTGGAGAGTGTGGCCACCATTCCTCTGCACGCACCCTTGCCGGCAAGGTCTTCAGGAGCGGATTCTACTGGCCCCAAGTGCTTCAAGATGCTACCACCATCGTCCAGTCTTGCGATGCGTGCCAGTTCCACGCCAAGCAAGTCCATCAGCCTGCACTGGGACTCCAAACCATCCCGCTCTCCTGGCCTTTCGCGGTCTGGGGGCTAGACATCTTGGGCCCTTCCCGAGATCGCAAGGGGGCTACCGCTTCCTCTTCGTGGCCGTCGACAAGTTCACCAAATGGTCAGAGGTTGAAGCGTGCGCAGCATACCGGCCAGAGCAGCAGTAAAATTCATCAGAGGCCTGGTCTGCCGTTTTGGTGTGCCAAATCGCATCATCACCGACAATGGCTCACAGTTCACCAGCGGCATCTTCAGGGCCTACTGCGAGAGCCTCGGCACCAAGCTCTGCTTCGCCTCGGTGGCTCACCCACAGAGCAACGGCCAAGCCGAGCGAGCAAATGCTGAGGTCCTCAAGGGCCTCAAGACAAGAAGCTTCAATCGCCTCAAGGGCTACGGCAAGGGCTGGATAGACGAACTCCCGTCCGTGCTCTGGTCCATCCGCACGAACCCCACGAAGCCCACTGGTGAGACGCCATTTGCCCTCGTGTATGGAGCTGAAGCAGTCCTCCCCACAGAGATCAAGCATGGATCCGCACGGGTCCTTGCCTTCAACGAGGACGATCAGAAGACCTCCACAACGACGACCTGCTGCTCCTCGACGGGCTGCGCCGCCGTGCCGCCCTCAGGGCAGCAAAGTACCAGCAAGACCTGCGACGCTACCACAGCCGCCACATACGCCCACGCACTCTCGAGACAGGCGACCTCGTCCTCAGGAGAATCCTCTCCAGGGAAGGTCTCCACAAGCTCTCGCCCATGTGGGAAGGCCCCTACAGGGTCGCACACATCGCCAGGCCCGGCGCGGTACGCCTCGAAACGGAGGACGGCATCCCGGTCAAGAATCCATGGAACATCGCGCATCTACGCAAGTTCTACCCGTGATCATAGTCACGCCAGACATTTTTTGTCTCTAGAGGGAAGCACACAACTTCACCTCCAAGCTTCACAAAAGCTTCTCCTCCCGAGGGCCAGCCCCTCGAGCTCTCCTAACGTGCCGCCGCAGGCCGTGAAGAGTCTCAGCCACTGAATGTGGTCCCCATGCCTCGACATGGAAAACTTTATCTTGGCAATACCAAGTGTAATGAACCAATTCGTTTCTCAATGAAACATTGCGCTGAGGCGCCGCTGTGTAATATTTTGGTGGTGAGTTTTACTTTTCATCATCTTTAGTTCATTCGCGCTCATATTTTTCCCCATGCGCACCTCGCGAGCGGGGGCTGAGTACGGTGACTGTGCCTCGAGAGCACCCCAGCAGCACCGCAAAATCCAAAGGATCCGAGCTCTAACACGTGAGCACGCTCTCACGCCTGTTACCTCACCAAAGAGCTCTGGCCCAAGGGCTTGCTCCCAAACACGCCACCTCACCAAAGGACCTTGGTGCTTACTCTCCTCGCGAGATACTCATGAGGAAACCTATAAGCGCGCATGAGTTTTACTACCATGTACTTGCTTTGGGTTTGCCTCTCTAACCAATACAGGGAACAAGAGTCCCCCCAAGCTCGTGAAGCCACGCTCCGGCCTCAAGAGGAAAGCGCACCATCAGGGAAACCAATGCCCTCTACGAGGCCAAAGTCTCGCAAAGCTAAGTCCAGCGCTCACGCCTCAGGAGTTTTTCCTCTCTCTCACGAGTATCTGTCGTCCCTCGAGCGGGTTTTTTCTCCCTCACACTTCATGGACTGCTTGTGCGTCAAAGGGGGGCCCTCGAGCACCGCGACTCGAGAGCCCTTACCTCTCTAAGCCTTAAACACCCCCCGGCCTTGCCGAGTCAAAGCTCCGGCATACCGCAGTGGCGGAGTCATAGCGCAAAGAGATGGGTCCTGACGACGTAGAGCGAAAAAAGACATGGAACAGGGATAAAAGGCCCATCGAGGGACACACACATAGTAGCACACGTTAAAGTGTCTTACAAACCAGAATAAAATGAACAAGTCTTAAAACAAAGATAACTGCGCCTCAAGCGCGTCTTGTTGCAGGAGCGGCCTAGGCAGGGGCATCACCATCACCGTCCTCCTCAGCCTCCTCTTCAGCTTCTTCTTCGGCGCCTTCCTCCTCCTCAGCGGCCTGCTCCGCCTCGACCCTCTTGAAGCGGTCGACGTAATCGTTGACTTCTCCCGAACCAAGTTGGAGAGGTCCAGGGCTTGGTCCGCCTCGACAGGCTCGGTCACGGACTCGAAGTCGAAGCCGGGATGAAGACGCTGGAGGTTGGCGAAGACGCGATCGATCGCCACCGTCAAGAGCTTGCGGCACTCTTCATCGACAACGTCGCCCATCTCCGCCACAGGGCCCTCAAGCGTGGTGAAGAGCTGGTCGAAGTAGGCGAGATACGCGGCAGCATCGGCATTCCCATGGACGGGAACCGCAGGGGCATCCACTCCCAGTTCGCCGCGAGAGTGTTCCCCCGAGTCACCAAGGACTTGAACATGCGCTCCCGCTGCTGCGTCAAGACCCGCCGCCTGCACGTGTGCTCAGCCTCCTCAGCACGCTCCACGGCAGGGCCCACCTGCGCGTTCATCTCCTCCATATCAGCCATCAGAGGCAAGATCGCTCCGCTCGCGAGCCTCTTCCGCGCGGCGACGACCATCCCTGGCGCGCCTCGCCTGGGAGTTCAGGCTGGCATTCAGTCGCTCCAGCTGAAGGATGCGGGCGTTGTCCTCCGCGTGTTTCTTCTTGAAGCGGTCCTCCTGCTTCTTAAACTTCCCGGCGTAATCTTCGGCGACGGCAGCGCGGTACTCCTTCTGCTTGGCGACGGCCTCCTTCTCAGCCTCTTCCTTCCTCTTGGCGAGCTTTTGGTTGGACTTCTCATGAGCTCTTTGTGCCTGGCCACCTCCTCGCCGTGCTTGCCTATGGCCTCGGCCAGATTGCCCTCGCGCCTCGAGATCCGCGCGCTGCGTGGTCAGCTCCCTGTCGACCTGCACTGCTGCTCCTCGCGCTTGAGCGCCTCCGCCTCGCGCGCGCCAGTGCTTGCTCACGGGCGTCCAAGGACATGCGGTGTTGGTCCAAGGACTTTCGCGACCTCAGACTCCGCGGCGATCTTCTCCTCGCGGTCAGCAAGCTCTTGGCGCTGAGGCCAGCGTGGTCTCGAGGGCGCGCGCTCCGAGGCTGCAGCTTGGCGTTCCGCCATGGCCGCCTCGCGATCTTCGGCCGCGGCCTGGCGCTCTGCCTGGAGTGGCTCCAGGGTCTCTTGAGCCTCGCGCACCGCGCTCTCGCGGACTTCCTTGGCGAAGCGCAGCGCCTCCTCACGCTGCGCCTGCATGGCCTCGTCGCCGTGGCGACAGCGCTCCACGGTCTCAAAGAAGCGGGCCAGGCCTTCTCGAGTTCATCATACTTCCTGGCGAGCTCAGCCTCCTCGAGAGCGAGTTGGGCCTCCAGCCCGTCCAGCGCATCCCTCGCCAGGCGGAAAGCAGAGCTGCGGCGAGCGCCGCTCCAGTTCCTGCCGCCCAGGACCAGAGCCCATGAGCTCCCACGAGGCATGGAGGCTCCCACATCTGCACTACCCAGGACAGGAACTCCGTGCTTGGGCCAGGGTCAACTCTGGCCTGGGGGCTCTGGAGCGAGCCCTCTCCACCACTTGCGCCATGGGCACCAGCGCCTTCGCCTTCCAGCGGCGCCTCCTCTCGGGTTTCAGGGGCTGGGGAAGATTGCCCAGCCGTCGTCAAGTCCGCCGCAGCCGTGCCGCTGCGGCCTCAGAAGAAGCTGCCGCCCCCTCAGTTTCTGCACTTGGCGGGGGCGGCGGAGGAACGTTCTCCTCCATCTCGACATCGGCGCCTTCCCTCGCCGGCGTGCTGCTCCCCCCGTCTCCGCGGCGATCTCCTCCTGCCGCTCCGGTGGAGTGACGAGGCGTGGCGGTGATGGCGTCCTCTCCACCGCCCCTCCTCGAGGCGCTCCTCCGGGAGGAGACGAAGCAGCTGCCTCGACAAGAGGCACAACCACCACAGGCCCTGTGGCCTCCTCTGCCACAGGCCTCGTGGCCTCCTCCGCAGCCGGCTCCGTGGCCTCCGTCACCACGGGCCTGGCAACCTCTTCAGCTGAGGGCTCCACAGGCCCCTCAGTGTTGTCGTGGCGCCCCGCACCTCCGCAGCCTTGCGGAGCCTACGGCGCTTCGCCGTCACCAAATCCCTGACAAGCAAGCAAGAAAGGTCTTCAAGAGGGGAACAAGGGTTTTTTCATAAGTAAAAACAGACAAGGGAGCCAACCCTTACCCAGATGCCTTGGCGCGGGAGTCAACCCACACCGTGTTTGACGACCGCCACGGCCTCGACGACGCGGCACCGGACCCCTCAGGGCAGCCTCGGCTTTCCTCTTGAGAGGAGTGCCCGCCGGACTCTTGGCGGTCCTGTCATGGATGCCTTGGAGCGGGGCTCGCAGCGCCCCGCTGCGGCCTCCCGGTCGCTGTCTTCTTCCTCCTCCGCGGCCTGGCGCGAAGGGACCACAAGGAAATCCTCATCCCCGCTGGACGAGATCTCCAGAACTCTTCCTCGGGAGGCGCAGGCTTCGAGGAGCTCGCCTCCCCTGCCGAAGGATTCGCCCTCCAGAGACACGCCCAGATCGGCGTCAGATGCGGCGGGTGACTTCGCGGCCAGTCCTCTTCCACCACGGGCGCCGCAGCCTCCTTCTTTTCCTCCCCCGCCAGACCTTGAGGGGTGAACTCCGGCATCAGCTCCAGGATCGCGAGGCGCTTCTTCGGAGTGATCTGATGGAGGGGTCTCGCGAGCTCACTGCGGCACAGGAACCTCCGGGGGTGAAGAGGATGCCCATGATGGAGGCAATGACGTCAGGGGTGTGGGAGCTGCAGTGCAGCCGCATCGGGTCCGCCGGGCCAGAGTACATCCACGCCGGCTTCGTGTGCTTCTGGAGAGGAGCGATACGGCGCCTCACGAAGTCTTCAGCAACCATCTGCCCCGTGAGGCCAGCTTCGCGGACGAGCCTCACGCGCACGACCAAGTCAGCAATCTTCGGGCTTTGGAAGGCCGCGCTTGACCAGTTCGAGTTCTTCAGCGGCGGCGCCTCAGGGACGTCGAAGAAGGAGTTCTGCGTCTTGGCGTCCACGATGAACCACCGCTGGCGGAAGTCATCCACCTTCTTCGTCACCCTCCTTACGGGCTTGTCGCCGTCCCAGGACATGGGGATGTAGATGCCTCCCATCCCATCCGCAATGCGGAAGGACACGCAACCAGACCGCTCGCCGGGCGCCGTGGAGCGGAGCGCGTAGAAGCTCCGGAAGAAGGCCACGGAAGGCATCACCCCCAAATACGCCTCGCAAAGATATGCGAAAATGGCGAGGATCAAGATGGAGTTGGGGTGCAGATGCAGAAGCTGGATCTGGTAGAAGGCCAGAACCTCCTCCAAGAAAGGGGAAAATGGCGGCACCAGACCGGCAAATATGGTCTGGAAGAAAATGGGGTACAGCCCCGCCGCGAGCTTGCCAAAGCGCGCCGCCTTGAGAGTGCTGGCGCCGTGCTTGTTGTTCTTGCCGTGGCCATCAGCCTGATCTTGTCCAGCGCCTCCGCCGTGTGGATGCGGGTCCCCACCAGCGCCGGCGCGAACTCGTCCTCCTGCTGCGCCCCAGCAGGCTCGTTCACCATCGCCGCTTTGTCCTTCTTAGGGCCCATGGTCGACGAAGGAAGGGCGGCGGAGAAGCTCGGTGAAGGAGGAAGAGCGCCGGGGACAAAGAAGCGCAGAAGTCAAGAGCAAGGAGACGGGCACGCAAATGATGCAGTAACTGTTGCCTGAACCGGCGCTGCAGGCTTTATATCACCTCAGGGCAGTTACCAAGACATGGTGGGTCCCCCCACTACGCCCATCATCTCCGAAGAGAACGTGTCGTCGTGGCGTAACTGCCCTACACTTGTCTCGGGCTGGCCGGACACTTTGGGCCCATGACGATCCGCCTGCGTCCACTGGACTACATCATGCCCATCATGGGCCCGGGGGCTACTGTCGGCCCAGTGAGAACCAGGGTGTGTTGGGCCTGTCCTCCACAGCCCTCGACACTCGATGGGTAAATTTCGCTAAGGACCATGCCTACGGCTTGGAGAGACTCGCGAGGCAAATCAGATCACGAGGGCTTAGGAGGCAGCAGAGGCCTGCGGAGGCCCTCCTCACTGCTGCCCCCTCTTCAAGGTGATCTCCCTGGAGAGAGGTCAACACCGAATCCTCCAAGGGCACCCAACCCTCGTGGGGATTCCTTCGCTGCAAAGCAACCTCTGCAGAGCGCACATGGGCTCTGCAGCGGCCGCAGAGTGACGCGCGCCTCTGCGCGCGGTGACGACGACGCCGCAGTTGCCATTTTGGTGATTAAAGGAGTCAACAAAGCTGCGCCATCCACACCGGACTACAAGGATTTCCTTTTTGGTGATAAGGGGACCGGCCGGCGCTACGCTCCACGGCCAACGTCACCGTGGGCACCCCCATGTTCCTCTACAGCCCCAGCTGGCCGTCCTGCATGGACGGTGGTTTCTCTGCCACAGGCATCAGCTTTACGCTCATGGACCGTGTCCATGGACAGCTGGGCTGCGGTGCACCGTGCTCCTCCCCCTTCTGTCGCCATGTGGTAGCCCTTCCGCGGCGCAAGCGTAGGGAAGAGGCCCGGGGCGCCTATAAAAGGAGGAGGTGCACCACCGTAGCAAAGGATCGCATTCTCATTCTAGCTTAGCTACCTACGCGCAAGGAAGAAGAAGACCACCGCTTCCCCTTCCTTGTGCACACCACTGCCAAAAGAGAGCCTTCGGCAAGCTCATTGTACTGTAACCTCCATAGCAGTGCAATACGGACAAGCAGGAGTAGCGGTGTTACCTCCACACGAGGGCCGTGAACCTGGGTACGGGCTGGTGTTCATCTCTGTCGTGATGTCCCTCCTCTTGCTCGACGAGCACCGTCGCCGTGCAGGTTGAGGGTTGTTTGACCAACGTGTTCAACCCCTTACACGAACTCTCTTCGTGAGCTTGACCATCCCTGTTTCGTGGGAGTCATTCTCCGACAGAAGCCTTGTGAAGAATCAAACTATGCGGATGGTCATCATAATTATCCTTTAGATTATGTTGCAACATGGTAGCCGACCTTTCTATCTCATATTGTTTAATTAAAGAGGCTGAAACACTAGCAGTTAAATCATTTGTTCCTAAAGACACCCCCAACTTAGACGCTCTATCAACGATATCTTTATCCGAAAAAGACAAAATGGAAAAACGTGCATTTAAATTCGTACCTGGCAAGGGGTGGCGCCTCTCAGCTCGTGCGTTTCCCGCTCCATCTGAGTGGCATCCGCATTGTGCTGAGCTCGAATCCGAGCACTAGAGCGCAGCCCCAACGCCTCCACGTTAGGGATGCCGCCAAAGTCGATGACGAGCTGGTTCGATGCCATCTTTTCGTCTATACCGACGATAGGCGCTGGAGATCGCTGCTGCCCCGTCTCTCTCGATCTACCACCCCCACCTAGGGTAATAGGAGAAAGACGAGCAGCCCCACCATCTGTGGGACTCACCACCGCCGTCGAGGGGGTTGAGGAAACAGGACTGCACACGAAAGCACTAGTCATGTCCGACCCCTCGACGATCGCAGCCTTCCGCTGGACGATCGCAGCCTTCTGCTGGACGGCTGGCCCATCGGAAACCAGTGCCTGTCGTGGCATCAAAAGTGGCTGAAACTCTGCCGTGGCTGCCTGCCCGACAGTTGCTGTTGTCTGCTCGACGGCGTACGAAACACCCCCGGCAGCCGCATCACTCAATCCGCCACCACCTCCTGTGTTGGTCGGAGAGTAAGAAGAGGAGGACCAGCCCTCCTCGCACCCAAGCAGCGGCGAAGACGGATGAGCAGCCGCCTGCTGCACACCCGTCCGAGCCGATGGAAATCGGGGCTGCTCAGCCGAAGGAGCAGCAACCTCAGCAACCTCCATACTGTGAACATCCACCACGCCCGCAAGTGCTGCATTGAGTCGCACAGCACTACCCGAAAGAAGTGTCTTGTACTCCCTCCATGCGAGGTCAATAGAGTGCTGCACCTCCGGCGAGAAAATGACCCCTGCCTTCTCCATGGCGACAGGTGGTTGTGTCTCAGCGACCTCCTCCGGTCCATTTGCAGTCTTTGCATTTGTCTGGCTTGCAGATTTTTCCTTCGTATTAGAGAAACCATACTTTGCGACTGCGTCTTTGAAATCATCTAGTTCCTCCTCATCCTCTTCAGAATCGTCACCGCCATTATTTCCCTCCATGTCCACATCAACAATACCTGCAGCTTGTGCCTCCTCCACCACAAAGGTGAGATTATAGAAGCCGTCCTTGATAAAAAGGGGGAAGTGTGCAGGTATTTTGTCAGGTTTCAAACAGCCTATCCATATCCCGAGAATCCCATGCCTCCTAGTAAACTCCATATCAATCTCCAGCATCTCTCCGAACATATCACCCACTGCCCGTAGAGCTAAAAAGTCTCCAATGTGTGGTCTCGGAATGCCCGAGATCCTCACCCAAACCACAGGTAAGGTGCTCATCGGCTGCGGATTCTGAGCCCAGTTATCAAACATTATCTGACACGGGCTATTTGGAACCCGGCATATCCCAAAAACTTTCAGCCTCTCTAAATCATTCCGAGTCGGAAACTGAACTTGATATAAATTCTCTCCCATCTGACGGACGTCCCAAATAAATTGCTCCGTTGGGACCAGGCGCTGTAGCTGTGTGACTATATTAGGGATACTCATCTCTCCCTCCGACACCACCAAAGAGGCCAACCGAACATTCTCCATCTTAGGTTTGTATGATGCCGTACATGGGTATTTGAAGAAGATAAGCTCCTCGTGTGCATAGCCGTAGACCAGAATCTTTGGCTTAGGAGCCGTCAACAAATGACACTTCCTATCGCCATGCGAAGGCCCTTCACAAATCACACAAATATCGACCTTGCAGTCAGATGATCGATGCCCTGAGACGCCACATCTGTAGCAGCGTTTGCCTTTCTTCGGTGCTGTCGTAGCCAACGCATCCGTTAGTTGATCCGCAGAGACAGCCGCCGTGGGCGCCGTAACCACGGGGACAGCAACGGCCGCAGGAGCTGGTGCCACCTGCACCGGCGCGACCACGGGAATCACCGCAGCAGCAGTCACCTTCGCTGCGGCAGCAGGCGCAGGCGCACGGATGACGGGGGCTGGTTGTGGAATAGGGGCACCACCGGCGCTGCTGCAGGAGCTTCCGGGTGCACGAAAGCTCCACGGCCGCCTCTGTTGCCATAAGCTCCATCGCCATAACGGCCACGGACTCCACGGTGATCAGCATATCCCCGTCCCGCTGCATACCCATAGCCACCTCCATATCCATCATCAGCCTGACCATAGCCGTCCTCGGCATGCCCATATCCATCCTCAGCATGGCCGTAGCCATAGGCCATGTTGGCCCTGCCACGACCTCCGTATCCTGCGTCTCCACGACCCCGTCCATCGAAACGGCGACCGCGGCCCGCATGGAAACCACCACGGCGTCCCCGGCCAGCGAAACCGGCACCGGCATGGAAACCACCTTGATAGCCTCCCTGTTGAGCGAAGTCGAAGGGCGGCGCCGCCGCACCCCCGGCCGTACCGCTAGGGCCACCCACCTCATAGGTGCTGGCAGCACGCCCTGCTCCGTTGTAGGCACCACGGCCCGGCGGCCAGCCTCCGCCGCGACCATAGTCCCCTCCTCCGCCCGCGCCATTGCCGCGGTATGCCATTGCTCCGTCGCCGCCGTCTCCCGAAACAGACGGAGGAAAACGAGACCAAAAGAAACCAAAAATACGTCGGAGACTAACTCCTGGCGTATTAGGTTTTTGGGAGGATTTTTTTCTTTTCCGATTCTTTTTTCTTTTCTGGCCATTGAGCCCACCCGTCCAGATGGGCTTCCATGCAGGACAGGGCTGGCCGGGCCGAAACCCACCCGCCCCCTGTTTTTGATTTGAATTTGCGTCCGTAATTCATGGATCGGCGCTCCGGCGAGCTCACCTGCGATGCCGATCTTTGCCGACGACGACAAACCTGTATCCATTCCTTACCTCCATCTTCGTCGACGAAAAATGAAGCCGGTAGCACTGGAATCTTCAATGCCCTCAGTTTTTTTGACGCCAGCGGCGAGATACAGGTCGCCGGTACCTTCGGTGCACGGAGATGGCGGACTCTTCCCGGAGTTCCTGCATCACATAAACCATCAGCAAAGATCGCCGTGACTAACCTTTGCTGTCGTCGCTTCTCCATTCTTCTCTGCACCCTCGACGCCGATGCATCCAGCGATCCGTCCGCGACGGCCGCCGGTGTCCTGCAATCATCGTCGAAAGATGATGCCAGGTACTTCTTGCACGTCGCTGCCGCATCAACTCCATCCCTTTCCTCGTCCGATTCCCCGTCCTCGGAGTCCGACGCCGCTAGGCACCAGAACCTGCCACCCACCGTTGACGACGGAGCAGATCCAGCCCTGCCCACAATGAACGTTTTTCAATTGGTCAACTCATCTCTACTATATAATATGCCTAGAGGTGGTGATGGTCATGGTCATGGTACGTTTTTTTTGTTTCCCAATTTACCCCCGTGAGTTAGGAGATATTACCCACCACTGCCACCGGTAAGTGGAAAAAACGTTTCGTTTTTTTCCGTTGTCTTGCCACGGCCCGCGGGGTAGGAAAAACCGGTCAGAAGAAAATCGAGCACCTTCTCCCACCCCTCTCGCGATTGGGAGGCGACGGAGCCGGCGGATGGGGGCGGCGGCGGAATTGGAGGACGGCCGCCGTTGCGCACCGATTCGATCGAGAATCACCACTCCCCTGCCTTCGCTCGGGCTGGCGGAGATCGGCTTGATTGGAGCATCGGGGCTCTGGACGGGGCGGGGATGGGGCGGGGCTCCGCCGGCGTCCGCGAGTAGACGCCCGTTGGTGTCGTCCCCCACGCGAGCCGCCCCCCGCAGGCGGCCTGATTAGCGCCTCCCACCGGCAAGGCTTTGGCCGGCATGCGCGGCAACTCTCTCGCCGACGAGCGGGAGATGGTCGGCCTCCACATAGATGTAGGATTGTAGGTTTTGGTGGAGCCCACGACGACGATGGGCGGCGATGCATTGGCGTCGGAGAGAGTAGTGGAGCTGGGTTTGATGGAGAAGTGGAGCTGGTTTTGGGGTTGGATCCGGCGAGGAAAGCGGCAGACGGAGTTGGCCTGGCGACCGGGAGGAGGAGTCGCGCGTCCAGGGCCATGGATGATTAGCAGTGGACTGAGAAACCGGTGGAGTCAACGACGGTCTGTACACAGGAGTTTTTAAGATTAGATCACCGTGTAGTTCCTGTTCCTCACCTTGCTGCTTCTGAAAGTCAGCTCTTTTTTTCCCAACTCCTATCCGCTGCCAATTAACAGTGTCATGTGCTGTCCTGTTACCTGTGCTACCTGCATGAAGGTATTGCTCAAAGTGTGTACGATCGACAGAATTCGCAGATGGGATGTAGAGCCGGTGAAGTCTGAAGGCAAGGTATCGCCTCTGCACGAAAAGGCGAATGTTAATTCTGGACTGACCGTCCACTGCTTGCTACTATCTGTTGAAATCACAAGAACCTAGCATTATTTGCCTGTGAACAAATAGTCCTACACTAATTGGTGAGATTTCCATTCCATGGATGAAGGCAACGTTGTGTAATTGATGCCGGAAAGGCTGTACTTGGAACATAGTCGCTGAACATGCATAATGTACTAACTTAACCATGTCCTTTTGAGCATATGAAGTCAAACTTCACACTAATACACGACATCTGATCTATGGCAACATTGTTTTATCAGTCTACTAACTATGAGATCAAAATGTGAGATTAGATTTTATTTTACTTTCTTGATGTTGAGTTGATAAATTGCAGCTTATGTGTATTTTTTCACGTCTATTGTCGACATGTCCATGCTAATGTATACATTCGTCCCTCCAAGAAAAAATGATTTCAGGTAAGAAAATCCTCGTGACATACAAAGTATTTAAAAAATTAAGCCATACCATTGCACATGCATATTTTGTTATAATAATATAGATAGTAACATTTTCTTGGTTTTGTTTCGTCTGTCTTGCTTCTCCCGTTGCAACGCACGGGCATATTTGCTAGTAAGAAATAATACTAGTAAACTCAGATTGTATATATGTAGTGCTTTCTTTGAATTTTTTTTCTTTAGTGGATGAGAACACTACTGGCATTTGTTCTCTTATAGAGAACATACTATTTTGTTTGTTGTCAGTTCAATTTATAGTTAGCACTAGATGAATGATGGAACTTTGTTAACGATAGTATCTAATTGGGCTAAAATGCCATTTGCTTGACATTAAAAGGAGACGAATCCTAATTTATTGTGGTTTAATTTATTTCTATTTTTGCAAACTATCAAAGAATAAACAATGTTACCAAATTGGGGCACAGATACAAGCCAGACGGGGTATACATACATATCCATATTCAAATGAACAAATAAGGACACACCTATATTTTCAATCATAGGTATCATAGTAGTACAATTTTTTATTTTACATATATATTATAGTATTTGGACATATAAATGGTATGGAAATTGAGTTTAATTTGCCGATGTCTAGTCATATGGTAGGTTGTACTAAGTTTGACTACTGATCAAATTATCTCTTGAAATTATAGTATGATGGAACCAACACTTTTGTGATTATGAATTTTTAAATTTTATTTAAGAAGTGCCAAGCAAAGTGCTCGGATGAGTCATGTGAGTTGGTTGGTGTATTGTAATACATTAATACTTGACCATAAACCACTAGTTTTTGGGTGGTTCGTTCCCCCACATGTCATAAACTTTATAGGTCGAGCGAACATTGGGCACGGATAAAATAGGACATATCCATAGACACTCATCATATATAGAGCTCTCCGCTTCTATATCCGCAAACAACTTCCCTTTCCATGTCCTAGAGTTTCTTACTCATTCATTCCTCTTGCATCAGTACAACGATCGTACGAAATCATGAGGATCACTCATGGACAACATCCATAGGTATATGTAGGAAAAGGAGGCATTGGGAAGCACATTGCAACTGTTTCACCCCGTGCATGTAGCACTTTATGGTGGTTGCGTCCCGCATGCTAGCCATTTGTTCCGTTTGCCGGGTAAGGCTAAATTGGAGAAGACGACTGAGTATCGCACGGTTGTAGTGGCACACTGGAGGCGAGGAATGCTGATGAGACTAGAGAGGCCAAAGTAATGCATGGAGAAAATCTATGCCTACATGTGTCAAATGATCTTCCGTATGGCTGGAATGATGGACGATATATATATATATATATATATATATATATTTAACATGAAAATTAAGTCTTGACGTGAACCTAAAAAACTTTACTGTTTCAGATTTGTAACTATGGATATGAACCAAATTATTAGGAAAATATTTCACATCTTTGCTAAAAAAATCCCACGTTAACCCCCCCCTCCCCCTCCAGAGAAATATTCCCGCAAATTATGAAGAATCAGACACCTGAACATTCTCTCCTACCCCTTCTCACCCCGCATAACTAAGACCTTCTTTACTAGGGGTATTTTCATCCCAAGCGATTAGTGATGAGAGGGGATTTGGTGAAATCTTTCCTTTCACCCAATTCTCCAAAATACTCACAAATAATTTTCCACCCCAATACACTACGATGGTGTAGTGTTTCTAATATACAGTTTTCATTTGTAACCATGCATCTGGTGATGCCCCCCTCTCTCTCTCTCTCAATATTTTTGACTAATTTATTTGAAGGATTGAATCATTTTTCTATGTTTGTTGAACACAAGAACTCCAAACAGTCAGATAGCTGAAAGTCCATTTTTGTACTTCATTTATGTTTGTACAAGTTTTTTCTTCTTATATTTAGATAATGGCAACGTTTTAGTTGTGTCAACTATGTATACTCTTTAGACTGGGTTGTTTTTTATTATTTCGATTCCAACATTAACCTAACACTTATTCATCCCTCTAGGTCAGCATCCTTTTGATATTATAAATTCTTGCAGCGAATTCGTATGTTTGGAACTTTGGATAGAGAGTCACATAGTTCATATGTTTACATGTAATTTCGCACATCATTGATCTCTGATGTGCGCAACATATTCTAATATTCGACCCATGTTTTCATTGTCGACATTCAAATATGAATTTCTTTCTTTATAGTCTTCCTGTTGACTACTCGGTTGTTATAACATATATACTAGTTATTTATGTAGCTATATTTTCTATTTCACAATTTGTCATGTTTAGGTTTCCATATTTTTAAAGAGCATCCAACATCCACTACTGGATACACTACTTCCCCTGGGTAGCATTTAGCCAAGTAATGAGAATTCTAATCATTGCTCTAAAATTGCTATCATTATATTTTCAGCTAGAGATGCCTGATATCTGTTGAAAATATAAGCAATTTTGCATATGATTTAATTCACGAAAACAGTAAACAAATCATGACTAGAATAATAGGAATTAAACTAATCATGCAATCTACTAAAACAGTAAATAAACCGAACGAATCTAGAGCAATTACTACAAGCAGAAACTCTAGCAGAATTTCAAACAGGAAGATGAAGAGCACGTACGATGCAGCAGCTGCGGAGCCGCTGGCGTCACCCATGTCGTCGATGAAGAGGTTGGCGATGTCGGGGAAGAAGTCGTCGTTGGGCAAGAACTCGATGCCAGTAGTCGCGCGAGTGCGCTCCCCAAAAACCTGATCGCCCCTCTCCCGTACAGGATCACAAGAGGCGGGGTTCCGAAGGCCTACTGTCCCTTCTGCCGGTGCACGCCGGAAGATGGGATGGAGAAGACTTGGAAGACGGCGGCGCAAGGTTCTGGAACTGGAACGGTGAGAGACCATGTGTTGCTTGTGTGGCGGCTAGGGTTTTCCTCTGCATATATAGTGCGGGTCGGGTAGGACGTGGGCGAAGCCCACGATCGAGTCGGTAACGTCTCCACGAACCAAAATAATCGGAAACGGCAAAACAATTAACGCGTCCGTTAATTATTATTCAATGACTCAATAAATTTTCCCGGACTGCAAAAATATAGGCATCGGCTCGGCTCATTCCCGCAACCCACAGCGTGTCGTGTCGTGACGAGACAAGCGAGCGGCGGCGGAGGAGGAGGAGTGCGCACGAGAGAGCCTTGTGTTCTCACAAGCTTAGCAAGTAGCAAAACACTCCACTATATAAAGTGGTGCATCTCTCTCCCAACTAGCAGTATGAGACTAAACTTTAGTCCCCAAACCCGCCACACAAATGGGCCATGAGAATTTCAGGATTTAGTTGGGCCATGGGCAAAAGCCCACAAATTCCAACAATATCAACCTCTTGGATCATAGATTAAGATTCCACTTATATATGTATGTGCAGCTGTAAGGCCATGTATGTCGCGGCCAAGGAGCCCAAGGTCTTAAGACGCGTGGCGCCGGAGAAGGAGAACACAATGAAGATGTTCAGCAAAAACCGCTGCGTCACTACTATCCTCAAAAACCTGGACCGCACCGACAACCTGGAGGCTTCCTCTCCACCTCATGAATGCTTGATGTCTTCGACCCCATGGTATGCGATCGGGCCTCACATTCCTCAAGCTTGCATCGGTTAGTGGACACACGTGCTCAACGTCGTGTCCTAGAATGTGGGTGCATCGCCAGATGGACTGTCATGGAAATTACAAGGATTTTTTTCTCGAAGATCCAAGCAAGGTGCCACCAGAGCCATACGACCACTTGTGCACGAGTAATTGTTGTGCCTTCTCCAATTTCTTATGTAGCGATGATCTACTGTAGTATTACGTACGAGTACACACCATGTTTTCCTTTGGCTTGATTCATACTACAAACACAAGAACAAACGTGCTGGAAAAACGTGATTACAAGAACCCACCACGGTGCCAAACACAAGCACACAACCTTCTCGCGATGAAACGTTTAAAGATTTCTGGAGTTGAGACATAAGATTATTCAAACTTCCATGCAACTTTGTCCTAGATAGGCAGATCCTCGCTATGTCCACACACAAAACCACAAAACATTGGACGACATGTTAGGAGGGTGGTTGTACCCCCAGCCCACCAGAGTTCAAACCCCAGGTTTGACGCTGGTGTTTCTCATTTAAGGCGGAATATTCTTCAGTGGGAGGCGACGTTCCCGTCGACAGCGAGGCGCCCGTGGTGACTTCGTCAATCTCAAGACTCGACCCGCCGACTCAGTCTCTCGGAGGTGCTCATAGGGGTAGGGTGTGCGTGCGTGCGTTCATAGGGGTGAGTGTGTGCGCGTGTATATGAGCGCTTGCGTTGTACTGTGTTTAGCAAAAAAAAAAAACATAGCCAAACTAAAATGGGCAAGCATACACAATACATGTTGCGTTGTGTCTGTTTACCCACGCTAGCGCTTACATGTTTCCATGTCATCAAAATATTACACACATGTTTCAAATTTCAAGCAACTTATTGATCAACATGTGTAATCGACGGTAAACGGGGTACATGAATAATTGTAAAAACTACTAGAAGAAAGTAAACAATATAATTAACAAATGGCTTTGCTGAGAATAATTATTGATTCAACAAATATCATTACTACTACTCAACAAAGTAATCTCTATGAACTGCTCTAAACTCTTAACATTCGCGCTACCATAAATTAATAAGCACACATGGTTGTATTACACTCTTCAGAACATAGCTCACAAATAATTTGAGGGATCAAAAATAGAAATATTAAAGTGAGACCATCACAATTTAAATGCATGTGATTATTTCGATAGAAAAATAACCGGTGACTACAGACACCCACCAGGACTTCTGATTTCGATTTACCAATCTCAATATGTCTATCGTCCCTCCTAAAAAAAACTTCTTATCTAGATTTGAGTTGTAGATAAGTCATGGAAGAAGGTAGGTGGGGAAGAGGAATAAATCTAAGAGTTCATAAAGAGCAGATATTAAAGTGAGACCAACACAATCAACATGTCACTTCCAATAGAAAGTAACCAATGACTGCAAACACCCAACTGGATTGACTTTGACTTTTTGGTTGACCTGTCTCATACATGTGTCCTCCTTCGTAGAAAAAACCTTGTTATCCGGATCGAGTTGGAGATAGTCATAGAAGAACGAAGCACGGGAGATAAATAAATTCTAGGTTTAGAAAGAGTAGATATTAAAGTGAGACCACCATAATTAATTGTCACTTTCGATAGAAAGTAACCATGACCACATACCTCACCTGAATCAACTTCTATACATGAATTTACGACAGAAAGTAACTATGACTACGAACATCCACAAGGATCAACTTCTATACGTGTACTTCTGTGGGATATCTTAGATAAAGCGCTTTCGTTCCTTCCGTCCTTCAGGCAGTGAGCTGTGACCTCAAGCACCCACTGGGATTGACTTTAGATTTTTTTGGTTTACCTAATTCATAAGATTTCCAATCGGACCCCTACTTTCTCGTTATACGCCCGACGTACAGCGCACACGGCTTGGACAGAAGAACACTTCTAAATTGGACACCCAATCGGACACATGGTGAACACCACCTCTGATTCCGACGTGGTATGCTTTTTATGGTTTGCTCAATTGATTACATCCGAAATCATGCACTTGGCTTTGATTGGACTTAGACATTATCCTCTAGGATTCAATATGCAAGCGATGTTGGGAGTGTTAGAACCGAGTTGAATCATTGTCTCAAAAGAAAAATGCTTATTTCTTAAGACTTGAACTTCACAATCGATGAAAAGAAGAAGGTTGAAGAAAAGTTAGAACCAACTCAAGAGGCAAATCGGAAGACGGAGAAAGCGATGAAGAAGATTGAAAACGACAAGAAGATGATTAGAAAAAAGATATAAATAGAGTTGCATATTACCAACATTTTCAATGGTCACAAGAGCAAAATAGATGCAACTCCGTTAAAAATGGAAAAGATTAAGAGATATGCCGTCCAGAAAGAGATTTGCCTTTAATATGCATTTGGTGCGATACTTATGTTGGGCGCGATTATAATCGTAATATTTGGATCATTTTGATAAGTAGATAAACTGCTTGTATGGTTGGTTTGTGAGGTGCATGTACAAATCTACGATGAGGTTTTAAAAGTGTGTCCGTGTGCGCTAGTGTGTGTGTGTGTGGGGGGGGGGGGGGGGGGGGGGGGGTTGGCCGGATGAACAAATAGTGATTACCGTCCGTGTAGTGTCCGTGGACACGTCTAGACGTGTCGGTAGACATATAAGAGTCATTTTTATGTGTGCGCAGATAATAGAGGTTATTTTTGTACAATCCGGTTGAAAATGCTCTCCATTTCAGAATATCAATACTCCCTCATAAGGAGAAAAAGAGAATGGAAAACCGGAAACAACGCATAGAAGTCCACGATGACGAGGAGCTGGCCGTAATTCCGGTGTAATTTCGAGCGGCGGTTCTACCAAAGAGAGGGACATTCCTGTAATTCCAGTGTTATCCATTTCAATGGACTGCTAATTAATCCCCGTGTATAAAAGGATAATCCCCACTTCAACTCGAACAAGCAAGCAAAGGAACAAGGCCGCCCACAGCCCACAAGGAAAGGCGACTTGCTTCGTACTGCTCGCCGCTTCTCCCCACCCCCCGAAACTCACCTCCCCTCCTTCCCCGCCGGCGATCGCCGGAGCACCCGCCGCCGCGGGGCGCCTCCCCTCGCCATGGCCCTTCAGGGGAAGAAGCTCATAAACAACCCCGACGGTACGTTCCCTCCTCTCCCCGCCCATCCCCCCGTTTCCGCTAATTTCCGGGAGGTTTTTTCTTCAATTCTTAGGGTTTAATCGCCCTCGCTGGTCCCGGCGGGGCTTCGGGTCGGTTCGTTTACGCAGATGTGGTGACGGAGTTCATCGAGGGGCTGGTGGAGACCTACCCGGGCCTGCAGTACCTGGACGGGTTCCCTCAGGTGAGGTGTTCGCGACAGAAAGGGGTCTGAAGCTACTCGGGACGATTTTGTGACAAAATCCCCTACAATGTGTGCAGATTAAAGTTGTTCTTCGTGCTGATGTCGTTGGCGGCGCCTATGACAAGGTTGCTGTCATCTCAGGTACGGCCTTGTTGGGGAGTGGGGACTAGGCTTTCATGTGATGCTTGATTGCTCCGTTTAGTGCAAGTATTCGGAATTTGTTGAGTTGCTCTCTGTGTGGAATGCAGTATACATGGTATGGCCCAGCTTGGCGATCACAATTACAGCGCCTGTAGGGTTTGCCTCTTTTTTGCTGGTTACTGACTGGAATTGCCAATGAAGTGCACCATCTCACCCATCTATTTCATATGCAATTTTGAAAATTGTGTTGAGTTCAAGATCATGATGACCTTTCAGTTTTGTAAGTTTTGGAGTAATATAATGCACATACTCTTGGTTGCTTAAGGTTATGCGATACCTCAAAATGTGAGGCTCATTGTACGGTACAAGTACTATCTGGATTTGTGCTTGGTGATATTGATGTTGGAGGGCACAGGACATTGTATACCCAGATGGACTGCATCCTGTGTTATTATGATAGAAAAGGAATGCTGCTTGCCCATGTGAAGATGGTGCATCGTGGCCCCACGGGGAAGATCCATTATGTTTGTCTTAATATTGGCACACTGTTGTCCTGTTATGCCTAGGTTGCCCCTCCAAGAGTTGTGTTGAAGACATATTTTTGGTGAACCCCACAATTGTAGCACTAGCAGAATATCACATTCAGCAGAGCAAGTAAAAGATATCATTAAATTATAACATATTTATGGGCAATATGTGATCTGTTAGCCTTTGTCCTTACCGCTATATTATCCAAGAGGCTTGTAGGTCATGTGAGGCACTGTGTTGGTCTGTGCTTGAATTATGTCTATGGCCATGTTATCTCAAGGTACTTGCACATCTTATAGCAACAGACTTGGAGCCTACGTTCATGAGCTTGCAGTCTATTATTTATTGCCACCTCATTCTTTGTTAACATATTTTATATGGCCGAACAAAACTAACCTTCTTAGTTTGATCACAATTCCTGAAGATTAAGTAGACCCATTTCTCATGAAAAACCTGTACTGATGTTGACCTGTAATGACTAATGAGCTAGTTGTCATCTGTAATATGATCATCGGAGATAAAATTTGAAGATACTCAGTGTGATTGTATTAGTTATTTCATATTCATGAGACTTTTCTGCGGATTCTGTGAAACCATGAACATGGAAATGTATTTTTTTTGGCAAACGGAATATAGTTGTTGTTTCGGTGTATTTATGGATGATCTAACAAATATGCATCCGAGTCCGCTACTACTCTTGCTCTAGCTGTTATCTTCTAATGACTGATACAAGAGTTCAGTAGACATTCTTTTTTATTCAGATAATTTTACTTCTGCATAAAATAGCATTCAACTATTAAATTTAGGCCAGGATTTCAGCTGGTATATTTTATGTCGTTGAGACCATAGCATAACATCTTATTTGTAGTATGCCAATTTTCTTGTAGGTGGTGGAAGTGGCCATGAGCCAGCCCATGCTGGATTTGTTGGGCCAGGAATGTTGACAGCTGCTGTTTCTGGAGATGTTTTTGCTTCTCCACCTGTTGATTCTATCTTAGCTGTATGGTTCTTTCAGTAAATTTGTGTCAGACTGTCTTCACTGCTAAGGTCGCCCTAGCTCACATTCTTTCTACTTTATGTTTGCATTGTAGGCTATTCGAGCTGTAACGGGTACCATGGGATGCCTTCTGATAATAAAGGTACTCTTAGTTTCTATTATAAAAGGGTAATCATTAGATAACGGGAACAACCTAATGCATCTGAAGTATTTTTTGTCTGATGCTTTGGATTGATCAATTCTATTCGATTCTCACAAAGATTTTCTATTGTTTTCTCACCTGTTTACAGACAGGGGTCTCGTTTAACTTTTAGAGCAGATTTCCAAAAAATGAACTTGGGACAAACTTAAATTTGGGTAGTTAGAATTGTAGATATGGTTGACTGAATTTCTCGAAAGATAATTTTGTTTGTTTAGAGTGCACGAAGCTGACATCTCCTTAAAAAGAGTTTGGTTTTGGGGTGGAATTTTTAGCATTATTGATTTTTTTGGTAATTTTAGTGGTCTAGCTTTGTAGTCTCTCTCCTTCTCAAAGTGCTATGCAAGCTCCTGGAGAAACTAGTTGTGGTGGAATACTTGGAAAGACTCAAGGGAACAACCTCAATTTTTTTTCTCTTGTTTAATTACTGTGAGGAAACGTTCTTGAGATGTGAAACAGTCAAACAACAAACCTTACACTTTTCTATTTATAATGTTGACACTGTTCCCTACCGACTTTTGGATGAATGCTATCCATGACCTGTGCTCAAAAGGAAAAAACATAGCCACTTACTGGGTCTTTTTTGGCTACAGATGCATGCTTGATGCTGTTATAATTGTGTTGTTTCACAGAAGCTTAATCTGCTGTGCTGTTTCTGTTACAGCCATTGCATTTGAAGCAATTCATCTTAGTTACACTCTGTTCTGTTCTCGTTTTGTTGTTGGACATTTGCAGAACTACACTGGTGATAGACTTAATTTTGGATTAGCTGCTGAGCAGGCAAAATCTGAAGGCTATAAGATAGAGGTTGATGATCATATGACATCTTTTACTACCATGGTATAGCAGACCATGTTCAAATCAGCTTGTAATCAGTATTTATCCACCGATTGCAGATGGTAATTGTTGGAGATGATTGTGCCCTTCCACCGCCTCGGGGGATAGCTGGTAGAAGAGGTTTAGCAGGAACAATTCTTGTGCATAAGGTACTTCATTGTTGATATTGCCTTCTTGATTTTAGATTCTGTTTTTATGCATGATGATTACTAGTGTGTTACTTACACTCCGACTTATGAATCAATGCACCTGGGGAAATCCTTCGCAATTGATGTACCACTTGTTCATGCAAACCTTGTTTTAATCCAGTTTGACCAGCTTTGTATCTTGTCTACACAAACCAAGGATGCCTTTTCAAGTTAGGTGCTAGCCTGCTAAATGAGGAAATCACAATAGCAGACATTATAACAGTAATTGTTTTGACTGGTCAAGTGACATCAGATATCTAGTCTCTTAAGAGTAAAATTTGTCTGATGGAAGTGGAACTATCTTTTTTCTGTTTGAACTTAGAAAAGTTGTTGTTATGTGGTAAGAAAATTCGTCACCTACTTTCGTCCATGATTTGGTCTCCAGCGATTTACTGCCGTCTGGTTAATGGAACTTAAAAAAAAATCGATACCATTACCGTGGCCAGCAACCTGCAGCATGATGCTTAGCTTTGCTACCTCTATTTCCCTGCTTATCAAGTTTGTCTGTTAATTCCAAGGTTAAGATTGCTAAGATTGTAAATAATCAGAGTTGGTTAGGAAGGATGTAATCTGACTTGTGGATCAAGGAGTCACCTAATATAGCCTGTAAGCCTCAGATCGATCGGCGAATCAATAAGAAAACAGAAAGGAGGCTTCTCCTCCACCATACCCTATCCCTGCCGACCTCACCAATGCCACATGCAGCCACCACCTCACGGCTACCTTCTCAAGAGCTTGGGTTATGACAGTAGTCCACCAACATTTTGTGGTCACCCTAACTTGGAAAAAAAATCAATGCCTTGTTGCAGTTATTTCTTGCTGCCTGAAGTGTTCACTTTGTTTGGATTCTACAGGTTGCTGGGGCTGCTGCAGATGCTGGTTTATCTCTTGCAGATGTTGCTGCAGAAGCAAAACATGCATCTGAGGCTGTTGGTAATGGGAGTAGCACTTTCTGTTTGCACGTTGCCTGGGCAAGTGACATCTGATCGTTTAGGTCCTATGCAAATTGAGCTTGGCCTTGGAATTGTAAGTCTAGATGGCATCAGCAGTTGTTCTCATATAGCATGGAGGAGAATAAGCAATTGATGTACTCGGATTTAGTTTGTGTGGGTTCGTGTTTGCTTTAAACATACCCAAGTGCTGCAAGATTTGCATTTTTTCCCATAATAAGCATCTGATTTTTTCCCAGCATGGAGAACCTGGTGCTGCTGTGGTTGAGCTACAGTCAGTTGATGTAGTGGTTGAACATGTTCTTAAGCAGATACTATCACAGGTATGATTTGTGATACATGGTTTGTTCATTTCTAACCTCTAGCGTTTCTCCATTTCTCTTTAGTCAGACCTTGCAAGCACTAAATTATTATTAGGCATCTATGACATCTTTATCTGTTATTCTGTTTGTTTGAGTAAGCGAATCCATGTTTGTTATTCTTTGTGAAATATAACACTAAGCTTAGCTAGCTATAATTTGTTCTGAAATGCCGGAGGTGAAGTTTGCAGACGGTTACTAAAAAAATTAGGGTAGGTCCTCACTAGCAATAAAGAGGCCATAGCCAATGCTAGGGAAATAAGTGGAACGGGGCTTGAAAGCTTGGGTGGGACTTTCCTTCCATGGCATCTCACTTGACCTTCATTCAATCATTCCACATGCACTAAAGTTAATGCTGAAAGGAGACTAGCCTTCAGTAAGCAAGAATACTTGTGTTATTCCTCTCCTGGTGTAAAGTTTCATTTTAGTAGATGCTGTTTCAGTGTTAAGGTTTTTGCCAACTAATTTATTTGTACTTACTAGTTCTAGGTTCTTCTGTTTATTGTGTGGTGGTCTTTCATCCTTGCAGGAAACTCAGTATCTTCCTATCACAAGAGGGAGCAATGCTGTTCTCCTAATCAACGGGTAACAAAATCTGAGCATTCTTGTTACTTTATGAGTTGATTGTTACTATCAGCAAATTACTAGCACAAATACTGAAAATGGTGAGGATAGGTATATAGATTTGCAATGTATTTCACCATTTGCAGCATTCACGGTGATTAGAGAATTTAATACTTTAAATATCTTGATCTGAACTAAGGTGAAAGTCCTTCTGGAGTTCGAATATGCTCTTATCTTGTTATCCATTTTTGGATAGATTACAATGGAAAATGTTCTCAGGAAACTTACCTTGGTATGCAATGCTAGGACTGAATCAGCAGTAATTTAGCATTTGTAGGAGAGTCTAATACTATCTCTCAGTGGCTTCAGTAAGATTGAAGGGGTCATAGGAAATTAGGACCAACTGTTGATCTCAGACAAAGTGCTGTGAGTTTTACCCACAAATCTAGTTTTGGCCTGCTTGTACATCAGTTCAAGCTTATGCTTATAGTGAAGTGCTTGTCTTTCTGGATCATGATAATCTACTTGTTCATCAGCGTCCACATTTTAGAAATACGTGTGAGCTTTCCATGGCAACTTCTTCTTACGTATAAATCACTACCATAAAATCTACTGTGACAGTCTATGATATCTTTGAAGAGTTTATTACTGTATCAGCTTCCTTTATCTACATTGGTTACATTATGAATCAAGTAGGTCATGCTAATTTGTTGTCTAATACCATCTTACAGATTGGGCGCTACTCCTGTCATGGAGCTTATGATTGCAGCAAGAAAAGCGGTACCTGAGTTACAGCTGGAGTATGGGATTGCTGTTGACAGAGTCTACACTGGCACATTTATGACAGCACTTGATATGGCTGGTTAGTTCTTATATGGATCTCTCTAAGAGAACCTTCATATTTGCTAAATGGCCTAAATAATCAATGTTATGATGGTCTGTGTGGTTGCTTGAGTATGTATCTGCATTAATTTTATTTTGATCTTTGCTGGTTGAGCTAGCCACTTTGCTTTTCTTCCAATGTGTTGTATTCTGTATTTTCATCTGCTATACAAGTATTTGCCTAATGGCTAATTGCTTAGCTTATGCTCCCTCCGTTCCTAATTATAAGATGTTTTAGATTTAGCAATGTGGACTACATACGTACTAAAATGAGTGAATACTGATATACACACTAAAACACGTCTAGATGCATACGAATCTGAGAAAAGCAAGAAAAGCTAAAACATCTTATATTACGAACGGAGGGAGTAA
The DNA here is from genome assembly GCA_947311845.1 of Poa pratensis. NCBI lineage: Eukaryota > Viridiplantae > Streptophyta > Magnoliopsida > Poales > Poaceae > Poa > Poa pratensis. Next base: position 8,510,537 of record CAMZMU010000072.1, read on the forward strand.
TAAATATAAAATAACGTATATTAAATACTTTAAATTATGGTTCGTTGCAGGAATTTCTATCACCATTATGAGGTCAGATGAAAACATTTTGCAGCGACTTGATGCTCCAACTAAAGCTCCATCTTGGCCTGTTGGTTCTGAAGGTAGTTATCTTGCTGGGCATAAAACTAGTTTCATATCTGCAGCTTTTGGCCACTTCACATATGTATTCTAGGTTTGATGTGATGGTTTTTCTAGCTTTGTGCCTTCTGTTACTAACTTGTGAAGTTTGTGGTTTCCATCATTTATAGCAGTTTATATTTTATCTACAATTGCAAACTCTTTTTGCACAAACTTCAGTTGAATGCGAGTTACCAACATTAATTTTTGTTTTGTTTTATCACACATCATTTAGTATGAGTTTGTTACAAAAGAAAGTTTAAAGGTCCATGACAACATTTTTGATGTTTAATCACCAATCTTTTAATGGTGTTGATTGTAGGAAGTCGCCCACCAGCAAAATTTCCTGTTCCAGTACCACCATCACCTTCGATGAAGGATGACGAGGTAAAGTAAAATCCTCGTTTCTACGGCTGTGAATTTGTTAGCAATATTGGAATATGCATATCAGTTGCCACTCGCAGTTTCTCAAGTATGATGAATTAGCTATTGTTGTGCAGATTCTTTCTCAACGCCAGGAGCTAACCAAGCAAGGCTGTATTTTGGAGGCTGCTATTCAAGCAGGCGCTAAAGAACTCATTGGTCTCAAGGATAGCCTAAATGATTGGGACAGTAAAGTCGGTGATGGCGACTGTGGGACTACGGTAGGTCTAGTAGGGGTTTATCAACTTAATGCTGATGAGAGTTGTTTTAAGATTCATTATAACTGATTCATTTTTTTTTCAGATGTACAGAGGTGCAACAGCTATTCTTGAAGATATGAAAACACGGTAAGTTAGAAGCAATGCATATTATTGATGTGACTCCTGGTATCTTTAGTGTTCATATGTACTTCTTGAGTTCTTGTTAAGATCCACTGGTTAAGGCCAGCCAGTCTTTCTGCGTCGTTGTCCTGGTTTTTCATTTAAACCCTTTTGTGCTTGCTGGATTTTCCAGTTATGCATACAAGTTGACCTATTTCGAGTGAACTTTTCTCTTTGCCAGTTATCCTATGAATGATGCAGCTGCAACAATAAATGAGATTGGGGCAACAATCCGTAAGGTGATGGGTGGAACAAGTGGAATCCTGTAAGAAATCTGTGCTTGTATACCCTTTGTTGCATTATTGTCCATATATGAAAACATTAGTAATTGTTCTTCTATATTATTTTCCAGGTATGACATACTCTGCAAGGCTGCATATGCAAGCTTAAAACAAAACACAACTATTACGGCATATGATTGTAAGATACTACCTGTGTTCCGTTTTTGTTGTTGCCAGTTGTATGCTCGATTTGTACTACCGTAGTTCTCCCTCCGTGACAAGAAAAACAGGACGGAGGGAGTATATTGTTAATTGTTCTCTATGATTGTAAGCTGAAGAAACACATCTACTCCATTATGATTGAAACACGGCTATCAATAAATTTGCATACTTAAACAAAGTATGATGCTTTTCTACAGGGGCTGACGCTTTAGAAGCCTCTATAGCTGCTGTTAGCAAATATGGTGGTGCCAGTGCAGGATATCGCACAATGCTGGATGCTCTAATTCCTGCTTCTACAGTTTTGAAGCAGGTTACTTCTCAAACCTACTTGCTCTTCTGGCATCATTATCTCAAAATTATTTTATGTACTCATTTTTCTTAAACAGTCTCTTAATGCTGGGGATGATCCGGTGACTGCCTTTATGGCTTCTTCTGAAGCAGCATCAGCTGGTGCTGAATCCACTAAACAGATGCAAGCAAAGGTACGATCTTTCACCTGACCCTTGCATCAAAAGAAAAAGGAAATCTGTAACCTGCCTTGTCTCGCTCAACTAAAGCGTTTCTTTAGCTTTGTAACCTCATGCAATTGTAAGATTCATACACCTGTACTAGAATCGGCATTCTTGTGCCTTTTCCCCTTTGATTATGTCCGTCCCTGTTTTAATGAGATTCAATTGCACTTGCAGGCAGGACGGTCATCGTACATTGCTCCCGATCACCTGGCTTCAGTTCCTGACCCAGGAGCAGTTGCTGCAGCTGCATGGTACCGAGCCGCAGCGCTTTCAGTGAAGAACAAGCTACATGCTTCAGAAAGCTAGTAGTAGTACATGCCATGCCTCCTTCACAGTTCAAAATACTATACTGACGGGCGAAATCCTCAGGGGCTTTTCTCACTCCCTCTGATTTGATTTCCGCTTGTGCTTTGCATGGGCCGAGAAATCGAGTTCCGTATTGTTTTGTCCTCACATCATACAAAGAGCAGTTCAAAGGATTTGTAGACTTACAAACGTTGAGTGAACTTATGCTTTTGCCTGGCTTATGAAGTGATCATTATCTGTGCGTCTTCTGTGTGGTCAATGGCGTTAAAACTAACGATTATTGTCTAGTTTACCTGAATGACCTGAACCACATTAGCGATGATGACATGGTTATCTCCAGCTTAGCCTATTCGGCTAGCCGGCTAGGTCTGCACCTGCGAATGAACGCTGCCTAATGTGAAAACGAAAATAATTGCTGAGCCCTCGGAAGCATAGCCCTGTTTCAACTGAGTGAATTTTGTACTTACTGCCTTGCTTGCACCATTTAGTTTAGGAAATTCAGACTGTTTTTTAGTTCAAAACAATCTGAAAAAATGAGTCACATACCTATGGTCGTTAACTATGTATCATGCATGCCTATGGAATGCATTTTTTCCACTAAAATTAAAGTGTACACATAATACTTAGTTATGTACTTATGTGATTTTCTAGAGGTTGTTTAGTTTGAGAAGTTTACCTAAGGTTGCCACGCCTAAGGGCAGCTCCAACCACACACCGCAAATGGACACCCAACTGTGTGGTTTGTTTGGGACACATTTTGGGTCTGTGTCCGTTTGGGTTGGGGGTGCCCCCAATGGCCCAGACGCAAAACTAAAAAAAAAAATAGAAAAAAAACTAAAACTGAAAATAATATTACATAGATAAAGTAGCAAGCCCAGTGACACAAAATATACATAAAAAATAAAAATAAAAACCCTATGCTACCGGGTTTTGGTGGGGGATTGGGCGGTGCCGGTGCCGGCGCCGCTGTGGCCATGACCTCGTCGTGGCCTCCTACTCCTCGTCGTCGGAGAGGATGATGTAGGGTGGCGTGGCGTAGAGGTGCGCCGGTGGCCCGGCTGACGGTGGCATCTGTGGCACCTCAGGGTCCTGCGGCCACGTGGGTGCCGGCGTCAAGGCCTGGCCCGCCTCGCGCTTTGGCCACGGTGACCAGGGCACCTGCCAGTGGGCACGCTCGGCGGCACGCTGCGCCGCCTCCTCTTCTTGCTGGCGGGCCCGCTGTGCCGTGTCCTCTGCCGACGCGCGCAGTGCCGGCACGATGTCCGGCCTGTGCGCCAACTCCTCCAAGTTGGAGGCGTCAAATGGCCTCTTAGAGGGCCTCGTCGTCGTCGACGGGCGGCGCAGCCTGGTGGCCGCGGTAGGCCGCCCAGTTGGGCGGTGCGTCCTCCTCCGGCTCCATCTTCACGGGGCCGCCGCCGTCCTCTCAGTCGAGGTCGGAGTCCTCGTCGGGCTCCTCCTTCAGCTCCGATAGCCCTCTGGCGTCTCCACAGCAAAGAACGAGCGCCGCCGCGCGTCTTGCTCGACCTCGAACCAACGGTCCCACAACAGCGAGTTCATCACGTACGTCGGGTCATTGACGAGGTCCGGCGGGAGGAAGCTGTGGTGGCGCAGGATCTCTTCCGTGCGCGCCCTGCCGGCGCGAGGGACGTGTGGCACCGGGATACGGCGGCAGGCAGAGGGTTTTGTTAATGGGTGACGAGGGGTAGACTCATCAAGACCCATGGTTAAGGTCCCTAGGTTATGAATATGGGGGAGAGAACGTGGTAGAGCTGGAAGTATCGTCGGCTGACAAGCGGGGCAAAGATTTTACCCAGGTTCAGGGCCCTCGTGTGGAGGTAACACCCCTACGTCCTGCCTGTCTGTTATTGATTGGTGAATATGATGGTTACAAGGATCCCGGCGAGATGTCGATCTCGCTAGGGTTTGTGGCTCTGGTGGTCCGTCGTCTGGTTCGATGGCCCTCCCAGCCCTTAAATAATAGGCTGGGTCTCGGGTGTTCGTAACCGACTCGATTTACAAGTAAGGAAACTCTAAACCGACTATTTGCTTCGCCAAACTTGGAGGATACTCCATCTTCGTGGGCCTCCCTTCATGGGCTTCATGTAGGCTTTGATAGTTGGACCTAGTCGATACGTGCACCAGGTACCCTCATGGTAGGATACCCGATAGGCATACCCATGTCAATGGGTATTCTTCAAAATTAAAAATAGCAAGAAATATAGTGAGAGAAACAATATTTGATCCCAGGACCTTATGGTTAGCGTTCACTTGGCCAAACCAACACCACAAACGCTTGCTTCTGATATAACCTGGGTTGATTTTCCTAGAAACTGTACCGCAGCTGATAGCTCTATCATATAATTTAAAAGGTTATACAAAATATTTGGGTATTCAGCTGCATACCCTTGAATATACTTGTGCCCGCCCATGACGCGGGCGCGCTCGGCCTGGCGGCGGGCGTTGCGGCGCGCCGGAGCTCGGCGCGGCGGGCCGCATCGGAGGTGGGCGCGCGGGAGATGGACGCTTCCTTATCGTTCCGTCCGCGCTTCCACCAGTATGGCTTCTTCATCGTGACGGGAGACGGTGGACGCCTAGGGTTTGGGCTTGGGCGGCTAGGGTTTTAACCAGGTGGAGTGGAGTAGGGACGGATCTGGCCGCTGGTCCCCATTTAAAAAGGTCCCAGTGAGGTAGCCGAACCGGCCACGCTCCCTGCCAGATGGGCCACGGACGGACAAGGGAGGACACGCGCTCCTGTGCGCCAACTCCTCCAAGTTGGAGGCGTCAAATGGCCTCTTAGAGGGCCTCGTCGTCGTCGACGGGCGACGCAGCCTGGTGGCCGCGGTAGGCCGCCTAGTTGGGCGGTGCGTCCTCCTCCGGCTCCATCTTCACGGGGCCGCCGCCGTCCTCTCAGTCGAGGTCGGAGTCCTCGTCGGGCTCCTCCTTCAGCTCCGATAGCCCTCTGGCGTCTCCACAGCAAAGAACGAGCGCCGCCGCGCGTCTTGCTCGACCTCGAACCAACGGTCCCACAACAGCGAGTTCATCACGTACGTCGGGTCGTTGACGAGGTCCGGCGGGAGGAAGCTGTGGTGGCGCAGGATCTCTTCCGTGCGCGCCCTGCCGGCGCGAGGGACATGTGGCACCGGGATACGGCGGCAGGCAGAGGGTTTTGTTAATGGGTATTCTTCAAAATTAAAAATAGCAAGAAATATAGTGAGAGAAACAATATTTGATCCCAGGACCTTATGGTTAGCGTTCACTTGGCCAAACCAACACCACAAACGCTTGCTTCTGATATAACCTGGGTTGATTTTCCTAGAAACTGTACCGCAGCTGATAGCTCTATCATATAATTTAAAAGGTTATACAAAATATTTGGGTATTCAGCTGCATACCCTTGAATATACTTGTGCCCGCCCATGACGCGGGCGCGCTCGGCCTGGCGGCGGGCGTTGCGGCGCGCCGGAGCTCGGCGCGGCGGGCCGCATCGGAGGTGGGCGCGTGGGAGATGGACGCTTCCTTATCGTTCCGTCCGCGCTTCCACCAGTATGGCTTCTTCATCGTGACGGGAGACGGTGGACGCCTAGGGTTTGGGCTTGGGCGGCTAGGGTTTTAACCAGGTGGAGTGGAGTAGTGACGGATCTGGCCGCTGGTCCCCATTTAAAAAGGTCCCAGTGAGGTAGCGGAACCGGCCACGCTCCCTGCCAGATGGGCCACGGACGGACAAGGGATGACACGCGTTGTGTCCGCGCCTCCCCAAACCGCGACCAAAGTGTGTTGGGACGATACGGGCAAGCGTGTATCAGTGTATCACATGGTGGTGTCCATGCGAGATAGTCTACGTGTTATACTCATACTAGCTGAATGCCCGTGCGTTGCTACGGGCTACATAAATTTTATAGAAATATTAAATCGGTCTTCCTATCAAACACGGATACTGTAGTACGTCCTAGAAATAATACAACATGCGACAAAAAAATACCAGAAAATGACGTGGTCCGACAATTTAAACTTCATCCAGTTTTTCTTCTTTATCATCAGCCACATCCATGGTTCTATTATAAATTTATTACTTTCTTTCAGTTATGGAAGCGATCATTTTAGATTTTTCCTTTGAACGCGCAGTCCGACATTTTCCCCTTTTTTGTTTTTTTTTTTTTTTTGAGAACACAGTACAACACAGACGCTCACAAATACGCACATACACTCACCCCTATGAACGCACGCACGCACACCCTACCCCTATGAGCACCTCTGAAGGACTGAGCCGGCAGATCTTGAGGTTGACGAAGTCACCACAGGCGCCTCGCTGTTGACGGGCACGTCACCTACCACTGAAAGAATAGCGCCGGATAATCCTGGAATAAATCCAGGTAAATGCAAACGCCCATGCCAAGTCTAGGACTTGAACCTGGGTGGGTTGGTTCCACCACAGGGAACCCAACCATCAGAGCCAAGCTCCGTTTGCATTTTTTCCCCTTTTTTGATTTCGCAATCTAGATTATTTTAACTGCGTCGGTCTAATCGTGGATGGGAAACACGATAATATTTTAATCCATCTTTGCGTGAAATAAACTGAAAATAGTAGAATTTATTTTTATAAAAAACATACCAACTTATCTAGCTTTTGTCTCTGACGTGTAAGTTATGGCATACACCGTAGGTGATAGCACACATCTGTAGGAAAAAGAAAAAAAAAATCGGCTAGCTAGCATCTCGTACACCATGATAACGATTGGATGCGGTGCTGATTACGATTTGGATTTGGTAACGGCCCAAGGCCCATCCCAGCCAAAACCCTAGCTCAACTTTGGTCTTTTTCCTTTCCCACCCCCTCGCATCTTGCAGCCGCCCCCCTGTTCTTCTCTCTTTTCTCTCTCCAGTCCTCCCACCAATTCTGACCACGCAGCACACACGGCACACACACGCAAGAAACGCACCGGAGACGCTAACGCTCCCCTCGATGGCTCGATCCTCTTCTCCCCTCGCTCACCTCTCTGCTCCGACCCCGGCCGGCCGAGGCATCCACCTCTCGCTGACATGGTCGCCGTCCTCTCCATCGCGTCCGACGCCGTCGCCTGGCTGCCGAGCTCCACTACACCGTCGATGCCCGAGCTCCCTCCATGCCCGCGCCCATCTCCGACCACTGCACCTCCTGGACCTCGAGGTGGAGCACCTCAAGGGCCGGGCGTGCTCGTTCCCGTCGACCACGTCGGTCCACGCCTACGTCCGCGCCGGCGAGCATCCAACAGCCCCTCCCCACCTCCCTCCACTGCTCCAGCGCGCCGCCTCCTGGACCCTCGTCGCGCGCCTCCAAGGATCCCTCCACTGCTCCATCGCGACGCACTAAGCCGCCTCCTGGATCCCTCGTCGCGCGCCTCCAAGGAAACCCCAAGCACCGTCGCCGGCCATCTCGCGGAGTCTCGCACAGTCGCTCTCTCCACAGTCCATGTGGAGGTCGCCGGTGTGGCGCTACTCAACTCGCTCGCCGACTTCCCGGCCGCGCGTCGAGCGCCGGCGGCAGGGCATGTCGGAGGAGGCGCTCCGGGAGCAGCTCGCCGACTCCCGCGAGCGGCGAGAGTATAGGAGTTGTACTCGGAATGTATAGTAGTAGTTGTAAACGTATAGGAGTTGTACTGGCTGAGAAGCACAGACGTCCCACGTCTGACGTACCACCACCACCTGACGTACCACGAGAACGTACCATCACGGCAGTTAGGAATATTATAGTATAGATAGATAAATAGATAGATAGATAGATTTGCTATGAAAACATATACGAATTGCCCAGCTGTCCGTCTCACCAGGCGTTTCTCTTAGGATCTAATACCGGAATGATTGGGCAATCATTTCAAACAAACATGCTAATCTGTCGGGCAGGTTTGAACATTGCTTATGCTCCAACCGTACTAACTAAATTGGAACCGACTGCGTCATATAATACATGATAAGATACATGATTGTGCACCGGATAATTAAATCCTCCACGCATGGAGCCGCTTGTGTTAACATGAAAAGAGGAAATACCGTATGCATAGAATTATTAGAGCAGTTCTTCGTATTTTCTGGGCGGAGCTTTACTGTTCAACAAATTTATATAGGGATTTTGTGAATCAAGTTCTCTACCAACTAAGGAGTGGAGAATTTTGGCTCCCGGGCTCCAGTGATATCTTTATTTAAAATAAAAAATAAGAATCATATTTATAAGTTTAAAAAACTGAAAAAAATCCAGTATGTTGTCAATGAGGTATCCTACAAACGTGGAAAATCTCGATTTAAAATAATTTATATTCTAAGCTACACACAAATGACAAATATGTGGATTTAAATGTACACACTTTCAAATATCCAAATATACTTTGTTATTTTTGCGTAGCTCAGAATATAAAGTACATATTTTTAGTTCAAGACTTTGCACGTTCAACGTGGGATACATCGTTGACAACATGCAAGATTTATTTTCAGTTTTTTTCTAAAACTTGTAAATATGATTTTTGATTTTTTTTAAAATAGCGGGAGCATTGGGCCTTCGGAGGCAAAATGACTTTCCGCCAACTAAGATGCTACTTTACTCAGATATAATTTATTTTCTTATCTGATTACTACTCTCTCCGTTCCATTTTTATTCTCGTTGAGAATAAACTGAGGAAGTGCAAATCCATAGTGCAAATGGCGACAAGAAATTGACAACAGAGGGAGTAGTTGTCAAGGTAAAGGGTTGATCCATTAAGAGACGCCTGGTCACAAACATGAAAGCTTGCTATTCCTATTATCAAAGCGAGCTATCATGCCAGCTTGTGATATGACTGGTTATACCCGCCTCAAAGTTCGAATATATATTTTCAATCATTATGCGCTCTCAATAAGGGCCGTGTAACCAACCATTGAGTAGGTAATATCTCTAATCGTGTATTTTTTTCCCGCAAAGCATACAAACATCAATAAAATGTGGATACCCGGTAGTACGATCATTGTGCCTGTTCGTTTGTTAAAAACTAGTGCTTTCAAGTACTAGCTTCATGACCATTGAAAAGCTTATAATGGTCCAAGAAAAGGGTACCTAAAAGAAAGAGAAGCTGGGAATTAAGCGAGATGCTTTGTTGGTGCTATGGATTATTGTTCTACGCTAGCTAGAGGCTAGGTAAGGCTGCTGCTTGCTGGTCAGGGTTCTGCATATCTAATCTGGATAATGTCTGCTAGCTTCTTGCCTGTCACAGTTAATTAGTGTCTCCTGGTTAGCCTAGTTGTACTACTGATTTTTTTTTTTTTGAGATTAAAGAGCTTATATTCATAAAAACAGAGACAAGTACAGATCAAACACACGATCGAACACAGGATCAACCGAGAAGAAAGATGAAAACACCAGGGAAAACCACCCAACTAAACCAACACAAGGAGCAGCAAGAACCCCTAGCCTAAGGCGTTGTGAACCGCTACAACCACCAGCCACAGGGCTGGATCTAACACGATGAACGATCGTCGGTCGGCGCGACGCGCCGAGCTCGCGCCACTCCGATCTGAGCATCCAAGCGGACGCCCGAGACCACCACCATCGAGCCACCAACCCGCTCCTGGGTCACCTTCACCTCCCGGCAGCCATCATCCGAACAGCCTCCAACATACCTTAGGAAGCCCGCACCGGCGCTGGAGAAGACGACGGTGCAACGACGGCAGGCTCCCAGGACGAAATCCCCACGAAACGCGGCCACCAGCGCTGAATCGACGACCGCGCGGAGGAACTTCTACAGATCCGTCGCCGCAGCAAAGAACTCCGACGAGAGGGAGCGCGGATCCAGAAGACCAAAAGGTCAAGCATGGCGGCGCCACTCCCACACCCACACCGCCGTCGACCACACACACCACACCCTATTTACAGCCCGAACGCACAGATCCGGAGTTCCCCCGCCCTTCCGCCGCCGGAGCGGACGGAGAAGGGAGGGGGAACCCGCGGCGGCGCCGGGGAAAAGGGGGAGCGACGGAGACGCCTTCCTTATCGCCTGTCTGAACTGTAGCAAGGGAAAGGAAGGGCCCGAACTGGTGCGTCAAGGTGGCCTCCGATCGGATCGTTGTACTACTGATTATGAGCATGCAGACACGAATACGCCTGGCAGAATTAAGGGCGTGTGGGAGAACGCTCACGTGAATGTTTCGCTGCATCGTGGTAACTCAAGTCTTATCTAATCCTAATCACCTGCCTTGTCTAGCTAGGACATATTTTACCTAAATGGTTATCTTTTTGTTTGACCCATTCGTCCGGAAATGTAAGTCCCGTTTGAGTTTCCAAAGTCTCCTATGTATGTTGTTGGGTACAAATTTTATTTATAGAGCAATATGCCTAGAAATGGTAAGAAGATAGATATCATAAGAGAATTTAGCAAATATAACAGTAGAATTCATTCATGCTCAATTCATATATTCTTGTGCGTAATAGTGATAAATGTTTTAAGAGCATCTCCACCGGCGCTCCAGATAGAGCGCTTTGGAGCACCGACACACGTCGCCGGCCTATTGGGACCGTCGCCCCCCACCGGTGCCTCCCAATAGACACTACCAATTGCATATTGACCCAATTTTATTCTAAAATAGAAGATAATTCTATTTAAAATATCTAGAATAAAATCAGGCGAGGCGTTTTGGCTCCCGAGCTTACAACATATTCTTGTTATGTTAATTTTTTAATAAAAATAGTAAAACATATCTAAAATTCTGAAACAAATTGGAGACAAACATACACAAGTTTTCAACACGCGTGCAAAGTTTCTGAAACAAATTGGAGACAAACATATCTAAAAAAAATTGTGCCCTGTGCAAAAAAAAAAAACAAAATCAGTGCTTTCAAAAATGTACTTGTACATCTCATTTTTGTCACTGATTTTGTTATTTTTCACAGAAAAAAAATGTCATTTCATTCCGTAACTTTGCACGTGTGTTGAAAACTTGTATATGTTTGTCTCTAATTTTTTACAGGATTTTTTAATATGTTTTACTTTTTAAATTTTTTTTAACATAACAAGTGCTTGTGAGCTCAGGAGCCGATGTGAAGTTCTGGAATAAAATCATATTACATAGTTTTGGACACATAAATTTGTCCTGCTGTAAGAAATAAAATAATTCATGCAAAAATTCAAATTAAATTAAATTACACGCTCGATTCGGGTCCGCTGCTTGTCCTTTGCGTACCCACATATGCGCAACTAGATCATTTTTGTAGTAGGTTGTGAGTGTCTTCGTCTCAGATTTGAACGTTCATGACGAGGAAATTGACAAACTCCCCTGCACTTCATGATCAATCTGGTCAAGAGAGCCCTAATGATCGTACATGTGACATCGGCAAGTGGAGGAGCAGTGCTCTCACTCTCGATGATGTTGTGCATGATAACATCAGTCATCATCACCTCCCGCATCTGCTTTTTTGACCAGGTTAGAGGAGAGTACCTGACACGAGATTTGACCACACCAAATACCGGCTCGACATCCTTCCTGATACCCTCCCGTTCTGCTGCAAAATGAAATTGGTTCTAACCTAAAGGGCTGGAGATTGTCTTCACAAATGTAGACCATTTTGGATAGATGCCATCTGCTAGCTAGTACCCCTTTTTATAGGAATGACCATTGATATCATAGTTGCATGGTGGAGCATGGCCTTTGGCAAGTTTTGCAAACACCGGTGAGCATGGGCATCAAAGTCGTCGTTGGATGTGGTGAACACCACAGGGTCGATGGGACCAAGTAGGAGTGGTTGAGGTGTACATTAATGCTAACTTGATGGGGGTCGATGAGGAGACAGCGTTGGGGCCGAAAGGAGGCTCGTTCTCGCCAATTCCAGGGGAGAAGCGTGAATGTGGTGTCACCTCTCACTACAGGAATCAGGCGATTTGCCGACGGCCAGAAGCTAAGCCGACGGCCAAATGTCGGGCCGTCGGCACAATCAAGCAACGCCCACGGCAAAAAAAAAAAGCGCCGGCTTAGCGCTGCCGTCGTTAAATCGGTAGCTATGCCAACGTTGACCGTCGGCAAATCAGCAGCTAAGCCGACGGTGGCCCTCGGTTCAAAATGGCCGTCGTAAAAAATTCCCTCCACGTGGCACTTGTGAGCCCTCTGAACACGGCGCGTCGACGGCGTCAGAGGAAAACCGACGGACCCAACGGTACACCACATCAATACATCATCTCCACCGTCGATGAACTGGCGAGGGAGGTGGAAGCAACGTAGAGGTGCTAAGGTTTCGCCTGTGCAATCCACGGGAGCAACGAGAGGGGAGGAAGAGTGGGACAAGTGTCAACAAATGTAGAATCTTGATCCTAGACTTTAAACGGTGGATATTTATATATTGATAATGGTCCCGCATAGGCTCCTCCACCTTGACCCTCGATGGGGAGGTCGCTGCAGCTCACTTGGTGGTGCGCCGTCCGGCGGGAAGAGGGTGGCGGAATGGGCAGCATGGCCCACGCTGCAGCTCATGCTAGGCTTCGAAGTGCAGGTCCCACGTGGACGAACCCCAATTGTTGTCGGGTGCGCACACTCCTCCTTCGGCGCGGTCGCCGGCCATTCTCTGATACGGGCGATGCGCTCGTCGCCTATGGGCGGTGACTGTAGGAATCAGCTCGGTGTTCGTATGCCACCCGCGAGGGACGGCAGTCCAGCGGCGTCGAAAGGTACGTGGCCACATACGCCGCCACCTTGTCCCTGGTGAGGGTATTCCGACACATACGCCGCCACCTTGTCCCTGGTGAGGGTATTCCGACACATACACCGCCACATTTCCCTAAATGTGCTTTCCCACTGAATCAATGAATCTAAGAATGTTCTTCATATCCAAAAGAAATGCACGGGAGACAACACTACTATTATTTTCTTTGCTTCTTATTATTTTTTTTAGAAAAGGAGGGTGCGATTCCCCGGCCTCTGCATCGAGAGATGCACACAGCCATACACACTTATTAATTCCAACCAGAGTTATAGAGTACAATGTTGAGCACAAAACTGAAATCAACCTATCGACAACAAGGGTCGCTACCACTATGATGGGGGTGACTAACACCAACGCACATCATCTAAAACCCAGTTCAGCTAAACACTCAACGCACACCGACATGTACGCTTTAGTTGCTGCCGCCGTCTTCCACGAACCCATCTTCAGAAAGTATCAACACCATGACCTTGCAAAACCGGTCTGCCGTCGGCATCGCCACGATGCCAGACAGCGCCACCATGCACGAGTCCATCAACCCGAAGTCGAGACCCCGCAGCGCCACGCCGCCGAGACCCACCGACATCGACATCCGGCGCCGCTCCACAGACGATGCCCCCAAGAGGGAACACGACACCACAGCGCCGCCATCGTCCGATCCGTAGATCTTAGGGTTTCCCCCGGAGCATTGCAAGCAAGAAGACATGGACTGCTAGGACGATGCCTTCACCAAGGTAACGACGTCGAGACGTCGCCATCGCCCGCCAAAAGGCCAGCTTTCACCGGCAGCCGCGCCTCCGAACTCGCCGCCAGCCTGGCCGACCACCTTCGGTGGAGAAGGTAGCCACCACCACCATGCCCGGGCCAAAAAGACCCGGACGTCCTCATGCCGCGAAGATGTCCCAGGGTACCTCCTCTTGCCGTTGCCGAAGTTGACTAGACGTGGTCGATGGAGATCCAAACCCTAGAGATTGGATCTCACCGCAGCCACGATCCAAGTCTTCCGCGGAGGACGACAGCCGGAGATCCCTTGGCCGCCAAATCTCCGCTGCGCACCACCGTTGGAAGGGAAAAGGACGGCCGCCGCCGCCCCTTGCGTTTCTGTCGGCCGAGGACAGCGCCGCCAACGGCCGGATTGTTCGATGTCAACTAGTGGACTTTGTTCAGCTGTGACGTATAGATAGCTGTTAGGAAAGAAGAAGAGATTAGTGACGCATAGGCATAGATTGTCAAATGCTGAGCACGTAAGCAAGGCAGCGTATTCACTCCATGCTCCGCGTGGGCCCTCCGGGTCTGATATGAAGTGTAAGTAGAGGTATGAGCTACGGGACACTACTGCTCATCACTTCCTTGTGTTTCCTAATTTAGTGAATCCCACTTCTTTTTTGAAAGGAAGGAGGTAGGGAAAGTCCTTACAGCCGATTGTTTTCTTCAAATAATAAGAAGCGAAATCTGCGTTCATAAGGATTTTTTTTTTTTGGAAAGGATCCGTCACAAAGTACAGGAACTCAGCACAAATTACAACCAGGTCCAACAAAGAAAGGAAATAACAAAAAGACCCTGTAAAAAGCACAAAGCTACCTGAACCACCTGAAAGAATCACAGACAGATCCACCTCCGCGCATCCCAGAACCTGGTCGCCGTCGGAGTCGCCGTACCACCGAACCCGGAGAAGAGAGCACCTCCACTCATGTAGTTGGCCGCAGAACCGCCCGCCGCCACGCGACGAGACCCAGAGCGATGAACGCACACGGCCAGCACCATCTCCTCCGCACCACCAAGCTTCCCGCCGACACGGCAGGGCCCAGACCAACCACCAGCAAGACCCGGCCTCCAGAAGCTCGCTCCCCTCGCCGCCACGGCCGGCCGGAGCAACCAACGAAGAGGACCACCACGAACCTCAGCAACCACAGGTGGAACCCGACACCGATGATCTCCTCCATGGAGCACCAGACGGAGCCAGATCGCAGCAACCCCAAATCCTCCAAAAGCAGAGCCACCCACTCTGCCCAGACGAAGAGAAGATCGGGGACAAAAGCTCGCCGCGAGAATCGCCACCTCCGCAGCAACGAGCCCGCAGAGCACAAACTCTCCCCAGATCAACAGATCCGAGAAGCACGAACCTCCAGCAGCTCGCCGACTCCGCCACAGGCGTCGTCGGGGAAGGGACCAAGCGCTGGCACCGTTATTCCACGCAGACGCCGCCGCCACCTCCTCACCAGCGCCAGCAAGAAACCCTAACCTACTCCTATCTACAGGCCGGCCGAGAACCGGGGATCCCCCATCCGTCACCCGTCGCCGGAGCGGTGAGCAGAGGATGGGGAAACCCGCGGCCTCGCCGGCAGATCGAGCAGGGAACGGAGTCGCCCTTCTTATCGCCCTCTACAGTGGCAGGGGAGAGCAGAGGAGAAGCGTTCATAAGGATTTGAACCTAAGTGGCTGGGTTTTGTCCACTTCCCTAACCAAATGAGATGAGCTCACTTCTTTGAATCTCAGTTTTAGGGGAATTCACACATGCTCTAACATCAAAGTAGGACAAGAGCAATCTTTTATTAAATTGCAAAGCCAGGATTTGCACTTAAAATCTCTGCTCTGATATCGTGTTCTAGGAAGTGAAGACATAATATACTTAATGACAAAAAATACTTCATTTAACAACAACTCGTTACATCTACCCCATTTAACACAATTTCATTATGTTCACCCTATTTAGGCCTTTTGTTTACTTTCAGGATGTCGGAAGTGTATTTTAGTGAAATGGAGTAGTCCATTTACTAAGCCGGTTTTAGAAAGGATAATTCTTAGATATTCCCCATGGACCGCCTCATTTTAGATTAAAAACTCTACACCTACTAATGTATTTGAGTGGAAATTTGTAAAATTGAAGGGATTAGATGAAGGGAAAGATTTCTCCAAATCCCCTCTCATCTCCAATCCCATTTGAATGAAAATACACCCCTATACTAAACAAGACCTTAGTGAACTTGTGACAAATCTTTGCCCTAAGATTTAGAGGCCTTATGACAGGAGAGATGTGGTCGTTGCCATGTATATCTATGTGCATACCGAATACTACTGATATTTCGGCGTTTTACCTCTAGCTAGCTGACCTTGTAGTTATCTTACACCTAATTAACTGGGTTATGATTTCGGTTCGCCTGTCCACTTCGTGAAGCGGGGGGACATCTGCGATTCCTGTGCTAGACTGGTAGTGTTTTCACTCAGTGAGTAACTAAATTCGGTTATGATTTTGGATTTTTGGTTCGTCTCTCCACTTCCCAAAGCAAGAAACAGGCATCTCTGCTAGACCCCGTTCAAAACAAAAAAAACTCTGCTAGACTGCTGGTTGGACCAACTGTCTTCTCGTCCTTGATGGCTAAGCTCAAAACTTCATTAGAAAGAAAAAATTACATGAATGAAGGATACGATCCCGTGGATCTGTCAGTATCTGTTTCTGAACCACCGAAATGAGCAGTACGTGCGACTTTTGTGCAATTCATTCGTTAAGAGGTCCTTATCCACTCTTTCTTTAGCTTAATTTTTTATGCATGTACAGGGCGCCGATGATCGCTGATTTGGACTGTTGGAATGTTTGCATCACAGGTAGGGCCCATGCAAGCGCACACGCGACTTAGTTTAAAGCTAGTGTCGACAAACATGAGTGTACAAATACATTTTTGCATAGGTAGAAAAGTATGTGGGTTGGGATAGATAGGATTTGGGACTCAGGCTCAGGCACAGCAACAACCCATGCATATCATCCAATTCCAGCCCATGCATCACCCAAGCTTTGCCAATGCATGCATGCAACCACCACTGTCTTTCTTGAGACGAAAGATAAAGCTTGGGAACAATCCCAATCATAGCATCTGGTGTGTGGTCTATTTCAGGTAGTAGCAGTTGACCCCAAAGGATGCTGCTTTGTGCCTTTATTTATTCGCCTGCTAACCTACCACAAAAAATAATAAAACAAAAAACTGGAAAGCTCTAAAGAGGGTCTAATTAATCGAACAATCACTAGATGAGGTAATCAAAGAAGGCGACGTATTCGGTGAAAACCATCATTCGGTGAAAACCTGAAAACTACCGAACTGGGCCGTCGGATGGTCAATAGATGGATCAGATTGGAGGTGGAATTCCCGATCAGTAATTGAACATGTTTTGCATGTAACCCCCTGGCCTTACCCACGATCGGAAGTCCTACTCTTCGACTGTGTCCTCAAAATCGATTCTTCTTCGATGTCGCGTGCGTGCAGATGGTGCCGCCGGCCTTGAGCCCTAGACCTCCGCCGGACGCCATTGAAACTCTCGTTCTGACCATGTGCTGCCGCCGGCACTGGTGCTCGACGCCCTTGCCACTCCATCTCGTCCCATGCCCCTGCCTCTTCCTTCACACCATGTGACTCAACCGGCCGTCGTGCTCGACGGTCGAAGCCCATCCCCATGTCTCTCCCTTGAGATCTAGTGCCTCAGTTCTCATTTCCTCTTTCAGTTTTAGCTCCATGCATCATCTTATTTTGACCAAGCCGAAGCTGTCAAATGCTGCAACAAACGTGCCCTGTACTCATCAGGAAAAGAGGAAAGAGCTCAACAACCGGTTGCAACGTAGCATTTTCACACAATCGATCCAATAATGTTGCACACTGAGTATTGACAAATCATCATCATCATAATAGATTCAGAGTACAATTTTGCCAGGACGATATTCAGTATACCAGCAAGATTGCAACCAAAATTCAGAAAAGCGAAGACACTAATGAACGTCAGGCTCGTGTGCCATTGCATTGGGCAACGCCATGGATGTCGATTCGATGTCGCCGGGGAAGCGTCGCCGAGCCGAGCCGCCGAGTGGGCGCGGGCGCGCGGCGCTCTGTCCGTCGATCTGTTTCCGCCGACCCACCACCGCGTGGGCGCAGCGGCGCGGTCGACGAGCCGTCGTAACGTGGGATCTGCATCCTTGAACTGAGTAGGACGCCGAGCCACCGGCGCCACGGCCTCCACATCATCGTCCTTCCTGCCGAGTTGATGTTGACCTCGCCGGCACGGCGGCATCTTCGTGCAGATTAGGAACGAGTAACTCCCCAAAAACTGCAGCTAATTTCGGAGAGTCAGGGGATTACGTGCAAAATATGGATAATTTGTTGATCGGGAGTTCCACCTCTAATCTGGTCCACCTATAGACCATCGGACGGCCTGATTCGATAGTTTTTAGGTTTTCACCGAATAGAGGTTTTCACTAGATACGTCGCCATCAAAGAATTGGTTTAGATGTCGACCGATAGCATCCATGCATGCATGGGTATGAACAGGATTAGGCGCTTTCCGGGGTAGCTTGATTATTCAGCTGCGTTTGTTTCTTTTCCCATATTTATGCATGCATGCATGAAAAGCACGGCAACGTGTTGAAAACTTCTTGTTAAAGTTTCGTTAAATCGTTGTGTGCGAAACATACCTAATAGGAAGCATTGATACACACGTTCTACTGAAAATGGGGCTCATCTACAGCCTAACTTAACCGAAAATCGACCGGTTGAGGTTTTTCTGATTGCTACCAGCCGGTTTAATCACTTAAGTTTTATGCAAACAATTACAGTTCAATGTAACTTTTGACATAGTCTACAGACGCATCATACTTTATTATGATTCAACGGGATTAATGCATTGGAGGCAAACTATATACAAACACTCCGGCCGACGGTTCTAATCTACTAATTAATCTGTGACGCGTGATGGCGCGAGTGTCAATATCTATTGCTGAGCATGATGATGCATGGTACTTGTTGTAATAAAGCTAGCTAACTGCAGAACTTGGCTTAAACAAAGCACAAATCAGCTGGTACGGTGGAGCATATATTCGCACCCGAAAACACGTACTGGCTTTATTAGCCAGGCTTCCTCTTCTCTTCCTCTTTTTTCCCTTTTTCTGCTCTGGCCTGAGTCCCACGTCCACGGCTTGCCGGCCACCGCAACCATCTTCCACGCTTGTCGTGTACCGATCCACAGCGGTTGCTCTGCGAGCCTACCCAATCATGCGACCTGACCTTCCAGCTATATAGGCTGACCTCCAACCAACGTATCCATCATCGACGTCGGCCTCTTAACTCCTAAACCCTCTCAAGCTCAGCTCCCCAAGCAACCTTCTTCTCCAACAGTCGAACGGCCGGTGGGCAAGAGCTGAGCTGATCATGGGGGAAGTCGCGGCGGAGCTGCTGTACAACATGGCGCCGCTGTCTCTGTCCGGAGCCGGCGGCGGCGGCTTGGAGGCCGGCAGCTGCGCCCCGCTGCTCGCGGAGCTCAGGGTGCGTGTCTTCTCCCTCCCTAGATTGGGTTCTGGCCCTGTTTTGTGTTTTGGAGTGCTGTGGTTTTGATGCGTATGTGTGTGCAGCAACTGTGGGGGGACATAGGCAAGAGCCGGGAGGAGAGGGAGCGGATGGTGCACGAGCTGGAGGCGGAGTGCATGCGGGTGTACCGCCGCAAGGTCGACGAGGCCACCGGCGAGAGGGCGCTGCTGCACCAGTCGCTCGCCGCCAGCGAGGCCGAGATCGCCGCGCTCACCGCTGCCCTCGGCGCCGAGAACACCTCGCAGTTCAAGGTAAGCACTCCCGCAGCAATCCAAACATTTCCTTCTTTTTATTTTTGTAAGTGATAAAAGAGATCAGAGATCATGATGTTATGAATGTCTATTAACTAGTGTTTCTAAATCGACAAAGAAAAATTACCCTCATTTTTATTGTTCGAATTCAGGACTTAAAAGTTAATTTCCGTAAAATATGTAAAACGTCATATTTTTCAGGAGGAAATTTCACTTTATACATAATAGTTCTAATAGCATGAAAATCATTACCTGAAATAAATTTTATTTTATTTGTCCATATTTATGCTATATTCCACCATTTACCATGTTTGCCAATGTCCATCGATTTGATAGCTTTCACACAACATGACCCCTGTGGATGCCACAACACCAAAAAAAAGACGAAATAATTATTGAAAGTCTGTAAAATCCTGATAATTATATATGTCACTCTCACTTTAACTCAAATTTTAGTGACACTTGTTCATTTATAATATAGATTTTGAGGACAAAATATATTTTCCATACTTGAAATTTGAACGTAGGGGAATTTAAGAATGCAAACAAAATTAAAAATCTACGAATTTTGAGCTTTAGAGAGGAGAAAGAATGAGAATAAAAAAATAGTTGAAGTCAACCTATTAATAAAACATATTTAAAAGTACCCTAAAAAATCTAGTCAATCTGAAAATTTATTTTATTGATTCTGCTCATATAGACATGGCGTAACCAAACTGCATATACATTAGATAAATAAAAATCGAATTGAGACGTGTATTTAGTTTGGTCACTGAATGAGTGAAACATTCACTTGATTGGTGAAATTTAGCTTACTTTTCCAGAATCTGCATATTTAGGTGAACAAATGGACCGTGTCGCTGAATGAGAGGATGTCCTCGGCGACGGCTCTGCTGGAAGAACTGAGGGCGATGAGAGCAGAACGAAGCAAGCTGTTCGCAGACATTCGGTCGGAGATCGAGAAGATCACCGCTGAAATTGCAGGGAGGAGCCCCGGCTACGACTCCTCACCCAGGGCCGGCGACGGCCATGACCTCACGGTGAGGAGGCTGAACGAGAACAAAGCACGCTTGTCGAGTCTTCAGAAAGAGAAGGTACGTTGACCGTAACTGCAACACAACATGCTCTGAATCTTCAGAACTCGTAGCTAGTAACTGGCAGTAAAATGATACGTACGTCCTTCTGAGATTGCTTAAAATAAGCCCTTTCACCAGAGTATTCCAATAATGTTCGATTTTGTGTAAGCTGGAACCTATCAACAACCAGGTCTTTATCGAAAAAAAATCAACAACCAGGTAGTAGGATATCATCAATTTAGTTCTGTGTACTGTACATGATGTTAAGTTTTGGGGCTAATCAGTCAATTCATGTATGATTGTACTGATTTTAAAAGCTTGCAACTTCCCAAGGATTGGGATTTAATCAAGTACAGTACTCTGAATCATCGGCCGCACCTGAATATGATGGCGACGAACTTAGTAACACTGTCGTCGTTTTGCAGTCGGACCGGCTGCACAAGGTCCTGGAGCACGTGACGGAGGTGCACTCGCTCTGCGACGTGCTCGGCGAGGACTTCATCGCGATCGTGAACGAGGTCCACCCGGGCCTGCACGAGGCCGACCCCGGCAAGCCCACCAGCATCAGCGACACCACGCTCACCAGCCTCGCCCACGTAGTCGCCATGCTCACCTCCGAGAAGACAAAGCGATCAGCCATGGTACATTACCGCCAGCGATCTCCTTCGAACCTGCGGGTAGTCTGTACATTCTTATGACTGACAATGCTCCTTCGCTTGGATGTGCAGATGCGAGAAGCCGTGGTGCCGCTGGTGGAGCTATGGGAGCTGATGGATTCGCCGGAGGATGAGCGCCGGGGATTCAGGAAGGCGGCGGCCGTCCTGAGGCCCGCCAAGGAGGAGGCCCTGTCCTCCGGCGTGCTGTCCATGGCGTCCATAAAGAAGACGGGGGAGGAGGTGGAGAGACTGACGAGGCTCAAGGCCGGCCGGATGAAGGAGCTCGTGCTCAAGCGGAGGCTGGTGCTGGAGAACATCTGCCGGAGCATGCACGTCGAGCCCGACGCCAGCACCGTGCCGGAGAAATCCATCGCCCTGATCGACTCCGGTACGTACTAGTTCAAAATTCAGAAACAAGACTTCTTGTTCAGTTACGAATTTTTTTGAGATGAAAGATTAATTAACTTTAATGCGGCAATGAGTACTGATTCTAATGTTGATGGCACCTTATCAGGCCTTGTGAACCCTTCTGAGCTCATGGCCAGCATCGACGACCAGATAGCGAAGGCCAAGGAAGAGCACCAGTCCAGGAAGGACATCATGGAGAAGATCAACAAGTGGCTGGTGGCCTGTGAGGAAGAGAAATGGCTCGAGGAGCACAACGTGGTATGTATAAATTTGCAACAAAACAAACGTGGATTTTGAATGCACTGGACAATTGATCTCTTGGAGCTGAAAACAAAGAGATTTCATCTGCTGGTTTCAGGATGAGAACAGGTTCAACACTGACAGGGCTGCACGTCTGAACCTGAAACGCGCTGAGAAAGCGAGGGTCATCATCATGAAGATTCCAGGTATGTACATTTGATTTTGATCAAAACATAGAACAACTATGCGAATTCAAAATCGATTGATGCAGAAGAATGTTTGTGCAAATAACTTATTGTTCATTGATCTGTAGCTATCGTTGACAACCTGATGAGTCGAACACTGGCATGGGAGAGCGAAAGGAAGAAGCCATTTCTGTACGACGGGGTAAGCTATAGCTTCAGTCCTACCGCACCAGCATAATATGTACTTATTGTTTGAAGCATCTGCTGAAATGTTTGTGTTGCTTACTGTCTTTAGGCTCGCCTTGTCGCCGTGCTAGAAGAGCACAAGCAAGACAGGCTTCGGCAGGAGGAGGAGAGGAGGCGACTCCGGGTAAATAAAGCATGCTTGTTCTTACTGCATTCGCTTGGCACTTTCAGTAACAAACTAGGTAGAATTCTCCTAGATTCTATACTCACCGGAAGTCATTTACGTGTTGCAGGAGCAGAAGAAGCTGCGGACTCTGTTCAGCGAGAAGGAGGCGATGCCACGCCTGAAGCGACCCGGCGGCAGCTTCAGGGGGACGCCGAAGCCGAGCACCATGAACCGCAAGAGGGTGGAGGCCGGCAGGCTGACGTGCTCCGCCCCGTCGATGCGCACCAGCAGCGACAGCAGCAGCGGGTCGAGCTGCGGCGGTCATTCCTCCGCCGAGCTCGTCAGGCCTCGGTCGTCGGGGGCGGGGGCGGGCGCTGCGGCGAGCTCCTGCAGGGCGCCAGGCGGCTCTCGTCCGCGGCGTCGTTCAACTACGTCACCGTGCCCAGGGCGGGCGGGTTGCCTTCATCGCTCGCGGCGCCGTCCTGAACTTCTGGCCGAGTGGCCTCTGCGCGTTTCTCTTGTGGTTTTCGTTCTTTGATTGACAGAGAAATCTTCTAGGATGGGTGCATGACAGTTAATCTGGTTGATTTCGTAGTGATCGTGTTTTTTTGGCATAGAGGTGTTGTTGATGCAATCGATGTTTATCACCGAGTGCCCGCATGTAAGTATTTCCACGATTGAAATTGGAGAAATTTGTGAAGTTTGTAGTGAGTCTGAACTCTGAACCCTGACGCGGAACGTCTGTCCGCACGGTGGATACTCTGCCGATCACGCAGGAGAGAATATAGGGTGGAAACCAAATTTCGGTGTAAACATGTGAAAACTACGAAAAAATAATGGTTAAACATTTTTTAAAATCTAAGAAAAATGCATTACGTTGAGAAGGTAGAGTCTATAGACATACAAATTTGCAAGTTGAAACTCAAAAATATTATACCTTGTAATCAGTTTTTGACACTAGTCATTCCGACCCATTGTAAATACTCCATTTTATAAATGAAAACAACACAGTAGGAGCCTTCCATGCTGTTTTAGTGTCAAAAAGAAACTCAAAACTATTTTATATTTTTGCGTTTCAACTTGCAAATTTACATGTCTATAAAATTTTATGTTCAGGAAATCATTCATCAGTTTGTCATTTTCATGGCTACTGAATAAATTTGAGTTTCAACCTGCAATTTTGCATGTCTATAAAACTGAGATTTTTTAGAACTTTTTATTATGATTTTTCCGTGGTTTTCACGTGATTTTCACATGCTTACACTTTAAACTGAAAGTTGGTTTCCACCGAATAATTTCTCTTCAACCATGATCGCAGGGTGGCTGCAGGAAAGCTCGCACGGCATTCCCCTGCGCACCGTGGCAACCAGCACCATGGCAACCATCAACGGTGTATGCACGATGTCTTACACGTTTAATAAGACACTCGCTCCTATCCGGTATAACTGTCGTGAGAAATGAACTTATCATGTACGTTTTAACAGTATAAAATAACTATCAAACGTGACTTTTGAGGCGGATCTCCACCGACATTGACTGTTTTTAAAATATGACATGGACATGGTTATTGGCCTGGACCCCTGAATGTTCCAAACTTCTATATTTCAGATTTGATATTTTTGCTTACAACCATTTCATATAAGAGTACTCTTAGGTCAAGTTTTCAATTTCTCAAAATTTTAAAGATTTTATTTGATATTTTAAAAAAAGGATCAAAATTACATGCTTAACCACTCATAGGTTCGGATTTGAATTTTTCTATATGTACACTGCCTCTAGTAATAATAGGTTATATTAGTATTATTAAGCAAAATTTACGACCAAATATCACACACTTGTAGTTCTAATTTAAGTCACTTTTGTAAAATCAGTCGAAACTCAAAAAAGAAATCCACAAAGCGAGATTTTTTTTTCAAGACTAGTATGTTACCGTCTCACCAGATCTAGTTTGTGCGAAAATTGTAGGGGCGTCATTTTAGCCCATATCTTTGGTAGTTGATTTACAAAAAAAAAACTTTTTTTACACTGATAAAATAAAAAAAAATCACCTTTGACACAATAAAGATGGAAAATTATGTTGAGCCTTTTGTTTGTAATGACAAGATGCATATGTGGACTAAATATGAGCAAACTTTTAACAAATTATAACCTGGATATGGCCACCGTCTTTGTCATTTGGTTAGAAACCCTTGAATGTTTCTTATACAATAGACATTTTTGTGAACACACTTTTTCAGAAGTTCCATATTTCTTGTTTGATATTTTTTCTGACAATCATGCCACATGACAGCACTCTTTGTGCAAGTTTTATTTATTTATTTTTTATGATTTTCTTTGATGTTTTTTAAATAGGTTCAAAATTACACGCTTGACCGTACATACGTAAAGGGTCGAATATTTTAACTTTCCTTAGGTACACAGGAATCATAATAAGGTTCCTAGCTCAAACTAAATTTTGTCAAATTCACGACAAACTATCACGCACTTATATTTCAAATTTAAATTGAAGTTACCTTTAGAAAATCGGGTGAAAATAAAAAAAAACATATCTACAAAGCCAGTAAACTCTTCAAACCGGGTACCTGACAGACCCACGATGTCTACTTTTGTTTGGAAATAGCATTGGGCCAATTTGGCCCATATTTTTGGTAGTCACTTCGCATAAAAAAACCTTTTTGAAACTCATAAATGAAAATCAACTTTCTGCACAACAAAGTTGGGTATTTCCTTTGCAATCACACACATGTGCGGTGAATATGGGGAAATCTTAACAAAGTGTGCCATTGATATGGCCATAACTTTGGTTATTTGGGTTGAATCCCATGAATGTTAATATATACATGATAGACATTATTGTCGCAGCAGTGGAACACGGGTTCCCCTAGTGCTGCCAAAGTGGGTCCACCCCATGTGGGCCCAAGATGAAGATGGACAAGACCAAGACTCAAGTCAAGCTGGCGGGTTCACCGTAGGACACGCAAGGCCTACGTCGACAAAGGGCTCCGGTCCTGGGGCCTGTCGGGTCCCCGAATCAAGCAAGAAGGCAGGAAGGACCCGAGAGCCCGAGTTCCCGGCAGGAGGCCAGGCTCCCTCTCGGGTACTTCCCCACGTCCTGTGGATAAGCTCTCCACCTCACGCTGGAAGACCTCAGAAGACTTGGGAAGCAAGGCGAAGGCAGCGCGGGCGGGAAGCAGCCCGTGGTGGTGTCAGCTCCTGTCCACCCCAAGGCGGACGCTCCCACCTAACCCAAAGGAGACGCTAGGCTGAGGAGAGGCCACGTCTCCCCTAAACTAGATGAGGAGGGTCCTTCACCCCGAAGGTCCCTCGTGCCCCTCACGTGACCCTGTGGCAACCCCTTAGCCTATAAAAGGAGGACCAAGGCACGGAGGAGAAAAGGGGGAAAGGAAGGCACAAGTCCAACCAGAGCAAGACTAGACTAGGGCTGCGAAGGTAGAGGGGAAGGTGATCTCCTCCGGGTCAGGATCTGTCCTTCTTCTACCTCCAGCCAAAACCCTTCCGGGTACCCCATCCGGGAGGTTCCATTGTAAGCCACACTATGAAGAACCCATCAATCCAGACATGCAGGAGTAGGGCTTTTAGCCTCCGGGCGGCCTGAACCTGGGTAGCTCCTTGTGTCCCTTTGGTTGCATGCTTTGATCGTGGAGAGGAGAGCTTGATCTAGACTCCGCCCAAGAAGACGATTCTCAGCCTCCTTCGCGCCCCGTGCCGAACCTAAAAGGGGGTATCCTATACTCCCGGTGTCCGTGCATCGAGACACGACATCTGGCGCGCCAGGTAGGGGGCGCAAGCGCTGGTTTCATCTTCATCAAGTTCATCGGCAAGTTCTTCGTCAAGCATGCCGCCGAAGAAGAAGGGAGACCCGGCGTCCAAGCCGGTTCTCCCTCACGCACTCAAGCTTCAGCTGAACGTCGTGCTGCTGGCGCACGGCGGAGCGTCTCTCCGTCCCCGCCTCCCATGGAGAGGGTGGCGCCGGACGAAGTGGACGGTCGCGACAAGGACAACGGCCCTGGCGGAGCGGCGGCTCCAAAGGGCACCACCATGCCTCCTCCTCGCTCGGGGGAGAAGAGCGTCTGCAACGGCGCTGGCAAGGAGCCCACCGCTGGAGGAGGGAACCACGGCGTTCGCCCCAGCGGGGATCCACGAGCATCCAAGAGCAAGACCTCCGCGCACTCGCCTTCGGACGCGCAAGCTCGCCATGATGCTCTAGTCGCTGCCAAGGCCCTGATGCAGTTCCCTCCAAGCAGCGGCGATCCCAAGGTCTACCAAGAATGGAGGACTCGCGTCGAGAGGCTCCTCGACTTCGCCGATGGTGGTCCGTGGGTCGAACCCACTCAAGCTCCCACCGTCGACGATCCCGGAGCAGCACAAGACAAGACACGTGATCCGCGAGGCCAGCCTCGTGGTGAACGTCAAGCCAAGACGGCGCCTCCTCGCACCGCGCCACCGATGGCTGATCGGCTAAACCGCGATCACGGCGAGGCCATCTCCATCGGGTCGTCTACCTCGCGCAACCCAGATCTTCGTGACGAGCTCAACAGCCGTCAGAACGAGGATATGCGCACCCGCATCGAGCGTCGCCGAGAACGTCACCGCCGGGAAGATCGGGGCATCGACCTCGCCGAAGGCTGCCTCGCCCTCGCCCCCGAGTTCCGCCACTTCAACTGGCCCAAGAAATTCAAGATCGACGTTCTCCGCTACGACGGCACCACGAACCCCCGGGACTTTCTGCAGATCTACTCTCTTGCTGCATGGTTGCCGGGGCCGACGAGGTCATGATGGCCAACTGGTTCCCGTTGGCCCTGAAGGGAGATGCCCAGACTTGGCTTCTCAACCTTCCCAAGTGCTCCATCCGTTCCTGGCGGGCACTGAAGGAGCAGTTTCTGGGGGCTTTCCAAGGCGGGTACGAGCGCCCGGGGGCTCCCAGTGATCTCCACGACTTCAAGCAGCTGCCGGGTGAAACTCTCCGCAAGTTCATCCAGCGCTTCACCCAGAAGATGAACACCATCCCGTGCATCAAGGAGGAGTTGGTGATCCAGTCCTTCCACGCCAACGTCCGCAACCCCAAGATGCGCGAGAAGCTGAGCATCCATCGCGTCGAGTCTGCTCGTAAGCTCTGGGAGCTTGCAGATCGGTGCGCTCGAGCTGAAGAAGGAGCCAAGTTCCCCGGGGAGGATGAACCCGAGGACAAGGCCGCTCCAGCCAAGAACAAGAAGCGGGACCCTGGACCCGACAAGCGGATCTTCGTCACCGAGCCTCTTCCGAAGAAGACCAAGCCCGCGCCGACTTCCGAGGAAGAAGGTGAAGGTGATCCCTGGTGCCACATCCATCCAGAAGGCAACCACTTGCTCAAGGACTGCCGCATGCTCAAGAACCTCGCCATCCGGGAGCAACGCCGAGCTGATGGGGTCAGTCAAGACGGTTGCTACAACTGCGGCACTGCCGGGCACATCGCTCGTGACTGTCCCACGGGTCGCCAAGGCGGAGGCGGCCGTGGATGGAACCGAGGCGGTGGCCGCGGGGGCCGTGGAGGAGGACGCGGCGGTCAAGGTGGTCGCGGGTACAACACTCCGGAGGCCGCCCACGGCGGCAACGGGGAAGCTCCGGCTCCCCAAGGAGGCAACGGCGGCAAGTATCAAGAAGTCACTGGAGTTGTCGGGTGCATCCACGGAGGGTCTTCTCTGCCTCCCTCCAACGGCGCCTGCAAGAGACTTGTCCGGGAGCTGAACGCGGTTGCTTCTGCTCCGTCCAAGCCCCTGGACTGGTCCAGTCAAGTCATCACCTTCGACCCAGAAGACCACCCTGCAACACTGCCGGGGTCGGGACCCTGCCGCTGATCGTGTCGCCCGTCATCCACAACTACAAGGTCACCAAGATGCTGGTCGACGGAGGCTCCAGCCTCAACTTGCTGACGGCGAAGGTCCTGGCTATCCTTCAAATTCCCCTGTCTCGCCTGCAAGACACCGGGTGTTCCAAGGCGTGAACGGAAGTGTTACTCGACCCCTCGGGAAGATCACCCTTCCGGTCACCTTCGGCGACTCCAAGAACTTCCGCACCGAGGAAATCGTCTTCGACATCGCCGACACTCCGCTACCGTACAACGGCATACTTGGCAGACCTGCTCTGGCCAAGTTCATGGCCGTCTCCCACTTCGCCTACAACATGCTGAAGATTCCGGCGCCGTGGGGCGTGATCAAGGTCAAGGCCGACATCGACGATGCTATCTACTGCGTTCACCAGCTGAACCAGACGGTGGCAATCATGGCGGATGTCCCTCAAGGTGTACAGGAGGATGATGATGGGGCTCTCCCCGGGGGCGAAGGGCACCCTGGGGGCTCCACATCTACTCCCCCAAGAAGGCGCCATTCCATGGCGATCCGCAGCTGACCAAGAAGGTGGCGCTAACCAGCGACGGAGTTCGCTCCATCACCATCGGCGCCCGCCTCACCGACAAATAGGAAAGCGCGCTCGTCGCCTTCCTTCGGGAAAACTCTGACGTCTTCGCGTGGGAGGCGTCAGGTTTACCCGGCGTTCCAAGGGAGGTGATCGAGCACAAACTGGCGGTCAATCCGGGGGCTCGCCCCGTGAAGCAGGTTCTCCGGAACCAAAGCAAGGAAAAGCTGGAATTCATCATCGCCGAGGTGGACAAGTTGATAGAAGCTGGTGTCATCCGGTCGGTTCCCCCCAAGCTGGGTGGCCAACCCCGTGGTGGTACCGAACCCATGACCTTCAAGTGGAGACTCTGCATCGACTTCACAGACCTGAATAAGGCCTGTCCCAAGGACCCTTTCCCCCTGCCGCGGATCGACATGATCGTGGACTCCACGGCCGGGTGCGAGCTGCTGTGTTTCTTGGACGCCTTCTCCGGGTACCACCAGATCATGATGTCACTCGAGGACCAAGAGAAGACGGCCTTCATCACTCCCAAGGGCTGCTACTGCTACACCCGGATGCCTTTTGGCCTCCGAACGCCGGCGCTACCTTCCAGCGCGCAATGCAAGCATGCCTTGGGTCGCAGCTGGGCCGCAACGTTGAAGCGTACATCGACGACATCGTGGTCAAGACCCGGTACAAGGACTCCCTCATCCAAGACCTGCACGAGACCTTCGAGAACCTCCGCCGGGTCAACTTCAAGCTCAACCCCGACAAGTGCGTGTTCGGGGTCCCCTCCGGCAAGCTGCTGGGTTTCCTGGTCTCTCACCGAGGGATCGAGGCGAATCCGGACAAAATCAAGGCAATCGAGCGCATGGAGGCGCCCCGGCGGGTCAAGGACGTACAGCGCCTCAACGGGTGCATCACTGCACTCGGGCGCTTCATCTCAAGGCTTGGGGAGCGGGCCTTACCGTTCTTCAGGCTGCTCAAGAAGTCAGGCCCCGTGGAGTGGACCTCCGAGGCCGAGGAAGCCCTGCAGTCCCTTAAGCGCTACCTCGCCTCGCCACCAATCCTCGTGGCACCAGAAGAGAAGGAGCCCCTACTACTGTACATTGCTGCCACCAACCAGGTGATCAGCGCTGTGCTTGTGGTAGAGCGTGACGCTCCTCCGAAGAAGTCAAGCAAGATCAAGGGCAAGCGACCCGGGAACTCTCTCCCGGGACAACCATGCAAGAAAAGGCTGCCGGGTGACCAGGGGTCTCGCGATCCTGACGTCACTGCAACCTTACCAGACGGTGCGGAGCCCGTCGGGAATGGAGAATCTCCCTCCGACGAGACTTCGCCGGGGGCTACCTCGTCCCCACCCCAAGACGTCGACGTGGAGGAAGCCGAGCCCTCTCAGGACTCGGCGACCCGCAAGGTGCAGCACCCGGTCTACTTCGTCAGCGCAGTGCTGCGCGACGCCCGGGAGCGGTACCCCATGATGCAGAAGCTGCTGCTGGCAATCCTCATTGCCTCCCGCAAGATGAGGCCGTACTTCCAAAGCCATCCCATCACGGTGGTATCCAAGTACAACCTAAGAAGCCCCCTGGAGAACCCACTTGCCACTGGTCGCATATCATGGTGGGCCATGGAGCTTCAAGGTTTCGGTCTCAAGTTCGAGCACACGGACAACATCAAGAGTCAGGCGCTGGCGGACTTCACGGCCGAGTGGACCGAGACGGCGTTCGACGACCCGGAAGAGGAAACCTGCCTCCCCGGGAAGGAAGATCCTAGCGCCTGGACCATGCACTTCGACGGCTCCTACACCAAGGGGAAAGGAGGTGCTGGGGTTGTCCTAACCTCACCAACCGGGGACCGGCTGAAGTACGTCGTCCAGATGCACTACCAAGGGAACATCTCCAACAACACGGCGGAGTACGAGGGCCTGCTCGCAGGACTTCGTGCTGCCATCGGCCTCGGCATCAACAAGATCGTCGTCAAGGGTGACTCTCAGTTAGTCATCAAACAAGTGAACAAGGAGTACGCGTGCCCTCAGATGGCACCATACGTTGAGAGGTCTGGAAGCTGCAGCGGCGCTTCGACAACTTCCGGGCTGTGTACGTCCCACGGGGAGAAAACACGGCCGCGGATGAGCTATCGCAGGTGGCGTCCAAGCAAGAACCAGTGCCTCCCGGGATCTACATCGAGGTCCTCAGGCGACCTTCGATCCACCCGAGAGGCTCGCGACAAGATCTGCGCCGGGGGCTGGCGACCCTTCTACCTCGACAACACGGGTAGCCAGCCCAGAAGCTCAAGACCCGGCAGCCCCTCTGGCGGAGGAAGCTATGCTTTCTTTCCGTCGGATGGTGCTACCGGTGGAAGGAACCCACCCACCCTGGGCCCGGGACATCGTCAAGTACATCATGGAGCACGCCCTCCCGGAGGATGATCACGACGCCGAGCGGGTGGCTCGTCAAGCCAAGCTCTACGTCATGATCGACGGCGAGCTCTACCGGCGACGGGACAACGGAGTCAAGCTCCGCTGCATCCTCAAGAACAAGGCCAAGTACTGCTAGGGACATCCACGAGGGCACATGTTCAAGTCATGTGGCATCAAGATCACTGGCGGGTAAAGTTTTCGTCACGGGTTCTACTGGCCAACAGTCCTCAGTGATGCGAGCAGCTAGTCAAGACCTGTGAAGCCTGCCAGTACTATGCGAAGAACATACATCAGCCGGCGCAAGCTCTGCAGCCAATTCCAATCTCCTGGCCGTTCGCGGTCTGGGGGCTGGACATCGTGGGAAAGATACCGAAGTCTGTCGGGGGCCATGAATACCTTTTCGTGGCCATCGACAAGTTCACAAAGTGGGTGGAAGTGATGCCAGTACCAAGGCAGACAGCTCAAGCAGCCATCAAGTTCATTGAAGGGATCGTGTACCGCTTCGGAGTACCCAACAGAATCATAACGGACAATGGCTCTCAGTTCACAAGCCGATCCTTCCTCAACTTCTGTGAAGAGCTGGGAATCAAGGTGTGTTTTGCCTCGGTGTCCTACCCAAGGTGCAATGGGCAAGTGGAGCGAGCCAATGCGGAGGTCCTAAAGGGTTTGAAGACCAAGGCCTTTGACAAGTTAGAAGACAAGGGCAAGAACTGGATTGAGCATCTACCAAGTGTCTTGTGGTCCCTCAGAACCACACCAAGCAGAGCCACTCAAGAAACACCATTCTTCCTTGTCTATGGAGCCGAAGCCGTCTTGCCAACAGAGCTCAGGCATGGATCTCTGATACGTCTTCAACGTATCCATAATTTCTGCTGTTCCATGCTTATATTATACCATTTGCTGCATGTTTTGTATATACTTCGTATCACTTTTATGCATTTTCTGGGACTACCTATTAACAAGATGCCACAGTGCCAGTTCCCTGTTTTCTGCTGTTTTTGGTTTCAGAAAGTTACTTCTGGAAATATTCTCGGAATTGCACGAAACAAAAGGCCAGGTCCCTATTTTTCCAACACGTACACGGAGTCCGAAGGAGACACGAAGGGAGCCACGAGGTGGCCAAACCACACCTAGGCGCGGCAGTGGGCCCAGCCGCGCCACCAGGTGGTTTGGGCCCCTCGGGGGTCCGCCGACATCGCCCCTTCGCCTATTATTCCCCGAGACGAGAAAACCCTAAAACACCGAGCCTTTCATCCAGAACATATTCGCTGCCGCCGCCGTCGTCAACCCTAACTCGGGGGTTCCTGAAGCTCTTCCCGGCACCCTGCCGGAGAGGGGAATCATCACCGGAGGGCTCTACATCGCCATGCCCGCCTCCGGAGTGATGCGTGAGTAGTTCATCCTTGGACTATGGGTCCATAGCAGTAGCTAGATGGTTGTCTTCTCCACTTGTGCCATCATGTTTAGATCTTGTGAGCTGCCTATCATGATCAAGATCATCTTATTGTAATGCTACATGTTGTGTTTGCTGGGATCTGACTTATATTGATACCTATGTGGAGCTGAATATTATATTATCATGTCTATTTTTTTATTTTTTTAGTTTGTTTGCTCTCTTTATCAAAAACACAAAAAAATTAGTTACTTGCATCTAGTTTATTTTCTGTTTAGTTTTTATTATTTCATCATGCTCTCCCTAAGTACACTTTAAAAGAAATATCTGTGGGTAGTGGGTCTATCATTGGAAGAGACAACATTGAAGAATTTTTTAGTCATGTTAGCAAGCTGAAAGATTTTGAAGATAGATCCTTGGTAGAACTTGCCCCTAATTATGAAATTGCTGCTGCCTCCTTAGTCCACATGCTTGAAGCTAGGTTTGTTAACCTTAACCCTATAATGCAGCATATGTTTCTTAGACTTCATGATATGGAAGAGGGGGAAAAGAAGGATTTTGTTTTAGAAACCCTTCTCAAAGAATTTGGAGATGTAGCTAGTGAAGCTAGAAAAGTTTTTATGCGATATAGGATGCTTGGTTATTACATTGATATCGCCAATATACTTGAAAAATTAGAGAAGGAAAGATCCAAGTACACTAAAGAAACTAGTTATGAAGGAGAGAATAAAATACCAATTCCTTTTAAGATTGCAGGAATGCATGAGGCACTAGAAAAGAACTTTAATTGGATTGTGCCTGAAAATTTATTTGATGAGGATAGTTTACCTAAAAGTAATGAAAGGGGAGTTTCTGAAACTTACATAGATAAAGTGCAATGCATCGTTGAGAAAACTTCTAAACTCTCCGTTGATGTTTCTTCTCTTGATAACACTTGATTTTCACTTTCTGCGCCTAGCTGAAAGGCGTTAAAGAAAAGCGCTTATGGGAGACAACCCATCGTTTTTATTTGCTGTTATTTTTGTTTTCTTTGAGTCAAGGAGTTTTGTTACTTCTGTAGCAACTCCTTTGTATCTTTATTTTATCGCAATGTTGTGCCAAGTAAAGTTCTATATTGAAAGTTGATGCAAGATTTGGATTTCTGCGCAGTGACAGATTTTTAGCTGTCACGGATTTGAGCTTATCTCCCTGTAGAAAATTCAAAAAATTCTGAGAAAAATCACGCATATTCCTGAGATATGTACGCAACTTTCATTATTTTAGGCCAGATCCATCTGAGCAACTTAAGTGCCTCGAAAAAATTCGTCATTCCAGACTGTTCTGTTTTTGACAGATTCTGCCTTTTGTTTTGCATTCGCTCTTTTACTGTGTTTGTGTGGATTTCTTTGCTCCACAAAGCATTGGTGGCTGTAGCTAATGTCCAGAAGCTTTGGGATTGATTGTATCATTACAGAATATGAGAATTTTTGATTATGCACTAACCCTCTAATGAGAACTGTCTTGAGTTTGGTGTGAAGGAAGTTTTCAAGGATCAAGCGAGAAGGGTGATATTATGTGATCAAGAAGAGTGAAAAGCCTAAGCTTGGGGATGCCCCCGTGGTTCATCCCAACCATATTCAGAGAGACTCAAGCGTCTAAGCTTGGGGATGCCCAAGGCATCCCCTTCTTCATCAACAAACTTATCAGGTCATCTCTAGTGAAACTATATTTTAATTCTTTCACATCTTATGCGCTTTACTTGGAGCGTCTGTGTGTTTTTATTTTTGTTTTTGTTTGAATAAATTCGGATCCTAGCAATCCTTGTGTGGGAGAGAGACACGCTCCGCTTTTTCATGTGAATACTCATGTTCTTCACTTATATTTGTTGAGTATTCTTAACTAGCTACTGCAGTGCTTTTAGCTCCTGTTTTTCATGCATCTCTTCGAGCTGTTAGCACTTGTTTATAAATACTCT
This sequence comes from Poa pratensis, assembly GCA_947311845.1. NCBI lineage: Eukaryota > Viridiplantae > Streptophyta > Magnoliopsida > Poales > Poaceae > Poa > Poa pratensis. The sequence goes on from CAMZMU010000072.1 coordinate 8,545,115, forward strand.
CTTGCTGCATTATATTATCATTTGGAGAGTTTATGTTTAAATAAATTATTGGTGTTTGTTTGGAAGAAAGAAAATGCTACATGTAGTAGTTGGTATTGGAAAAGACATATGCATTCTTGTAGATCATTGTCTTGTTTTGATTTGATGCTTTGCAATTGTTTTGAGCTCTCAAGTAGATCATGTTTAAGCTCTTGCATCATGTAGTTAAAGCCTAGTAGTGGAGAACTACCGTAGAGCTTGTTGAGACTTGGGATGCATATTTGTTCTCTCTAAGGTCTAGATATTTTCTGGTAAAATGTTTGAGCAACAAGGAAGACAGTGTAGAGTCTTATAATACTTGCAATATGTTTTTATGTGATTCTTGCTGTACCGGTTTATACTTGTGTTTGCTTCAAACAACCTTGCTAGCCTAAACTCTGTACTGAGAGGGAATGCTTCTCGTGCATCCAAAACTTGAGCCAAAACCCATGCCATTTGTGTCCACCATACCTACCTACTATGTGGTATTTCCTGCCATTCCAAGTAAATATTTCATGTGCTACCTTTAAACTATTCAAAACTTTATTACTCCTTATTTGTGTCAATGTTTTATAGCTCATGAGGAAGTATGTGGTGTTTTATCTTTCAATCTTGTCATTTACTTCTGACAGACTTTCACCTGGACTAGTGGCATATACATCCGCTTATCCAATAATTTGCAAAAAGAGCTGGCAACGGGGTGCCCAGCCCCAATTAATTACAACTTTCATTAATAATTCTCTTCACATGTTTTGCCCTGATTTATCAGTAAGCAACTTAATTTTGCAATAGACACTCCTCCATGGTATGTGAATGTTGGAAGGCACCCGAGGATTCGGTTAGCCATGGCTTGTGTAAGCAAAAGGTTGGGAGGAGTGTCATCTATAAAGAAACTAAAATACATGTGTAAACAAAAGAGAAGAGGGATGATCTACCTTGCTGGTAGAGATAACGTCCTTCATGGGAGCCGCTCTTTGAAAGTCTGGTTGACAAGGGGGTTAGAGTGCCCACTACCATTCGTTGACAACAACAAACACCTCTCAAATACTTATTTTGTGCTCTCTATATGCTTTCGAAAACTTAAAAAGCTCTAGCACATGATTTAATCCCTGCTTCCCTCTGCGAAGGGCCTATCTTTTACTTTATGTTGAGTCAGTTTACCTACTCCTTTCTATCTTAGAAGCAAACACTTGTGTCAACTTTGTGTGCATTGATTCTTACATATTTACTTATTGCACTTGTTATATTGCTTTATGTTGACAACTATCCATGAGATATACATGTTACAAGTTGAAAGCAAATGCTGAAACTTAATCATCCTTTGTGTTGCTTCAATGCCTTTTACTTTGAATCTATTGCTTTATGAGTTACCTCTTATGCAAAACTTTTTGATGCTTGTCTTGAAAGTACTATTCATGAAAAGTTTTTGCTTATATGATTCATTGTTTACTCTTTATCTATTTGTTAGCAAACTATAGATCATTGCTTTGAGTCACTTCATTCATGACATGAGCCTTGCAATATATTGATCAAGATTGTGTGAAAGCATGTCTCCTCAGAAATTATTTGTTGTTATCGTTTTACCTACTCGAGGACGAGTAGAACTAAGCTTGGGGATGCTTGATACGTCTCCAACGTATCCATAATTTCTGCTGTTCCATGCTTATATTATACCATTTGCTACATGTTTTATATACACTTCGTATCACTTTTATGCATTTTCTGGGACTAACCTATTAACAAGATGCCACAGTGCCAGTTCCCTGTTTTCTGCTGTTTTTGGTTTCAGAAAGTTACTTCTGGAAATATTCTCGGAATTGCACGAAACAAAAGGCCAGTCCCTATTTTTCCAGCACGTACACGGAGTCCGAAGGAGAGACGAAGGGAGCCACGAGGTGGCCAAACACACCTGGCGCGGCAGTGGGCCCACCGCGCCACCTGGTGGTTTGGGCCCCTCGGGGGTCCGCCGACATCGCCCCTTCGCCTATTTATTCCCCGAGACGGAAAACCCTAAAACACCGAGCCTTTCATCCAGAACATATTCGCTGCCGCCGCCGTCGTCAACCCTAACTCGGGGGGTTCTGAAGCTCTTCCCGGCACCCTGCCGGAGAGGGGAATCATCACCGGAGGGCTCTACATCGCCATGCCCGCCTCCGGAGTGATGCGTGAGTAGTTCATCCTTGGACTATGGGTCCATAGCAGTAGCTAGATGGTTGTCTTCTCCACTTGTGCCATCATGTTTAGATCTTGTGAGCTGCCTATCATGATCAAGATCATCTTATTGTAATGCTACATGTTGTGTTTGCTGGGATCTGACTTATATTGATACCTATGTGGAGCTGAATATTATATTATCATGTCTATGTCATTTGTGATCTTGCATGCTCTCCGTTACTTGTTGAAGCCTTGGCCACGTGAATACTTGTAACTCCAAGAGGGGGTATTTATGCATGATAGTTGGGTTCAACCTCTATTTAACCTGGGATAGTGACAGCAAGTTCTAAGGTTGTAGATGTGTTGTTGCCACTAGGGGTAAAACAGCAATGCTTTATTCAAGGATGAATGTATTGTTTACATTACGCACATTACTTAATGCAATTGTCTGTTGCTTGCAACTTAATACTGGAAGGGGTACGGATGTTAACCGGAAAGTGGACTATTTAGGCATAGATGCATGCTGGATAGCGGTCTATGTACTTTGTCGTAATGCCCAAATGAATCTCATAGTAGACACCACAGCTCACACATGCATGTTATATGCACTTATCAATTGTCAATTGCCCAGCTGTAATTTGTTTACCCAGCATGTTAGTTATCTTATTGGAGAGACACCACTAGTGAACTGTGGACCCCGGTCCATTCTTTTACATCTGAAATACAATCTACTGCAATCATTGTTCTCTACTGTTTTATGCAAACAAACATCATTTCCATTCGATACGTTTAACCCTTTGTTTTCAGCAAGCCGGTGAGATTGACAACCTCACTGTTAAGTTGGGGCAAAGTAATTTGATTGTGTTGTGCAGGTTCCACGTTGGCACCGGAATCCCTGGTGTTGCGCCGCACTACACTCCTCCACCAACACCTTCGAAGCAAACCTCGTTTTCCTACTGGTCGATTAAACCTTGGTTTCATACTGAGGGAAAACTTACTGCTGCACTCATCATACCTTCCTCTTGGGGTTCCCAACTGACGTGTGACGTACAAGCATTGTTTCTGGCACTATTAACCTAGAGCCACCAATCTCCCCGGGTACTTGTCTATGATGAAGACGCACAAGCTGAGAGGAGGATTGATGACATCAACTTCCTGGAAGAGGTGCGGTGTCGAGCTTCTTTATGATCCGCTCGATACAAGCAAGGGCTCCGTCGCTATCATGATCGCCATATCCGTTCACGGGTACTGGAACCCGGAGACCTGGTTCTCCGCAAGAAGCAGAAACTTGATAACATGAACAAGTTGTCGTCCAAGTGGGAAGGACCTTATCGCGTGACGCATACCCTGAGACCCGGAGCTGTTTATCTGGAGGACGAGAAAGGCAGGCCAGAGGGCAACGCCTGGAACGTCGAGAATCTCCGGAAATTCTACCCCTGAATACGAACATGAATCGCAGATAGTTCGAGTCAACTAAGCACGCCCAAGGGGCTAGTGTTCTGTATAAGGGTGTAAGAATCGTTGCCAAGGAATAAAAAATAAGTTTTTCAATTCGTGAGCCTCTCTTGTTGTCGTGAAGTGTGTTATCCGCAACAACCCCCAAGCAGGGGGCTGACATGGTGCCGGTGGCTGACAGGTCAAGCGCGAGTAGCCTATCAGTAGGCGCTGCAACCTGATCGTGTCGTATTGCCGCGGTAAGAAGTGGAACGGGCAGTGCTGTGTTTTAAAGAACATAAAGACAGAAATGCACATTCAACTTTGCTTGCGGGTTGCTTCGGATGAAACAATTTCACGACATGTAAGGGAGGGTCCATTCTTTTCCTACTGAAAGTTTGTTATGTGCAGCGCCTCTCCCGGGACAGGAATGGAGGCTGAAGAGCGGCTCAGGAGCTGGACACCCGGGAAGGACAGAGCAGATCAAGAGCACGGCAAAAATCAGCTAAGTCTTTGCATGTGCATCTTGCATTCTAGGCATAATATCTCGCTCGGAGTCAATATACCACCAACCTGCGCATGCTTGACAGTTGATGAGAACCTTTGCGGGGGTAATGTGTCCTCCCCGGCAAACGGTCAGATTTCCCTTCTGGCCTAGTACCCGTGGCTGTGGAGTGGCCTCCCAGAAGGCATAGTGCTCTTAGGGGTACTGCTACCGGTACAGGCGGTTAGAGTACTTGTCACCTAAGAGATCTCCTCAGAAAACTTGACGACGCGTTAGTGCAAGGGGAGGTTTGGGAAATGACCCCGGGAGTTGAGCCCTAGGATTGCATTCATCTGAACTTACATTCTGAATTTACAATTCTGAGTTACATTCAGTCGAAGCTTTCCCTGGATACATATCTAGCCTATGCTACTAAGGCCAGCTCACAGCTCCTGGCTGCGCAGATCTGTCTTCTGTTTTATTGCCTGCCGGGTGAACTCCGGACTCCCGGGGACGCCTAGGATGAAGGAGGGCATTCGCACAGGATCTTCAAGGGTCTCACGGGCCGGGGAACTTCCGGGCAAACCCCGGCACATGCTGGCTGCAGAGGAGGTGCACGTGGTCCACGAACTTATCCATGATGTCTTCCTCATTCTGTACGAAGGAAAGAGATCGAGTCAAGGCGCAGGATCTTCCCAAGGGTCGTATTGCCAGAACCAAGGCAACCTTACCTTGAAGACATCGTCAAGGTCGCAGAGGAGACGGATCAATCTCTGATTGCCTGCGGCCTCCTTCCACAGCTCCATCTTGATGGTGTCCTTCCGGGTCGCCAGCGCCACCGACGCTTCCATGGCAGCAGAACCGGTGATGTTCCCCACCGCGGGGAAAACCAAGGAGACCCGAGGGCGGGGAACGACCTCGTCCTTTCCGGTGACTCGGTCTCCAGCTTCGCTGGGTGCCTCCGCCGCGCCTCGGAAGACGGACTCCGCCGTCGACACGTCGGACAAGGCCATCTCTGCTTCGCCAGACATTGTTCTGCGGGGCGTGGAGAGGCAAAGGAAGAAGAGGAGCGGAGCAAGGCGAGAAGATGTGTCAAGGGAGTTGGAGTCTGGAGGGACTTTTATAGGCCTCCCACGCTCCACCTACCCCTTGGCGCTACGGCTGCTACAGTAATGGGAGCGCGTTTTGCGAAAAACTCGTTCTCATTCACACAAGCGCGACACGGAGACAAGGAGGAAACAATATCTTCTTCATTTACAAGGACTACAAGGGGACGACCTTTTTCACAACAAAAAGGTTGGCTCCCATCGAGCAAGGAGCACCGCCGTACAATGGAAGACGCTACTTCCAGAAATACGTCGTCAAGGCCGCCGGGGAGAAGGTCAACGAGATCTCCATGGCGCCCGTCCAAAGCTCCTCGCCTTCAAGAAGACGAGCTCCCCTCGACCTTGATGTCAGATGAGTTTTCCTCATCTTCATCCTTGTCGTAGGAGCTCGAACTGCCGCTGCTGCTCTCCATGCAGCACTCCACACGTCTGCCATCGACACCGAAGATCTTCACGGAGAGCGTCGCATCTCCGTCATACCGGAACGCCAAGCATTGCCCCCGGGACAGGCGGCGGGCACGGGAGAACGACTTCCACCCCGGACCCAAAAGCATGGCGCCTTCAGTGGTGCGCTCCGCCATGGCCCAGGAGGGGCCATTGGGGTAGCCTTCCACTTGCAGCCAGAAGCCGGAGGGTCCGATGTCCTCCGTCGCCATCGCGAAGGAATCCGGCAGGAGAAGCCGGTTGCGAAGCCTGTGGTTCAGATCCACGATGAACTCGAACGGCGCGAAGCTGGTATGAACCATGCTCCTAGGAGGGGGAGCAGCGGTGCCGCGGCCTCCACGGCCGCCGCGACCGCGAATCCCACGACCTCGCGGAACAGCTCGACCACGAGTGGAGGGGCCACTCTCCGCAACAGCTGAAGAAGAACGAGGGCGCCCAACTCCTCTCCTCGCTCTCGCCATTGGCGCTGGCAGCCTGTGGGGAGGCCTGGAGTTGGACTGAGGAAGAAGATGAACAAAAGCGCCAGGGGCGCGCCTCGCTTTTATAGCCGCGGCGGCACCTCTGTCAGGCGTCTCCTCGGTTCTTCCGTTACTGGGAATCGAGGGAGCCATCGCAGTTACTCCCCCAAGCGGAGTAACTCCAAGACCTTCAAGGCCATTAATGAAGCAGAGCAGGGAACACCAGGTGCCCGGGACCCACTTTGACCTATCTTTAGGCCATAGCCCCGGCAGCTGGAGCAAGAGCCGCCGGGACCATGCCCGGGGGCTACTGTCGCAGCAGTGGAACACGGGGTTCCCCTAGTGCTGCCAAAGTGGGTCCACCCCATGTGGGCCCAAGATGAAGATGGACAAGACCAAGACTCAAGTCAAGCTGGCGGGTTCACCGTCAGGACACGCAAGGCCTACGTCGACAAAGGGCTCCGGTCCTGGGGGCCTGCCGTGTCCCCGAATCAAGCAAGAAGGCAAGGAAGGACCCGAGAGCCCAAGTTCCCGGCAGGAGGCCAGGCTCCCTCTCGGGTACTTCCCCACGTCACTGTGTATAAGCTCTCCACCTCACGCTGGAAGACCTCAGAAGACTTGGGAAGCAAGGCGAAGGCAGCGCGGGCGGGAAGCACAGCCCGTGGTGGTGTCAGCCCCTGTCCACCCCAAGGTGTACGCTCCCACCTAACCCAAAGGAGATGCTAGGCTGAGGAGAGGCCACATCTCCCCATAAACTAGATGAGGAGGGTCCTTCACCCCGAAGGTCCCTCGTGCCCCTCACGTGACCCTGTGGCAACCCCTTAGCCTATAAAAGGAGGACCAAGGCACGGAGGAAGAAAAGGGGGAAAGGAAGGCACAAGTCCAACCAGATCAAGACTAGACTAGGGCTGCGAAGGTAAAGGGGAAGGTGATCTCCTCCGGGTCAGGATCTGTCCTTCTTCTACCTCCAGCCAAAACCCTTCCGGGTACCCCATCCGGGAGGTTCCATTATAAGCCACACTATGAAGAACCCATCAATCCAGACATGCAGGAGTAGGGCTTTTAGCCTCCGGGCGGCCTGAACCTGGGTAGCTCCTTGTGTCCCTTTGGTTTCATGCTTTGATCGTGGAGAGGAGAGATTGATCTAGACTCCGCCCGAGAAGACGATTCTCAGCCTCCTTCGCGCCCCGTGCCGAACCTAAAAGGGGGTATCCTATACTCCCGGTGTCCGTGCATCGAGACACGACAATTATCTTGAATGTTTTTTAATTGCCATATTACAGTTTTGATGTTTTTTCTGACAACCATGTATATTAGTAGACTCTTTGCGCAAGATTTTCTCCTTTCAATTTTTTTTGAAGATTTTATTTGATATTTTTCAAAATAGGGTCAAAGTTGCACGTTTGACCATTCATATGTTTGAATATTTGAACTTTATTCATGTACACTACCTTGCATCATAATAGCGTATCTTAGAATGATTTTTAAATTTACGACCAAATATCACACACATGTAGTTCAAATTTAAGTTACGTTTTCAAAATAGGCCATAACTTAAAAAACAAATATATACAAAAAGCGAGATTTTTTAAATGTGGCAATTGACCGTCCGACGAGGTCTAATTTGTGTGAAATTGTAGTGACGTAATTTTGTCCCATATTTTTCGGTAGTCGCTTCACAAAAAACTCTCATTTGACACTTATAAAATAGAAAATCTTTCTCCGCAATAAAATTTGGAAAATTATGTCGAGTCTTCAGTTTGTAATGAAAGACGCACATGTGGGATAAATATGGGAACATTTTAACAAATTATACCATGGATATGGCCATCGTGGTTGTCATTCGGGTAGAAACCCATGAATGTAGATATATGATCGACATTTTTGTCAACAATCTTTTTCCAAAGTTCCATATTTTAGGTTTCATATTTTGTATGAAAACCATGTCAAACAAGAGAACTCTTTGCACAAGTTTATATTGTTTCGTTTTTTAGATTTCATTTGATTATTTTAAAAATGGGTTCAAAATTGCACGCTTGACAATTCATAGGAAGTGGTTGAATATTTTCTAACTTTCTTTATGTACACTGCCTCAAATCATAATAGGGTACCAAAATTGTAAAAGGTATACTTATGTGACATGGATAGCTCAAAATGATTTTGGCCAAAATACATGACCAAACTATTACGCATTAGTAGGTCAAATCCGTTTATTTTGAAAAAATCGGTCGAAACTCAAAAAATCATTGACTGTCCCACGAGGTCAATTTTGTGTGAATATTGCAGTGGTGTCATTTTAACCCATATTTTTGGCAGTCACTTCACAATAAATCATTTTTAGCATTAGCCGGATTTTTCACATAACAAAGTTGGAAAAATATATTAAGTTTTTTGTTTGCAATGACAAGACGCACATCTGTGTGCCAAATATGAGCAACTTATAACAAAGTAATTGTGTTTCTCGGCTGAGGGTTCGTTTTTTGTAAAAGATAAGATTTTCATATCTTTCCATTTCTATCATGTTGGAGTTGGAGTTGGAGTTTACGTTGCTTGTAAATTGACTTTATTGTACAGTGAGACACATATTACCTGAAATCCATTTTGCCACTCCAGTGTCATGTGGTAGTTCCGGAAGAGTTTGCTGAAACCATGGGCCGAGATGGCAGGTATCCCGCCGCAGGAAGGTTGCTGGCACCGTGGCGCGACAAGAAAACCACGAGGTGGGAAGTTCACGCACCGCCGCTCCCTCTGCATGTGTCTCTGCTGACCACATCCCGCTCCACCTCAACGAGGAGTTGGCCCGTCCCGTGGCACCGGTGGCCACTATGGGTTGCATCTTCTTCGACGACTTCTTTCCAAAGGAGCTCAAAGACGACAACCCGAAGCTGGCGGAGGCCATCCGCTACTCCAAGCGTGCCCTACGGGAGGAGCGGCTGGCAGAGCACGCGAGCTAAATCTCCCTCGAAACCGCAAGAGCAGAGTTTGGCTAGCGGAGGCCATCCGCCGCCCCAAAGCGCGCCCATGAGCTCGTGCAGCGACTCCGGCGACGATTGGAAGTGAGAATGCCACTCAGGTGCTTCCGATTAATTATCTAGTTTTAGTTTGCAATGTTTGAATGTTGAAATATACTGTATATGTGTAAATGTTTGAATCTTCAAGCTGACAATGTTTTAACCATGTGATCTATTTTGATGCAAATGATTTATTTAAAGAGTGGATTCCATTTTTTGCCCTCTAGCTATGCATTTTCTGACACTAATTACTCCATCTCTAGTGACGAATTTTCTAGATTACCCATTTTAAAACGTTTGGACCCTCTTTTTGATGCATGTCCGTTGGATAAGGCGTGAGGTGATGACCGAGATTTGATAATATCTGGACAACAATGAGGAATTGAAAAGACGGGAAAGATAAGGACCATCAATGATGCCCTCCGATATTTACATATTTGGTTGCATCGCACAGACATAACATGCTGGTTTATTATAACGAAACATGTAGAATGTCAAAACGGGGTAAAACCGTGTTCGCAGTTCTATTGATGGTTTATTTCTGATTTTTTTCACTAAATGGATGATAAGTGTCACATGTACTCCACAATACTGTGAAGAAAACGTGGAGTTCACTCTTGTTTGAATTACTAGGTAAATTTGGTGCGGCGGCACCGCCGCACCCGCGTGGTAAAATTCAAATTTGTAATCGTCGACGTTTAAAAATTGCGTATATTTGAGAATCGTTCGAATGCAAAGAGAGTTTATGTTTGAAAATTGTTTAGTTTGCGAAAATTTGTCGAATTGGAGAGTTTTTTTAGATTTTAATTATTTTCACATTAGTAAAATGGTTATAATTGAAAGACAACTGAAATATTAAAATATTCAAATTTGTTTGTAGTTTTACAGCGGTAGAATTGAATTTTGGAAAATGTTCACATCTTTGAAGTGTGTAGATTTGAAAATTGTCGAAAATGCAAAGAAAGTTTGCGGTTAAAACTTGTTCAGGTCCCGAAATTAGTTCGTAAGATTTGGAAGATATTTTGAAAGTTTGGAGTATCTAAATTTTGAAATTCGATTAGTTTTGGTGTATTTTTTGTGGGGACAGTCTTAGAATTTGTTAAACTTGGAATTTTGTGGGCATATTATTTACATTTTTTTTTCAGGATGGAATGTTTGTGCAACTTTTGTGTGAGAGCTTTGAAAATTTGTTAGGTTTGTTTTTTAATTATATTATTGGAAATTGTTTGGAATTTGTAGGAAGCTTTTGTTTCTTACAAATGCTTAGATTTCAAAATTGCTGAAGTTAGGAAATTATTACGTGTTGAATCGTTTCCAATTTGTAGGAAGCTTTTGTTTCTTACACATGCTTAGATTTCAAAATTGCTGAAGTTAGGAAATTATTACGTGTTGAATCGTTTCCACGTTTGTAAAATGGTCAAGTTCGAAAGACCGCTATATATACTTCTAGGGGACTCAAATTTAATTTTTTGGTTTGAATGCTTGTATTTTGCTTTTAAATATTTAATTTAACTCCATAATTAGCCGCCGCGCCCGTTGCGATTCAAGTTGTTGAAATCCGTCGAAATTTGTAGTTTAGAGTATCTCCAAATACTTAGCAAACTTGGGAAACGCGAGGATTTTTCTGCAAAAAAGCGACACGCGGGGGCTTTTCTGTAAAAATGTCATATTCCGGAGGTCCGATTCACAATTTCTGGAAAACGCGAGCACTTTAATGAAAAAGCGTGACATGGACGCCATATATTGTACTCCCTCCGTTCCATTTTAATTGACTCACATATATCTAGATGTGGATGTACCTAACACTAAAATATGTCTAGATACAACCATATCTAGATATACGTGAGTCAATTAAAATGGAACGGATGAAGTATTTATTAGAGAGAAATATGTATATGTTCGTCAAAATAAAAAGGTTAAAACATGAAAGTTGTTCGGAAGGGTGATATCCATCTGCTCGTGAAAGGAAAATTTAAACGGATGAATGATGCGACGAATTTGACAAAATTCGCGAGACATTTTTTGCGAGTTTGGATCCCAAATTAAGAAGTTAGAGTTGACCGAACTCGGAACCGATCACAGGAATGAAACCTACTCGTCGGCGCGCACATATTTTCATGTACATATTATTGCGAAAAAATTAAAAAATTAAAAAAATTAAAGTACACGTACTGTAGCTGTGCGCGTCTGTAGCACAAGCCCCCGACTATGTGGTTGATCGAAGGCTGAAAGGGAGACAGCAGGGTGCGCTGGAAGGAGAAAAAAAACACTGTAGAAGTGCGGGTACTTTAGAAGTGCGGGTACTGTAGCACTTCTACAGTACCCGTGACGTGGCCACCCGGAGCGTGCGCTGAAACGCAGCGCTATGATTATAGATAGATGCGGTAGACATATGCAGAATCTTTTCCGGATCAAATGTCAAAATGTAAAAGTGTTTTGTGATACTCCGTCCATAGGTGTGTTATACTTGTAATACGCACGTATAGGAGTATGGAGTAGTACTCCACCTCCGTATACGCCTCATGTACAATGTTACGTGATGGGCTTTTCATCACTATATAAACACGTAGCCGATCACCCTCACGGGAAAGATCGTTCCCACAATTTTCACATGGTATCAGATCAGCCTTTTCCACGACCTAGCCGCCGCTCCAAATCCTAAAACCAATCTAGCCACCGCCTCACAACCAAAACCAGCCGCCGCCGCATACTCTGCCACCGCCGCCACCTCAAGACCAAGACCACAACCAAAACAGCCGCCGCCGCCGCATACTTTGCCGCCGCCGCCTCAAGTTCAAGATCATGACCAAAGCCCTCTCCGCCGCCGCCATGTCGTCGTCTGCATCGGCACATGCCCTGGCCGCCGACCTGGGTTCTCCTCCCACCCAACTCCTCACCCGGAGCAACTACTTGTTCTGGAAAGCTCTTGTGCTTCCTCCGCTTCGAGGAGCACAGGGTACCGGCCTTCTCGACAGCACCGACGTCGCGCCCGCCAAGACCATCGAGGTGTAAGATGGAGAAAATAAGAAGATGACAGTGACGAATCCCGCGTACTCCGCTTGGATCGTCATGGACCAACATGTGATGGGGTGGATCCTCAACACCCTCTCACTGGAGATGCTTGCACATATGCTTGATCACACCTCCATGGCTCAGGTCTGGGGCACAGTCACCGTCATGTTTGCCTCGGTCTCGAGGTCGAAGGTGACACACCTGCGGACTGCCCTCAACAAAATCAAGAAGAAGAAGGACATGACTGTAGCGGAGTACTTCACCAAGATGAAAGGGCTCTGTTCCGAGCTCGCCGCTGCTGGAAAACACATTGATGATGATGAACTCATTAGCTATATCCTTAATGGACTTGATAGTTCGTATAATGATGTTGTTGCTGTAGTTAATGGACATCATGGTACCACCCTTGATGATCTGTTTGCTCAGATTGTTGCACATGACATGCGCCAGGAGATGCTCTCCGATGAAGAAGATGTCGTGCCGGCGCAAACCTTCACCTCCTCTGCCCACCTTGTCCATGGTGGTAACGAGCAAGGACGCTCGGGTGATCGGGGCCGCCGTGATGGAGGTCGCCGCGATGATGGTGGCTCGTGGCGTCCCTGTGATGGTGGCAATGGAGGATGTCCAGATGATCGAAGTGATGATCAGCGCGATGATCGGCGCGATGATGGTGGGCAGGGACGTCGCTGTGGCCGCGCCCCAACCCCGTATGTCAACGTCACCGGCCAAATGTGTGAAATTCATGGGCACCCGATAAGTGATTGCTGGTGGCGCTACCAAGACCGTGACGGGTCTGATGATGATGACCGTGAAGAGAAGAACGCCCACCTTGCTTCCTATGGCATTGACACCAACTGGTACCCCGACACCGGCGCATCAAACCACATCGCGAGAGAGTTGAGCAAGCTCTCCACCCACGACAAGTACAAGGGGCGTGATCGCGTCCACACTATTGATGTAAATGATATGCAAATAAGCAACATTGGTCATTCAATACAGTGCACCCCACATGCATCTTTACATCTTAATAATATTCTTCATGTTCCTAGTGCCACTGCAAATCTTTTATCTATCCACAAGCTTACCCTTGATAATCATATATTCTTTTAATTTCACCCACATTTCTTTTTGATAAAGGACCAGGAAACAAGGAGAATTCTGTTTCAAGGTCCATGCCATGGTGGTCTCTATCTGCTAGTGTCATTTTCTACTGGGTCTTCCAAGCATGCTTTCATTACAATAAAGCCGTCATCATCCACTTGGCATCGTCGTTTAGGACATCCTTCATCTTTTGTGGTTCAACAAGTTCTTAGAAACAATAAAATTTCTTATTCGCGTGCAATAAGCCCATACATTTGTGACTGGAAGGGCATGGCACCCCTATGTGTGGTTTTGGTAATTAATGACAATCCCTATGGACTAATGGTTGCAATGAGTTATCCCTGTAGTGTTTGTCTGAAGGCAATGCTTGAACTCCATATGTTGGATTCAAGGTTGATGCCATGAATATATTGATATAATGAAGTATTTGGCATCAAGATCATCGAGGTGTATGGATATATATTTGATATGATCAATAAGAAGAGTATGTGATGACCAAGTTGTTATTCGAGGAGTTATCCGATGATTGGCCATATGTGAGTTGAGCATATTGCAAGTATGTCTTGAAGAAAATGATTATGTGATCATTCATGGTTATCCTCAAGACATCATCTATTCAAAAGACAAGAAAAGATACAAGGTTGATCAAGATATTGATCAACACACAAAGCTACAAGATGTACTAAGTGGGATCATGTATCTCTTGGTATGGTAAGCAATTGTCTATATAGCTTTGTGAACTAACCCATGATATGTGTGTAGCATTTCTATGTGTGTTTAGGTATCTTTCTATGGGCTTGCATCAAATGAAGATTTCATATAGCCCATGAAGGATGTCGTCTAGTTGTGATCGTCATCAAGCTTGAGAAGTGCAATTTCAAGAGAAGTATCTCGAAGTTATCATATGCTTGATGCCTGCCACCCTCTTGGATATAATGGTCAAGTGAAGATGTGCAATAAGAGTCTCTCCCATAGTGGAGTATGGGGAGCAATATTTGAGTCTTCACCAAGCGAAGCGCAATCAAGAAAGGTGGTCCACTTGAAAAGATCAAGATCATCAACATCTAGCTCAAGTGGAATGCGCAAGGCAAAGGTATGATCGGTTTCTATTTTACCGGCCTCGTGGTGCTAGTTGGGAGACCGGGTTATAGGATAGATACCGTACTATCAAGAGGGGCTCTCGACTAAAGCATAAGCGTATCAGTTGGAGAGAGCTCAAACCTTTGCATACTTGGCATCGTCATCTTTCTTGGCTCTTACCTGGCTTTTCACCTTGTTGGGTTTTGGTGCTTGTCGTGTTCTTCATGACAAGCACAAGTTCTTCGAAAATGGATTTCGTATGAAAAACCATTTGCGTTTTCGATGTTGGAAATATTATGGTTTCGCCTTTATGAAAGGTTCCACACCTTACCATGTGTGGTATCCTCTCTCCATTATTTATTACTAATATTTCCACCTTTTGTATGGAAGCTCTTGTCGATAGCTTTCCATCAAAATTAGTCTCACCTTATTTGGAGTTAAATTGCAAAAGTTGTGGGGTTTACAGTTTTGCTGAGTGGCTGTTGGAAACAGCCCGGAGTTTCTGACTCAGGGGGCGGAGACTCCGGCCTAAGCTTTTCTGGGCTGGGCTCACTTCGCCTGCGCGTGGCGTAAGCCTCTGGTGCCCAGTCCGGAGACTGGCCGGAGATTCCGGTCTGTGCAGAGATTCCGGCCACCTGGTGGTGCGGAGACTCCGCACAGGCCGGAGATTCCGGTCCCAGGCCGGAGACTCCGGCTTCCAGGCCAGAATCTCCGGGGTTAAGTTTCCAGCAACGGCTCTATTTCGTGGGGCCCTATAAAAGGCACCTGCTTCCCCATTGAGACTAGCTTTGCTGAGCACGAAATGGAGCTCCATTGTTGACCTTCTTGAGCTTGGCTATCTCTCTATCCCTCCATGATTCTTGCCTCCATTTAGTGGGAAAAGAGAGAGGAGATCTAGATCTATTGTTCCACCAATCCATCTCTCCTCTAAGTGAGGGGAAGCCTTTGGATCTAGATCTTGGAGTTCCATTTGTTGAGTTCTTCCTTGTTCTTCCTCTCTTCTCCCCCACAAGCATTAGTTGCTTTTGGTGGGATTTGGGAGTGAAGGATTTGACCACCTCTAGTGGTCTTGCCTTCATTGCATCAGTTGCATCGGTTTGAGTTTTCCACGGTGATACGTGGAGGTTGAAGTTGAGAAGCTTGTTACTCTTGGGTACTTGGGCTGCCCTAGAGCTTGTCCTCTTGGGTACTTGGAGTGCCCTAGACGGTCCTTGTTGATCTCGGAGTTTTGGTGGCTCGTGGGATAGTTGGGAGCCTCCAATTAAGTTGTGGAGTTGCGCCCCAACCTTGTGATTCTTGTGGCTTTGGGAGCCGTGGAAATTCGGTGAGAGCTTCCAATTAATATGTGGAGTGTGCCTCATCCTTGTACGGGTTCGGTGACCACCCTCAAGTGTCCCATAGTGGTTCGTGGCACTCCGCATTGGTGGAGGCACGAAGGAGATTACGGTGTGCCATTGACGGCTATTCGGGAATCACTTTGTGACTCCGCGCCGCTCCAACGGAGACGTAGCTTCCATTGGGAAGTGAACTTCGGGATAAATCATCGTCTCCAAGTGCCTCGGTATTTCTATACACGAGCCTCTTACTTATGCTATTTACCTTGTGATAGCCCTCGAGCTTGAAGTATATATCTTGCTATCACATATTTGCTTATCTTGTTTAGAATAAGTTGTTGATGCACATAGGTTAACCTAGCTTGTTTAGGTTTCGTGCTTGATAAATTTAACGCTAGTTTTATTCCGCATTTATTCAAGCCTAAACCGTAAAGAATTTTAATCGCCTATTCACCCCCCCACCTCTAGGCGACATCCGTGTCCTTTCAATTGGTATCAGAGCAGTTCTCTCATTTTTTGCTTCACCGCCTCGAGAGTAAAGATGTCATCTAGTGAACTAGTGCACAATGCTTCTTTTATATTAGATGGCACAAATTATGATGTTTGGAAAATTCGCATGCTTGATAATTTTCGGGTCATGGACCCATACATAGAGCAAATTCTAGATAGGGGTTATTCTCCTCCAAAGAATCCCAAAAGATTATCTTTATTGGATAAGAATAATTCCTATCTAGATGCTCAAGCTTCTAATGTGATTTTCAATGCTTTGAGCGATGTAGTTATTATGTCGGTCTCACCTTTTTGGAATGCTCATGAGATTTGGACTAAGCTTCAAGACAAATATGATGTGTCCAAGAATTGTGGAGATGATTGTTGTCCCTCCACTTCCGGCCGTGATGAGTTCTCAACTTCTTCTACTTCACCTACATGTGGCAAGCCACAATGTAATGCAATGGTGAGTAGTGATAGATATTGCAATAATGATAGTAAGCTTATTGTTGATGATACTTCACCACTATCTTATTGCAATGATTTATCTTTGGACTTAAACGCATCTAGAACCAAAAATGATCTACATGCTTGTGTTGATAGTCCTTGCATATCGTGTACAAATTGCTTGATTAATCCTTGTGATGATATGCTCTCTATATCTTGTTGCCATGATAAAAATGCTTCTATTTCCTCTAGTATTTTTTTGGCTAACAACGTAGAGGAAACCGAACACTCCATGGAACAAGATATGGATTTAAATGGTGACTCAAGTAATTCTTCATCATCATTGTCATGTACTCACTTTTGCCTTATGGATAAGGCTTCAGAGGTATCTCCTACTTTGAATCCCAATATATCTCATGATGATATTGATGAGAAAAATGAAAAAATGATAATGATGCTTCCATACTTGAGAAGGGTAAAATGGTTATTCTTTCTCTTTCAAAGAATAAAAATGCTCATGCTAACTTCTTAGAAATCATGTCTACCCTTGTTGAGCGCAAACTTACCATTGAGGAGTTGGAAGCTCGCATTGATGAAAGCCTTAACCGCGAATACAAGTATGCGGAAGAGATCGCCGATCTCAAGGAAGCTCTTGAAGAAGAACAAACCACCAAGACGACTCTTGAGGAAACTTTTGGTCTCAAACTTTCTAGAGTAAAGGGATCCCATGATAGATCTCTTAAAGTGGCAAATGACTTCAAAATAACAAATGGTAAGCTTATAGATGCACATGCCAAACTCCTTGAGGATTTTGAGCACCTAGATAATGGCTCTAGGTTCACTATGGGTGAGCTCATCAAACTCACCGAGTCTCATGCGCAACTTAAAGCTTCTCACTCTAAAGAGCTTGCCAAGTTACTTTCTCCTATTGTCATAAATAATGATGTTTGTGCTACTAACTCTATCTCTTGTGAAGCATCCATATTGACGGAGAATGTTGAGCTAAGGGCTCAACTTGCATTGCTTTCTAGCAATTATGGGAAATTGGAAGAAAGTCATGAAAAGCTTTCGAGCTCTCGTGAGGATCTTTTAATCTCCCATGATAAGCTAAAGTTAGCTCATGAGGCTATTATGTCTAAGGTAACATCGTGTGAACCTCATGTGGACAATGGCACAACCTCTACTCAAAATACTTTATTGTCATGTGCTAATCCTAGTAATTTATCCACTCAAACTATCGATAAATGTTGTGATGAATTACTTTCCATACCTGTTGCTCTAACAATGAAGCATCTACCTCCTCTAGTGTTTGTGTTGATACTAACCATGTAGAGGAATTAAAAGAGCTCAAGGCCCAAGTCTCTTCTTTGAAGAAAGACTTGGAAAAGCGTCATGATGGGAAGCCCACACTTGACAACATGTTGAGTGTGCAAAGACGCTCCAATGACAAGAGTGGACTTGGATTCAACTCAAATAGTAAGAACAAGTTCAAGCATAACAAGAATAAGAAGGGCCAAGAGCAAGTCAAGAATTCGGCCAAGATCACTTGTTTCAAGTGCAAAGTTGAAGGGCACCATGTTAGATCTTGCCCTTTGAAGAAGAAATCTCTTGGCAAGAAGCAACAAGGGAAGAGGCCTCAAGTTCCAACTCAAGTTCACCAAGATGAAGAACGGTCCCTTCCCAAGAAGAACCATGGCATGCCTCCTCATGCTGAAGTTTCAACTAAGAAGAAAGGAGGAAGCAAATGTTGCTACATATGTCGTGAGAAGGGTCATTTTGCTTATTCATGCACTAGTGGTAACTTATCCAACCCCATATAATTGATAATCCTTATTCTATTAGGAAGGACAAGGTTGGCAATGTGTTTGCCAAATATGTTGGTACTCAAAGTGGTGTCAAGAAAAGGACCATTTGGGTTGCCAAGCCTATTGTGACTAACCTCTTAGGACCCAACTTGGTTGGGGACCAACAAGTTAAAACTTGATCAATATGTGTTGGTGGAGGGCATTGGAGACTTGGCTACATCATGGAGAATTAAGGAATCTTCATCAATTATATTTTCCCAAGCCAAGTCATTTGGATTATGTTCTATCTCACATCCAATGTTCCTCCTTGCGGTAACTAGTATTTAAATCATATACATTGAAAGTTACTTGCATCCTTACATGTGTTTGGTTTTGTACGTTGCTAATGTTTGCATGTGTTGTGCTCTCTACTTACTTTTCTTGAGTAATCAAGCATGTGTATGTTGGTTTGCACACCATGTATGTGTGAGTTTGTGTTGAGCCATTTGTATCAATTGCTTATATCTTAATTTCCTCTTTTTGAGAGATTAATGGACCATCCCATTTTGGGGAGTGATATGCTTGTGCACTTCACAATCCTAAAAATGTATATACATGAGAACTACCACTTAGTGTTGATATATCAATTTTATCTAGTCTCTATATGATATGTTATTCTCATGAGAAATTCAAATTCTATAATGTTCATTAATCTTCTCTAGTTGGGTTTTACTTGCCTCTTGTGGAGAATAAATGGATTATCACATTATGGGGGAGTAATAAGCTATGTGCATATTACAAATCTAGACAATGTGAACATTTGAGGTATTGCCACCTAGAATTGATATTGTTAATTATCTTATTCCTATGTGGCATGTTTCTCAAACAGGTTCCCATTCGCTTAAATCTTACTCACACTTTGGATCTTGTTTGTGATGAATGTTCTTGGTAAGGTTTTCTTCTAATATGTTCTCATATATCTCTTTGGGAAACCAATTGCTTCAAAGCACTCTTTGTAGTTGCTTTGCATTATCGCGTGAATATTTGAAGCTATCAAGAACTGCTATCTACATAAGCATTTCACATGAAACTTATACATTGCCATATGCTTATTTATTGTGAAGATGATCTTGAATTTCATTACAACACACCACCGAGAAATATACCTCCATATACTCCTTGTCCTTGACAAGTGATACACATATTTGTGGTGGAATTTGTAGATCGTATTCATATTGGCTCTTGATCTTATTGTCTTAACTCTTGCCAAAAATTGATGTGTAATAACTCTTGTTGTCTTCCTTGCCTCTTATGGATCCTTTTGTTTTACTCAAACCTTCCTAGTGATTTAATTGGTATAGGAGAGGCTTTGATCCCATTCTTGTGTACATTGCCTTCTAAGGCTACTTCTAGATAATGCACTACTCTTGGGGGAGCTTTTCTTTATGCTTTGGTACACTATTTTCTTCTCTTGGTATTTGACCATTTCCTTTGAAATATGATCCCGATGACATGTCTCTATGGTAGACAAACCTTTTCGCCTTGGTACTTTGTGCCATCATGAAAAGTGTAGAGGGTTTGGTTTAGTTGTTGGAACCTTGCTCTTTTTGAGAATTATCTCAATTGATCTCTCTCGTTGGGAGTTGATTATATCATTCGTTGATATATCCTTTGTTTGGTATATCTTTAGAAATTTGATATCTAGTTCCTTGATTTATATTTAATTATTTTATTTTGATATCTTGTCCAATTGGTATCTTATCAATCATGTGTTGTTTTGATTTAGTTTCAATTGGCATCTCTAAATCATTTGTTGATTTGGATCTTTGATATAATTTGGACCTTCCTTAATTTCTTGGTGTTTTGTCCAACTTCTATCTCAATTTGGTTCTTGAAGATTTTAGGCATGCATATGTACTTCATTTATGGTTTTATGGCATGTTTCCTCTTTATGCCAACATACACGGAAACTCCACGGAATCCTAATTCGGCTAAGTGTGCATGAAATTCAATTTCATATCCATATGCACAAATTTATGTGGAGTTCCTTCTAAGCATTGTAGTTCGACTAACTACTTCGGACCCAATAGTTTGGGACCATTTTGTACTTAATGTGTTTTAGGTTCTTGGGAGGTGCATTGGATGCTTATCTCATTTATAATGAAGATCCCTCACCACATGGTTATTGGAGCCAAGCGAGGATGGTTGATGAAATTCTATCTTCTACATCAACCCAACGTCATCTCGGTAACAAGTATTCACCCTCATGCATACTTTTCTCGCATCCAACCTTGTGTAGGTTGCATCATGGCATGAAACTTATTTATATGTCAATCTAACAATTACATTGTATATCTTTTTCACAAAATACTCTCATGTGCAATATTGATGAATTTGCAAATTCTATTCGATTCTTATGACACTTGTTGCTTTGTCAAAGCATCCCAACTATCTCCTTTCCCTTCGTGATATTTGTGATGACTTTGTTGTGGTTGTATTTGAAGTTCATTATTATGCAATATGAAAATCTTGAGCTATGGGCTATGATCCTACACAAATATCATATGTGTATAATATATGACTTTATTTTGGATATCTTGTTCTTTCCTTTAGTAACTAATTTTATGTGTACATGTTTCTTTGTGGATATGTACACTTAGAAACTTATATACATGAGAGAAATTACATCTTTACTCGATATCATAATCTTCGGTGTCACCTCTTTATTCTTCTTTATTCTTTGGTGACCCCGAAATGAATTTGGCTTATGAGTGCCTATCCTATTTTATCACATCGTGGTGCACTCATCTTGGTGAATATCCTTAACGTCATGCTTGTCTTGACGAGCCAATTATCTTCACCATAGGATAAGACACAAGCTTTGATTTTTATTTTGCATTTTTTTGAGCTTGTGTATCCATTTAAACTTGGTGTTATAGAGGATACTGGGGAGTGAGGATTCCATGTTTGTACACCTTGTATTCAAATACAATCACCTAGTTTGTGTACAAATATTGGGGAGCTCCTCTATTTTTCTTTAAAGCACTCCTTTGTTCAAATCATAATATTTTTTGTTGTTGGATCTTTTGGTTACTTGCTTTCTCTTTGGAAAATGGTAAAAAGTTTTCCATAACATTCTTTTGCTATCTTCGATCCTCAATATAGTTTGATCTCACTCCAACTACTCGTAATTGGATAGGTGCATTTGACTTCACTCACATTTTTTGAGAAATGCACATATTATGGGGGAGCTCTTACTATATTGACCGCCTAAGATTTTTCGCCCATTTTGGAAATGGATGACAATGGTGGAGAAGTTTTAGAGGGTTCAAGGGAATTTGGTTCTATGATTTTGATTTGTTCTCAAGCATCTTTTCTCTCATGCTCATGCATTCTTGCTCGTTTACTTGCATGGTTGCTTAAATTCATTATATAAACCCTCGTAAAAGAGATTGTCATCGATTGCCAAAATGGGGGATTGAAAGGGCATGTCACCCCTATGTGTGGTTTTGGTAATTAATGACAATCCCTATGGACTAATGGTTGCAATGAGTTATCCTTGTAGTGTTTGTCTGAAGGCAATGCTTGAACTCCATATGTTGGATTCAAGGTTGATGCCATGAATATATTGATATAATGAAGTATTTGGCATCAAGATCATCGAGGTGTATGGATATATATTTGATACGATCAATAAGAAGAGTATGTGATGACCAAGTTGTTATTCGAGGAGTTATCCGATGATTGGCCATATGTGAGTTGAGCATATTGCAACTATGTCTTGAAGAAAAGGATTATGTGATCATTCATGGTTATCCTCAAGACATCATCTATTCAAAAGACAAGAAAAGATACAAGGTTGATCAAGATATTGATCAAAACACAAAGCTACAAGATGTACTAAGTGGTATCATGTATCTCTTGGAATGGTAAGCAATTGTCCATATAGATTTGTGAACTAACCCATGATATGTGTGTAGCATTTCTATGTGTGGTTAGGTATCTTTCTATGGGCTTGCATCAAATGAAGATTTCATATAGCCCATGAAGGATGTCGTCTAGTTGTGATCGTCATCAAGCTTGAGAAGTGCAAGTTCAAGAGAAGTATCTCGAAGTTATCATATGCTTGATGCCTGCCACCCTCTTGGATATAATGGTCAAGTGAAGATGTGCCAATAAGAGTCTCTCCCATAGTGGAGTATGGGGAGCAATATTTGAGTCTTCACCAAGCGAAGCGCAATCAAGAAAGGTGGTCCACTTGAAAAGATCAAGATCATCAACATCTAGCTCAAGTGGAATGCGCAAGTCAAAGGTATGATCGGGTTTCTATTTTACCGGCCTCGTGGTGCTAGTTGGGAGACCGGGTTATAGGATAGATACCGTACTATCAAGAGGGGCTCTCGACTAAAGCATAAGCGTATCAGTTAGATAGAGCTCAAACCTTTGCATACTTGGCATCGTCATCTTTCTGGTTCTTACCTGGCTTTTCTCCTTGTTGGGATTTGGTGCTTGTCGTGTTCTTCATGACAGGCACAAGTTCTTCGAAAACGGATTTCGTATGAAAAACCATTTGCGTTTTCGGTGTTGGAAATATTATGGTTTCGCCTTTATGAAAGGTTCCACACCTTACCATGTGTGGTATCCTCTCTCCATTATTTATTACTAATATTTCCACCTTTTGTATGGAAGCTCTTGTCGATAGCTTTCCATCAAAATTGGTCTCACCTTATTTGGAGTTAAATTGCAAAAGTTGTGGGGTTTACAGTTTTGCTGAGTGGCTGTTGGAAACAACCCGGAGTTTCTGACTCAGGGGGCCGGAGACTCCGGCCTAAGCTTTTCTGGGCTGGGCTCACTTCGCCAGCACGTGGCGTAAGCCTCTGGTGCCCAGTCCGGAGACTGGCCGGAGATTCCGGTCTGTGCAGAGATTCCGGCCACCTGGTGGTGCGGAGACTCCGCACAGGCCGGAGATTCCGGTCCCAGGCCGGAGACTCCGGCCATCCAGGCCGGAATCTCCGGGGTTAAGTTTCCAGCAACGGCTCTATCTCGTGGGGCCCTATAAAAGGCACCTTCTTCCCCATTGAGACCAGCTTTGCTGAGCACGAAATTGATCTCCATTGTTGACCTTCTTGAGCTTGGCTATCTCTCTATCCCTCCATGATTCTTGCCTCCATTTAGTGGGAAAAGAGAGAGGAGATCTAGATCTATTGTTCCACCAATCCATCTCTCCTCTAAGTGAGGGAAAGCCTTTAGATCTAGATCTTGGAGTTCCATTTGTTGAGTTCTTCCTTGTTCTTCCTCTCTTCTCCCCCCACAAGTATTAGTTTCTTTTGATGGGATTTGGGAGTGAAGGATTTGACCACCTCTAGTGGTCTTGCCTTCATTGCATCGGTTGCATCGGTTTGATTTTCCACGGTGATACGTGGAGGTTGAAGTTGAGAAGCTTGTTACTCTTGGGTACTTGGGCTGCCCTAGAGCTTGTCCTCTTGGGTACTTGGAGTGCCCTAGACGGTCCTTATTGATCTCGGAGTTTTGGTGGCTCGTGGGATAGTTGGGAGCCTCCAATTAAGTTGTGGAGTCGCGCCCCAACCTTGTGATTCTTGTGGCTTTGGGAGCCATGGGAATTCGGTGAGAGCTTCCAATTAAGTTGTGGAGTGTGCCTCATCCTTGTACGGGTTCGGTGACCACCCTCAAGTGTCCCATAGTGGTTCGTGGCACTCCGTATTGATGGAGGAACGAAGGAGATTACGGTGTGCCATTGACGGCTATTCAGGGATCACTTTGTGACTCCGCACCGCTCCAACGGAGACGTAGCTTCCATTGGGAAGTGAACTTCGGGATAAATCATCGTCTCCAAGTGCCTCGGTATTTCTATACACGAGCCTCTTACTTATGCTATTTACCTTGTGATAGCCCTCGAGCTTGAAGTAATATATCTTGCTATCACATATTTGCTTATCTTGTTTAGCATAAGTTGTTGATGCACATAGGTTAACCTAGCTGTTTAGGTTTTGTGCTTGATAAATTAAACGCTAGTTTTATTCCGCATTTATTCAAGCCTAAACCGTAAAGAATTTTAATCGCCGATTCACCCCCCTCCCTCTAGGCGACATCCGTGTCCTTTCAGTGACTATTGCCAGTTAGCTAAGAGCCACCCGTTTCCATATCCTGTGTCTGCTAGTGCTTCCACTGTTCCACTGGAACAAGTGTTTTCTGATGTATGGGGTCCAGTACCTGAGTCTGTTGGCAAACACACTTATTATGTAAGCTTTATCGATGATTTCAGTAAATTTACTTGGATTTATTTGCTAAAGAAACGTTCTGATGTCTATCAAGTTTTCCTCAATTTCAAGGAACTTGTTGAGCGCAAGTTTGGTAGGAAAATTATTACCATGCAAACTGATTAGGGTGATGAATATGAAAAACTCAATAGCTTTTTCCAAAAGAATGGTATTTCGCATCATGTCTCTTACCCACATGCCCACCAACAAAATGGTTCTGCTGAACACAAACATCGTCATATTGTTGAAGTTGGTCTGGGCTTGCTTGCTAATGCCTCTATGCCACTTCAGTTTTGGGGTGAAGCTTTTCTCACTACCACCTTTCCAATAAATCTACTTCCAAGTAAAGTTATTAATATGGATACACATGTTGAGCGCCTTTGTCGTGGTGGTGTCACGGCAGATGCCATAGCATGGCTTAAGTTGTGGGCTCGCTAGGACGTTGGGGGATCCGGGAAGGGTTTGCGCGCTCACGAAGCACGCATGAAGAACAACCAAGAACTCGCTAGAACAAACAAGAACAAGCAGAACCAAGAAGAAGCAAAGAACGCCACGATTGTACCCTGCTTCGGGATCTCTTGTGGAGGTAACACCCCTACTGCAGCACTAGCCTACTTTCTTTATATCTCAAGTGTTTACAAGTACAGAGCGCTCCTTGAGCTGTATGAAGAACAATGGTGAAAGCTCTAGGAAGAAGATGGAGCTTGGGGGGAAATGATGCTCGTTGTGCTCGATCTATCTCGTTGTATCGCCCGTCCCCTGCACTGGAGGATGTGGTAGCTTACTTATACACTAACCGGATTACCATTTTGCCCTGGCTAGAAGTGATAATGGCATGGACAAGAGGAACAGGACAAGCACGGCCACTGTCACTCAGTCCAGCTCATCGTCAGCCTATCTTTTCCTCTTTGAGCTTAAGGCAGAGGAGCCCACAGGAGCCTAGGCCACTGCCCTTTCCCGAATTAGCCGAGTCAGCGCCTAGGGCCTTGCGATCCGGAAAACCCGTGGCTCGACCTTCCTTTCTTCTGAGCCCCGGTCAGTAGAACTGCAGGACCCGTGACCTTACTGACATTACTTGGCCCTTGTGCAATATCCGGATTACCTTATCCGGGTCCTTCCTGACCAACTCGGCTAACTTAGCCGACACTTCTTAATCTGATCCGGTTTGGCTTTACTGGATCCCCTTTGTTTCTTCCCACACTTTAGCTCGATAGAGAGCTAACCGAATTTCCAAGAGATTCGGCCCAGGTGATCCGTTGAATATTGATCCGGCCAGCCCTTTAGAGTTTCAACACCACATCTTTGCCCTACCCGGGGCAGCCCCCGACAGTAGTCCCCGAAGCTGGTGCGGTCCTACAGCCTCGGTTGAAGGGCCGTAGCAGGTTCAAAACCAATACCATTTACCGAATTACATTAACTCATCTCCGAATTTCCCGGACGCTTGGCAGGAAATCTCTGCGCAAAGCCGCGTAATCCGGGTCTCTGATTTGACATGTCACTGTCAGCACATTATCCGGATCCACCGGGTACTCAAGTGAGTTTGACCAAACGACCGCGTCTCCTCGATTTCTTCGTTGACCTACACACCCGATCCGCTCGACCGCTTCCAATTATGTGGCCCAACATGTGTTTGAAATACACCGCCACACAGCAGCGACCACAGAGTTTCTGGGTACAATTGATCTGGCCATGCTTCGGAAACCGTGCGGTAGTGCGCCAGTTACTGGTGAGCAGCTATAAATAGGGGCGCAGGGGGTTTTCTCTCCTTCTTCCCCACACCTCCATCGCGAAACCTCCAACCGCGCCATTGCCGCCGCCGCATTCTTGCCCTTGCGACCTCGCCACGCCGGAGAAGGTTCGCCGGAGCTGCGCATCGCGCCCTGCACCGCCGTTCCATCATCGAGCCTTTCCTCGCCGTACACGACCGTGAGTTCTTCTTCCTCCGGCCATGGCCACCGCGACCAAGTTCATATTCCACGGGGAACTCACGCCTGTTTTTTGTAGATTCATCCGCATATTAGTCCATCGCCAAGCCTCAGTGCATCCAGTAGATCTCCTTTCTAGATTTTGCACTAGATTGCCCTAGTTTTGCTTGCCACCGTATGAGCAGTTCAATCACATTTTTACTCGTGATTTCCTTTCTTTTTTACTGCCGCGGTAGATCTTGTGTAACCCTAGACTTTTGCGGAAGGTGTTTGTGATTGCCATCCGAATCACCTTCTCTGCTGAACCCGGCTAGTTTCATCCGGGATAATCTTAGCCGAATCACTTTAGATCTGGTTCGATTATACCATTATCCGATTCATTTTGACTCGGCCCTACCCGACTTCTTGCAGGATCGATCCGGATATGGCGAAGCTTCCTCCCGGCAGATGGGAGGGTTCTGATGTGACAAAGGACGATCTGGAATGGCTATTAAGCACCCGGCGTATAACCTCTCAAGTTATATGCCGCAAACCGGGGAAGGAACTCGCACCGGTCACCGAACCTGGTGAACGTGTGGTGTTTCTAGCGCACTTTGAGCGCGGATTCGGATTGCCGGCGAGTGATTTCTTCCGGGCTTTCCTAGATTTCTTTGGCTTACAGCCTCATCACCTCCCGGCTAATGCCTTCGTTTCTCTATCGGCCTTTACTTCCTTTTGCGAGGGCTATCTCGGTGTCTGGCCGACTGTCGATATATGGGCAAAGTATTTTCACCTCCGCAAGCAGACTATTCCAGGCACCAAGCCGAAGCTGATGACTGCTTGTGGTTCGGTTAGCATTACGCCGAGGACGGGATCCATCTTTCCCGTATCACTGGCCTAGACACTGTCAAGAAGTGGCAAAGGACTTTCTTTATGTGAAGAGTGCTGAAGGCCATGATGCCCTCAATCTGCCCGAGTTCAAGATCGAGCCACCCACAGCCGAATTAAACTTCGGATATAATCCGGCTGAAACTATTGCAGAGCTCCAGACAATACATGAAACTCTGGAGGACCTTGTGGAGAAGGGCCTGGATTCGGACGATCTCCTCCGGACCTTTATCTCCCGCCGGGTCAATCCTCTTCAAAGACGTGAACACAAGATATGCCACATGAGTGGTCTGCTAGATCCTACCCGGATCAGCAAGCATGACCTTAACCGAGCTTCCATCAGGAGACGAGTAAATGCGATTGCCTATACGGAGATGTCGGATAAGTGGCGGTGGGGCGTAAAGCCGTTTCACCGGAATGCACTTCCACCACAGGTTCGTTCACCATCTTCCGAATTCATCCATACTTCATCAAAATGCCATCGGACTAATCCGGATTTACCTTGACTCTTATGTAGCTGTTTGACCGCCAAGCTACTGAAGATGGAGATCTCTACCAAAGTATGGGGAGCGGATCGCAGCCCGTTGCGCGAGGGCGAAGAGGATGCGGATACGGATGACTATCTGCCGATTCCGCGCGCCAAGCCAATCCGCAAGGGTAAGCAAACAACTATTCACAACGAAGATGAGGATGATGATTGCCGGATCTAGATCCCATTGATGCTATTCCGATTTCATGGTCACCACCTTGTGTTCCAGCCAAAGAAGATACTCAAGGGACATCTCGGAAACGCGCTGATGCGCCCGGATCTGATGCCCCTAAAGCAAAAGAATCAAGAAGGCTGGCTCCAAGCGAATCGGCTCAAGCCCATGCCTACCACGAAGGGGTAATGCCAACTTAGCTTCATTTGCTTTCTTCCTTTACTAACCGAGTCATCTTCATCCGGATTAACTGTTCACTTTTTTTATGTAGTGACGTCATCGTCACCGAGCAAACTCACTCATCCATTTCTTCTCCCATTCCTCCACTGGATTCGGCTATGGAGAACCAGTCTCCTGAGGGGCGGTCCCTCTCCAGCGCGTACTACAACTGCCAATATTCCCCAGCCGACTCCGTATCAGAGCCAGTTATTGACTTGGAGAGTGAGGAAACCCTGGTTCCTATCCGAGACTCAACTTGGCCACGCCCTCTGAAGGAGCTGGAGAAGGAAAAGGCTAAGACATCGGCTCAGCCCTTGCCTAAGCCGGATTCTCGCCCTACACCGGCAGCTCAAGCCCTGCTGAATCAAGAGCAGCAGAAGAAGAAAAAGCAGAAGCAGCAACAGCAACAACAAATTTCCGAGAAGCAGCAAAAGGAGCAACATCCGAAGCAGACCCCGGGTGCGTCACCTCCACCCAAGCCGACTCAAGGTGCCCTGGCACAACTCCAACCACCTCGGATAAGCAGGTGGCTGCTAGCAAGAAAGTTCCTGCCGCCCCATCAGCGATTCGATTCGGCCAGGCCCTGTCGAATCCCCGCCCTCCGAGCAGCGATAAGCTCGAGTCCGCCAAGCAATTCATTGAAGCTTGGAATGATGCTGACCTCGCCAAAGACTTCTCTACTTCAGCGCCACATCCGGCTGGGCCTAGTCGGATGTTTCAATCTCTACACTCCGTGCAGACCTCGGTTGTGAAGCTAACCGGGTCTTTGAGGTAACTTTACCGAATCCTGCTTTTACTTTATCATTATCAATCTGCACTATTCCCAGTCCCCGAGATTCGGGTCGAACGACTGATACTCCTCCGAGTAAGAAAGTCATTCGGCTTGAATCTATAAAACTTGATCATGAATGTTGTCTTAACCGGAAACCGTGGGACTTCCAGTCCCCGAGTCTCTTTTCCAACTGATTCGGTTAATCTCGGGCCAGTCCCCGAGATTCTTTTGACGCCATTTGCATGTTTTCTTTCAGGAAACCATGACCGCTCGCAGCAAGCTCTTTAAGCAGCTCGCCCATCAGCACCAGAAGCTCCAAACTTCCTTTGATGGGCTCTGTCTTGAAATGGACAATAAAGAAGAAGAGCAGAAGCGCGCTTTAGAGGAGCAAAAGTCAGAGGTGGCTCGGCTCCAGCGAGAGCTTAACCGGGTTGAAAAAGTGAAGGAGAAGGTCAAAGGAGAGCGGGATGCGCTGCGGAATGAAAAAGACACTATCCAGAAGGAGCGAGATGTTTGCAAAGCCGGACTTGCGGAGCGGGCCAAACTGGACAAGCAAATTCAAACGGCCATTGCCGAATCTGAAGCCGAAGTCAAAGCGGCGAAAGAAGAATTGAGTGCTCACAAAGCAGCCAGTGCGAAATGGCTGTCTGGACTTGCAAGCCTCAATGATGACATGGACCGTAAGTTTTGCCGAATCTCTTCTTTTCCTTCTGCTCTTATCCGACATATATTTTTGTGTTCCTTCTCGCTTAACTCGGTATTAGCTTATTTGTTTGTAGGAGAGTTTACCAGCATCCGGCTTCAAGCCGCCAAAGCTGTGAGAGACGCCCGAGCTGAGAGAGCCAAATTAACCGGTGCTCCCTTACCAGAGACATGGGACATTGAAGATCACATTACTGCACTCAAGGCTCGGATTGCCCCTTTGAAGGATTCCCACATTGATCTGCTCAATGCAAGCCTCAAGGCTCACCGAATCTTATTTCCTGAATCTCGGCAAGTCCGGTCTGCGGAGGAGCTAATCAAAGATCTGGATCAAACGAAGAGCCGGTTACAGCAATGGAGATCTTCATCTGCCCGTGCCGGTGCTGATGCCGCCTTGATCTTCATCATGTCTTGGTATGAACTAATCGATCTCGCCAAGTGCGCTCCCTTCGCGAGGGTTCTTCATGGGCTAAAGATCCTGACCGGATCAAGATCCGCGAGGAGCTGCCAACTTTATGGCGGAATTTGCAAACACCAAACATCTTGATCTGGAGGCTCCGGTCTACTCTGACGGGGAAGAGACTGAAGAAGAGGAATCGGACGATGCCTCCGCTGAAGAATATGCCGATTCTGAGGGCGAGTCTGATGATTCGGCTAACTCTGCCGAACCTGCTCCTATCAAGTCCATCAAGATCCCAGCCTCTGACTCGGCTAAGAATACCGAAGCAACTCCGGCCCAGACTTCGGAGATACAGCAACTGATTCGGCAGAGATTACCAAACAAGCTTCAGCTGATCCGGATACTTCCGAATCTGCCCAGCCTTCAAGCTCTCCACGCAAGGTTACCCCTGAAGTTCCTCCATCTTCTGAGTCCATTCCAGCGACGGAACCCCCTGCAACCGAATCTACTCCAACCGAAACTCCTGTAACCGAAGCTCGCGCGCCCGAGGCTCCTGCAACCGAAGCTGGTAACCGAACCCGCTACAACCAAGTCTGCCGCTTCCTGAAGTGACTCAGTGAAAAAACGTTAAATCCCCGGTATGCCGGGAGCAGATGTAATAAACAATTTAAGTTCTTCCGAGACTACTCTTATTTAGCTTAATGCGATCCGGACGAGGTTTATGTTGGATCATTTTAAACCGAGTCCCCGAGTCTGTTTTCTTGTTTACTATTTTTGCCGAATCTTTGCTCTTGTCTACCTTTTAGGTGTTTGACAGTCGAGTCACAAGATAGGAATCATAGCATACAATACTTGAAACATGCGAGTTATGGTTTAGAATCAT
Organism: Poa pratensis; assembly: GCA_947311845.1. Lineage (NCBI taxonomy): Eukaryota > Viridiplantae > Streptophyta > Magnoliopsida > Poales > Poaceae > Poa > Poa pratensis. The sequence goes on from CAMZMU010000072.1 coordinate 8,576,218, forward strand.
CTAACATAAACAAAAAATAAATAACAGGGGTTAGTAAACGACATCTGCCGAATCGGTTTTGGACCGAGTCCCCGAGTCCATTTTCATGTTTCCCATATTCCTCATCTCTGCTCTTGACTACCATTTTGGTGTTTGTCAGTCGAGTCACGAGATCAACAACACAGCATACATTACTTGAATTTTGGGACGAGGTTCAAAGCAATTCGACACATGAACGATATGGACAAAACAGTAATAAGAAACACATGCATAAGGACGAAGCAGTCCCCGAGTCCAGACTCGGATTGCTGCAATTTCATTTATGATAAACTGAAATACATACATTGCGCCCCTTAGGAGTAAAAGGGTCGAAGCAGAGCTACATTCCAGGGTCTCTTAGTTTCTTGTCCGGGTCTATCCAGGCCATCCTTCCTTGGTTCCTGTGCATCTACAAGGTAGTACGAGTCATTGTGCATAGCCCTGCTCACAATGAATGGTCCCTCCCATGGAGGTGACAACTTGTGTCGGCCTTTGCTGCGCTGCACCAGCCTTAGTACAAGATCTCCCTCATGAAACACTCGAGGGCTGATCTTTCGACTATGATATCGTCGGAGATTCTGCTGGTATATTGCTGTCCGAGATAGAGCCAATTCTCTTGCTTCCTCTAGCAGATCCACTGCATCTTCCCGGCCTCTTTTGCCTCGGTTTCAGTATACATTGCCACCCTTGGTGCATCATGTTCTATGTCAGTGGGTAGCACAGCTTCTGCCCCATAAACCAGAAAAAATGGCGTATAGCCAGTTGACCGATTCGGCGTGGTCCTTAGACCCCACAGTACTGATGGTATCTCGTCTATCCAGCATCCCGGAGTTTTCAGCAATGGTTCAATGAGACGAGCCTTGATGCCGGCCAACACCAGGGCATTTGATCTTTCCACTTGCCCATTAGACTCCGGATGTGCCACCGAGGCTATATCTAGCCGGATTCCCTTATCCATGCAAAACCGAGCAAACTCTCCGACAGCAAAGTTTGTGCCGTTATCCGAGATGATGCTATGAGGGTAACCGTATCTCAAAATAATTTCTTTCAGGAAAGTTACAGCCGAACGACCATCTACTTCCGGATTGGTTTCACCTCTATCCACTTGGTGAACTTATCCACCATCACCAGCATATGTGTCATGTTACCCCTAGCCGGCTTGAAATCTCCCACCATATCTAAACACCACACAGCAAACGGCCAAGTGATAGGAATTGTTTTGAGCGCCGATGCGGGTAAGTGTGTCTGCTTGGCAAACCTTTGGCATCCTTCACATTTTCGGACTATGTCCTCTGCATCCGCGTGAGCAGTGGGCCAGTAAAATCCATGCCGGAACACCTTAGCCACCAGGGCTCTTGTGCTGCAATGATGTCCACATTCTCCTTGATGTATCTCCAGGAGCATCTCCTTGCCCTCGGCTGGCTCCACACAACGCTGTAGCACCTCGGTTGCACTCCTCTTGTATAACTCCTTGTTGATGATGGTGTAAGCCTTGGACCTCCTCTGCACTCGCCTAGCTTCGGTTTCATCATTTGGCAAACTCCCCTCCGACATGAACTTCATGATTTCTTCAGCCCATTCCGGTACTGGATGCAAAGGGAATAAGTGCTCATCTACTCCACTGGTTCGGCCGCCATTATTTCTTCTATCAGCTTCTGCCCATTCCCTAAGATTCGGTTAGCACACCTTCTTCTCTGCTCCTCTTTCCTAAGATCCGGTTAGCAGTCCCCGGGTCTCGCCATGCAGTCCCCGGGTCTTCCCCAATGTACCGACATCAACATTCATAGGGACAGCCTCAGATTCTTGCTTTGGGATAAAAATTGACTCGGAATCAGGCGAAGGTTTGATTGAAGGGACCCTTAGGTGATTCAAGGATATCCGGGTGGAATTGCATCCCTAGACGACCCGAGTTTTGACAGGACATCAGCAGCTTCGTTCTCCAACCGAGGTATGTGCTTGTACTCGCAGCCTTCAAAAAATCCTGAAATTTTCTGGACATGAAACCGATACAGTGCCATATTGGCATCAAGAGCATCCCAATTTCCAGAAGACTGCTGCACCACTAAATCCGAATCACCAAAACATTCTATTCGGCGGATGCCGATATCCCTAGCCACATTAAGCCCATGGATCAGTGCCTCATATTCGGCCACATTGTTTGATGCTGAGAAATGAATCTGCAACACATATCGCAATGATCTTGCTTCGGTGACGTGAGTACCACCCCAGCACCTAATCCGATTTTGGTTTTGGAGCCATCAAAGTGCAACTTCCAGTAATTGTAATCCGGCTTGGGTGGCTCATACTGCATCTCGGCCCAGTCACAAAGGAAATCCGGTAAAGCCTGAGACTTGATAGCATCCCTTCTCTCATAATGCGGGGTGTAAGGAGATACTTCTATTGCCCACTTGGCAACCCGGCCAGTCGCATCTTTGCACCCAATGATCTCCGCGATTGGAGCTTCACATACCACGGTAATCGGGTGTTCTTGGAAATAATGTTTCAACTTTTTGGCCGCCAGGTATACACCGTATGTCATCTTCTGGTAGTGAGGATAATTTTGCTTTGAGGTTGAGATCACCTCACTTAAATAGTACACCGGTCTCTGCACGGATTTACCCTCCTCTTCTCGCTCTACCACTATGACCACACTTACGACCCGGTTAGTGGCCGCAATGTAAAGTAGCATTGGCTCATTCGGCAAAGGTGACGCCAGAATTGGTGCAGTGGACAACATCTTTTTTAATTCATTGAAAGCCGAATCTGCCTGCGGGGTCCACGTGAACCCGGTGCTCTTTTTCATCAACTGATACAAGGGCAAGGCTTTTTCTCCTAGCCGACTCACAAACCGACTCAACGAGGCTAAACACCCGGTGAATTTTTGTACATCTTTTAGACATTTAGGCAATTTCATTCTTTCTATGGCTCGGATCTTAGCCGGATTCACCTCAATACCTCGGCTCGATACAAGGAAACCGAGCAACTTTCCAGCCGGGACACCAAAGGTGCATTTATCCGGATTCAATTTCAACCGATATTTTCTCAAGTTCACAAATGTTTCCTCGAGATCCTCGAGGAGAGTGTGTTTTTCTTTAGTTTTGATGACGATATCATCGACATACACCTGCACATTCTTGCCCATTTGGGAGTGTAAGCATTTCTGCATACATCTCTGATAAGTTGCACCGGCATTTCTCAAACCGAAACACATGACACGATAGCAATACGCCCCGTACGGGGTAATAAAAGCAGTCTTTATTTGATCTTTAGGGTTCAGTGGTATCTGGTGAAAACCAGAGTACGCATCAATAAAAGACAACAACTCACACCCAGCAGTAGAATCGATCACTTGATCAATCCGAGGTAAAGGAAATGGATCCTTCGGGCACGCCTTGTTTAGGTTGGTGAAATCGATGCACATGCGCCACACCTTGACCACCGCTGGTTCGTCCTTCTTCTTCTCTACCAGAACCGGATTGGATATCCAGTCTGGATGCAACACCTCCATAATGAATCCGGCTGCAAGCAACTTAGCCAGCTCATCCAGCACCACTTTTCTTCGATCATCTGAGAGACGCCGAGTCGGTTGCCTCACCGGTTTTACATCCGGCCTGACAAATAAAGAGTGCTCTGCCAACTCCCTCGGAACACCAGGCAGGTCCTTAGCCGACCATGCAAAGATATCCCGATTCTCACGGAGGAAGTGACAGAGCGCGCTTTCCTATTTCTCATCCAACCCGGCACCAATGATGGCCATGCGCTCCGGGTTCTCCGGGTCAATGGGATCTTCTTTGTTCCTTGGGCATCTCAAATGTTGCACCTCCATCCGGATTGGTCATAGCCAGCACACCGAGCTGAGCTGACTTCGCCATTGCCACCACCTCATGCATCTTGCTCTTCTCAGCTTGGATCACCAATGATTCGGCTAAGGTGGAACCGATCGTGGCACACTGTATGGCCTTTTTGTAATCTCCCGCAACAGTGATAATACCATTCGGGCCAGGCATCTTCATCTTGAGGTAGGCCACATGAGTGGATATCATGAACTTGGCTAACGCAGGCCGCCAGCAAGCATGGTATGGGCTCTCCAAATCTACCACCTCGAATCGAGACTCTCAAGCCGGTGATTGTCCTTGGTACCAAACAGCACATCTACCCAGATCTTACCCATTGGGGAACAAGACACCCCGGGTACTATACCATGGAAGGTACAACTGCTCTGCTGCAACTGATTCGGCGAAATACCCAACTTGACCATTGTGTCCCGATACATGATGTTTATGGCACTGCCATTGTCAATCAAGACTCGGCTAAACCTCACGTTAAGCTTGGGTCCAACCAAAGTCGGATCCACCACCAGTGCATAGTTTCCTGGACTTGGCATAATTCTGGGGTTATCAGCCCTGCTCCAAGTGATCTCCTGCTCGGACCAATTCAGGTATTTTGGGACTGCTGGCATGACTGCATTCACCTCCTTCGCCCTTCGCAGCTGACTTTTCTTGTCAGTTGGCTCGGTCACAAAAACCACATAACTTTGATGAGCCTCCTTGTACTCATTACCGGGGTATCCACCTTGCCGACTCGGACCAGCACCATTGTCGTTGCCTCCCATGTTTACCAGGTTAACCGGCTTTGTGGCTGCCGGTCTTGGAGCTCCTGCGTTCACCGGGATTGTATTGGCTCCGGTTAAAGGCATATTCGGCCTGAAATTCGGTCTAGGAGCACCTCTCTGAGGTGGTCCTCTTGACCCTCCGCCTGAATGCGATGATGCCAGCTACAATTCCGAGTTGAATGATTGGCCGGCTTGCGTGGGTCTGTTGTGTGATAACAGCAAGGCCCGTCTAATCTTGACTCAAAAGTTAGAGGAGGACTCGATCCATCCCACACTTTCTTTGGCCAGCACCTTGATTCGGCCTCCAAGCTGGACCCTCTGTCTTTTGTCTCTGACCATCTCCTGCTCCAGGATGGTCCATATTCACTGCAGCAACCTGATCTGAACCGTATCTATAATCCGGATCTCTTCTTTTGTAACCGAATTCATGTCGGTCACTGGGCCTCAATGGTCCTACTCGGTTGTTAACCGGTTGCCTCCTGCTTGTTCCCACTGCATCCAATGCTGGCTGTGTCGGATCACCAAGAGCATACGTATCTGCTATCCGGATCGTTTCCGCCAGTGTCTTGGGCATATCCCTCTGGAGCTTCTGCCAGAGCGGGGTGCCATGTCGGCAACCCTGCGCAAACCAAGAAATCGCCTGCTCCTCCACGACACCTTCGCAAGAGTTGCGAATGTTGCTCCACCGAGTTAAGAATTCTCGGTCTGTTTCCCGTTCTTCCTGCTTGCACGCAGCCAGGAGCTGAGGTCGGTTAGGCCTCTTGTAGGTGCTGGAGAAATTACTGTAAAATGCCTCCTCCAAGTCCACCCAAGAGTTGATACTACCCGGCGGTAAGTTATTCAGCCAAATCCGGGCTGGCCCTTCCAACATGTGCGGGAGATACCGGACCGCCCATCGGCGATTGCCCCCCGCAATGTGCACTGATGATACATAGTCTATCAGCCAATCCTGTGGCTTTGTGCTGCCATTATACGGCTTTGTGCTTCGGCCAAGCTGAAACAACGGCACGCTCGGCTCGTTCATGATCCGAGGTCCAAAGCATGGAGGACCCGGTGGGCCTTGCTCTTCTAGCTTCTCGGACTGGTAAATTCTATCCAACTTGAGACGCTGATCATCCGGATCCAATGCCCGAGGTCCCAGTCTTGATGCAAGTGCATTATCATACGTCTGGTATCCGGCTCGCGCCATAGCCGAATTTCCGTCATCATAGCGGTAGCCCGCCTGGCCACCACCTTGCTGTTGCGCTCGCACAATCACTTGCTGCCCCGGAGGACGAGGTGGTTGACCTCGGCCAGCCGAATTGCCCCTTCCAGCTCCCGGGTAGCCTTGTCCACCACTGTTTCTGCTTTGGCCACCTCTTCCTTGAGCGGCTAGCTGCTTGCCGGCATACTCAGCATCATAGGTCTGCAGCTGCTTGCTCTTACCCGAGTTCACGCTCTGGGCCCGGTCAACTCCGACGTGCGGGGATGACGCCTGCCCCTTGGACTCTGGCTAACAGCCTTAACCGACACTACTACCCGAGAAACACCTGCATCCGGATTAGCTTTCCGGTAAGCCTCATTCTGCCGGTTACACACATCTACTAGCTCATTGACTCTCTCTGCCTGCCTTCGCCAAGCGTCCCCGGTTAGTGTACTCAACTCGGCTCGCGCTGCCGCTGCAGCCCTAAGATTCTTAGCCGGGGAGCTATACACCGGCTTGCCTGTGCCGATCTATGACTAGTAGCCTTACTTGAGCTCGATCCTGCAGCTCTAGCTAACTCGTCATTGAGGTCCTTACCCGGTTACGCAACTCGGCTTTCTTGCGTGAGCGATGCACTACAGGAGTAAAGCCATCGGTGATACCATTGGCAGCATTGTACTCTCTCATATCTCTATCAAAGGCTTGCCTAGACTCCACCACTAACCGGGCTTCTTTTTGCAACCTCAGGCGCTCTGCCTCTAGCTGAGCTACAGTGAGCTCTACATTTGCCCCAGGTGCCACTGGCCGAGATAACTTCTCCAGGACATCCTCTAAGGGAGCCTCCCTACTTGACATGCCAAGCGGGCCAACCGGATCCGGTTTCTCCTTTGGGAACTTGCCGTCCGAGTCGGCTTGTCAACCAGATCAACTGGCGTGGCCAGCTCCTCGGGCATGCTCTTGCTGGCATCTCCTTTGCCAGCCGCAGCACTTGTTCCAACCACCATTACCTCCACGCTACTCCCGGGGCGAGCGCTACGCCGTCCGAGAGCTGCGCGGAAAGAGGGAGGATCCTCAGCCACGAGCACCTGCGCCGGGTACTCGCGGACAGGCTCGGTGGCGACGTAGGTGACGAAGCTGCCGAGCGTCATGAGGAAGCCGTCAGCGGGGAAGGGCTTGTTGGCGAAGCACCCCGCGTTGTCGCTGATGAAGTTGAACTTGCCGATCTTGCAAACGAGCCCAGAGAGGACCCGCTCGCCGGAGCCAGTGACGGAGCCCGTCCGGAAGGAAACCCCAGCCAACGCCACTGCTTGCCCCACGGTGGGCGCCAACTGTCGTGGTGGTGTCACGGCAGATGCCATAGGATGGCTTAAGTTGTGGGCTCGCTAGGACGTTGGGGGATCCGGGGAGGGTTTGCGCGCTCACGAAGCACGCATGAAGAACAACCAAGAACTCGCAAGAACAAACAAGAACAAGCAGAACCAAGAAGAAGCAAAGAACACCACGATGTACCCTGCTTCGGGGCCCTCTTGTGGAGGTAACACCCCTACTGCAGCACTAGCCTACTCTCTTTATATCTCAAGTGTTTACAAGTACAGAGCGCTCCTTGAGCTGTATGAAGAACAATGGTGAAAGCTCTAGGAAGAAGATGGAGCTTGGGGGGAAATGATGCTCGTTGTGCTCGATCTATCTCGTTGTATCGCCCGTCCCCTGCACTGGAGGATGTGGTAGCTTACTTATACACTAACCGGATTACCATTTTGCCCCTGGCTGGAAGTGATAATGGCATGGACAAGAGGAACAGGACAAGCACTGGCCACTGTCACTCAGTCCAGCTCATCGTCAGCCTATCTTTTCCTCTTTGAGCTTAAGGCAGAGTAGCCCACAGGAGCCTAGGCCACTGCCCTTTCCCGAATTAGCCGAGTCAGCGCCTAGGGCCTTGCGATCCGGAAAACCCGTGGCTCGACCTTTCTGTCTTCTGAGCCCCGGTCAGTAGAACTGCAGGACCCGTGACCTTACTGACATTACTTGGCCCTTGTGCAATATCCGGATTACCTTATCCGGGTCCTTCCTGACCAACTCGGCTAACTTAGCCGACACTTCTTAATCTGATCCGGTTTGGCTTTACTGGATCCCCTTTGTTTCTTCCCACACTTTAGCTCGATAGAGAGCTAACCGAATTTCCAAGAGATTCGGCCCAGGTGATCCGGCTGAATATTGATCCGGCCAGCCCTTTAGAGTTCTCAACACCACATCTTTGCCCTACCCGGGGGCAGCCCCCGACAGCCTTCTTTATACCAAGACGAACTATGAGTCTCTTAGAGTGTTTGGTTGTGCCTGCTGGCCAAATCTACGTCTCTACAACAAAAGAAAACTTGCTTTCCTTTCCATATGGTGCGTTTTTCTGGGTTATAGCCCACGTCACAAAGGAGTCAAATGCTTAGAAGTCTCTACTGGCCGAATCTACATATCACGAGATGTTGTCTTTGATGAAAGTGTTTTCCCTTTTACTTCCCTTCATCCTAATGCCGGTGCTCGTTTTCGTAAAGACATACTCCTTTTACCCTCTCAATCTTCCTCCACCACATCAAATATTGGGGATGCACATATTGATGACTATATGGAATTGCCTATTATACCTGTTGTTACTAATGATCAAGATGCAGCAAAGGCAGTGCCCACTGATGCATGTTTGAGCAGAGGGAATCAGTTTTTTTGGGGTGCAAAACCGTGCTGACACGGTGTCAAACAGGCCAAGAAACGACAGCCGTTGTCGTCCATGCCACGATCCCGAGGAAGATCTGATCTGCGCTGATCTCCATGCTGCTGCTGGCGCAGGCAATCGCGCGGATCTCGAGGAGGATTATGTCGCTGTGTCAGACGCGGCGGATTGGCTGCAGTCTGCGCCCAGGTCGCGGTCCCCTTCGCCCGTGAACGACGAACCCGCTAGCACCACGTCACGGCTCCGGACGCGCTCCCGGACCCCGCCATGGTCCCGCTCACGGACCCCGCCTCGGTCGCCGTCTCCGGGTCCGCATGATGACGAATCTGAGGGCGACATGTCGCCTCGATCTCCTGCGCGTGGGCGCTCGCTTGCACGTGCAGACCCTAACGCGGAGGTATCATCTCCTCTTCCCAATCATGATGATGCCGGTAGCCCTAGTGGATCCTCTGTGCAGGGGTCTGTTGCGGCCTCTCCTACACCAACGCCGCACCTTCACCGCCTCTTGAACCTCATACTCGACTACAAAAATCTATACGTCAGCCAAGAATAATTACTGATGGCACTGTTCGATGGTGTATGTTTACGTCTGCAGATGAACACGTACACTCTCGGAGGCGCTTGAGGATGATCGTTGGCGCAAGGCGATGGAGGAGGAGTACAATGCTCTCATGCAAAATAAAACATGGCACCTAGTTCCTCCACATCACACTGAAAAACTTACTGACTGTAAATGGGTATACCGTATTAAGAAGCATGCAGATGGTACTATTGACAGGTACAAGACACGCCTGGTTGCAAAAGAATTTAAACAGAGGTATGAAATAGATTATGAAGATACCTTCAGTCCTATGGTCAAAGCAGCAACCATTCGCATTGTTCTGTAAGTTGCTGTTTCCAGAGAATGGAGTTTGCGGCAGCTAGATATCAAGAACGCATTTTTGCATGGTGTTCTGGAAGAGGAAGTATACATGAAACAACCCCCAGGTTTTGAAAATCCTCAAACTCCACATAACATATGCAAACTTGACAAAACTTTGTATGGTCTCAAGCAGGCTTCTCGAGCATGGTATTCTTGACTCAGCACTAAGTTGGAACAGCTTGGTTTTTCTCCCTCCAAGGCCAACACCTCACTCTTTCTTTATGATAAGTCTGCTGTTATGATATTTGTTATAATCTGTGTTGATGATATTATAGTCACAAGCTCATCACACCAAGCCATTTTTGCTCTTCTTCGTGATTTAAATGATGATTTTGCCCTCAAGGAGTTGGGAGATCTATATTTCTTTTTGGGCATTGAAGTGAAGAAGACTCGGTCTGGCTTGTTGCTCACGCAGGAAAAATATGCTGCAGATGTGCTTACTAAAATTGGTACTCCCTCCGATCAATATTAGTGGGCATAGCTTTGTCTAAATTCATATGTATCTAGTTAATTATTTAGACTAGATACATGTGTATCTAGACAAAGTTGTGCCCACTAATATGGATCGGAGGGAGTATGACAAAGTGCACATCTTCACGTACACCTTTATCCTCCATTGAAAAATTATCTTTATCTGAGGGGATTCCTCTTGGTCCTGATGACGGTACTCACTACATGAGTATTGTAGGCGCTTTCCAATATTTGACATTGACACGTCCAGATATTTCCTTCTCAGTAAACAAAGTTTGTCAATATTTGCATGCTCCTACGACTACATATTGGACAGCTGTCAAAAGGATTTTACGATATGTTCAGGGTACATTACATATTGGACTTACTTTTCAGAAGTCTTCATCCACTCTTTTGAGTGATTTCTCAGATGCAGATTGGGCATGCTGTCTTGATGATATAAGGTCAACTGGAGGTTTTGCTATATTTATAGGATCGAATCTGGCCTCCTGGTGTGCACGTAAACAGAAGACCGCATCAAGTTCAAGTACTGAAGCTGAATATAAGGCTCTTGCTAATGCTACAGCTGAGTTGATATGGGTTGAAACTGTTCTGAATGAACTTGGTGTTAAACTAAAGAACAAACCGTGTTTATGGTGTGATAATTTGGGTGCTACATACTTGTCTGCTAATCCTGTGTTTCATGCTAGGACCAAGCATATTGAGATTGATTATCACTTTGTTCGTGAAAGAGTTGCAGAAAAATTGCTTGACATCAAGTTCATCTCCAGCAAAGATCAAGTTGCAGATGGTTTCACCGAGACCTTACCTCAAATTCTGCTAATCAAGAATTTACATGAGTTTATGCGTAATCTCAACCTCTCCGAAGGTTGTGATTAAGGGGATTGTTAGACTTGTAATACGTACGTATTGAAGTATGGAGTAGTACTCCACCTCCATATACGCCTCCTGTACAATGCCACGTGATGGGCTTTTCATCACTATATAAAGACGTAGCCGATCACCCTAACGGGTACGATCGTTCCTACAAATTTCACAAGGTGGCGTCTTAGTTTTGCGTGCAACAAGTTTGACCATAAATTTCACCAATAAAATATGTGTTACTTGCATAAAGAATTGTACCATCGGATTCGTATTCAAACAAAGTTTTTAAGAGTATAAGTTTTGTGATAAATATCACATTTTTTGTTGGTTAAATATATGATCAAAATTGGTACACGTAAAACAAGGACGTACGGAGGGAGTAACATCTTGCAGGCCGTCTCTTAAGCCAGACATGGCTGAACCTACCGTCGTGTCGACATGCGCGCGAGAGCTAGTAGAAAGGTAGGTGACTTGCATGAACCAGGTTATCCCACGTAGCAAACCAGTCCAGTCAGGCCTTGGGCGTTCCAGGACATCGCATGGTCTCGAGTAGGAATCCCATGATCTTTTTTCAGAACCTCCGAACCACGTGGAAATCGATCAACATCGTCATCTTTCGAATTCGTCTTAGTGTGCAGTCACAGCTAGCTGTTGATTTATTGTCGTGGCGCTCTTCGTTCCTGCCCGACCGCACACTGCAGCTACCCTCTGCTATCCTTCAAATATATATGTGCTCGACCTTACTATCCGAAGAAGCCAGCAGCTGTAGAAACAAAACGCAAGCTAGTCGCGACGTCGTCGATCGATCCCTACGCAAAGATGGGCTCGGTGCAGAAGCCCCACGTCGTGTTCGTGCCGTTCCCGGCGCACGGCCACGTCGCGCCTCACCTGCAGCTCGCGCGCGTCCTCCACGCCCGCGGTTTCCACGTCACGCTCGTCCACACCGAGCTGCACTACCGCCGTCTCGAGCGCGCCAAGGGCGCCGCCTCGGCCACGTGGTTCGACGTCGAGGTCATCCCGGACGGCCTGTCGCTGGAAGCGCCGCCGACGACGCTGGAAGGGCACCTCGAGGCGCTGGAGAGGAACTGTCTCCAGCCGTTCACGGAGCTGCTGCGTGCGCTGGCGAACAGGCCCGGCGTGCCGCCCGTGAGCTGCGTCGTCGCCGACGCGCCCATGTCGTTCGCCGCGCTGGCGGCGCGGGACGTCAGCGTGCCTGACGTGCAGTTCTTCACGGCTTCCGCGTGCGGGCTCATGGTGACTTGCAGTTCGAGGAGCTCGTAAACAGGGGTCTCGTGCCGCTAAAAGGTACTATTCCATCACCCTTTTTTTGCTAAAAAGATCCATCCATATTTATGTGAGTTTTATCGATGGTAGGAGCTGGCTACAAAACCGATGGTAGCCTTGATGCCCCACTAGAGTGGATGCCGGGGATGAAGGGCCTGCGGCTCAAGGACACGCCGACGTTCTGCCACACGACGGACGCCGACAACGCGCTGCTCCGCATCCACCTCCACCAGATGCGTGTCGTCGCCGGCTCCAAAGCCATCGTCATCAACACTTTCCACGACATGGAGAAGGACGTCTTCGACGCCCTGGCGGCCTTCCTCCCGCCCATCTACACCCTCGGCCCTCTCTCGACCATCGTAGCGTCGCTCCAGGCGAGCGGCGGCGACTCGACGGGCGCGGCAGGCCTCTTGGAGGAGGACAAGCAGTGCATGGCGTGGCTGGACGGGAAAGAGGATCATTCGGTGGTGTACGTGAGCTACGGCAGCCATGCCGCCATGAGCGCCGACAAGATAAAGGACTTCGCGTCCGGTCTGGCGAGGTGCGGCTCCCCGTACCTATGGGTTCTGCGGCCCGACATGGTCGCCGAGGTTGAGGTCGGACAGGACGGGCTCGTCGTACCCTGGTGCGCCCAGGAGGCGGTCCTTGCCCACCCGGCAGTGGGGCTTTTTGTCACGCACTGCGGGTGGAACTCGATCATGGAGACCGTGCTCGCCGGTGTGCCGGTGCTCGGATGGCCCATGATATCGGAGCAGACAACGAACTGCCGGCAGCTGAGCACGGCATGGAACATCGGAACCGAACTGCCACAGGAGGCGGGGGGCGACGAAATAGCTGCACTAGTGAGAGAGATGATGGTTGGGGAGAAGGGGATAGAGGCCAGGGAGAAGACACTGGAGTGGAAGAGGCTCGCTGAAGATGCTACCAAAGAAGGGGGCTCGTCCTATGTTAACCTTGATAGGTTCGTTGAGGATGTGCTGCTCAAAGGCTTGTGATTTTATTTATTAGTTCATTGTATAATTCGAGTAATGTATCCGTTAGTGAAGATCCGTCATTCCGTCATTCGGTCCTGTTTTGGTCTGACCTGTGGAAGGAAAAAAGATTGGAAGAGCTGTTCCCAAGCCTTTTTTCTTTTGCCAATGGTAAGCTACACTCAGTACATGAAATTATAAATATTCCCTCTTGGACTGAAGCATTTCTCTGCCCCTTTCTGTGGAAGCACATTAGGAACTGATCCAGATGCAAGCCATGATACAAGATACTCCCTTGAGCAATGATGTTAATGATACTTGGATATGTACTCTTGGAAAAGGAGATTATAAGCCTAGTGTGTTGTATACTTGTATCAGCACAATTTCAAACACATTGCCATGCTTTTTCCGGTTGGATCTAGAAAAGCAAATACCAGTCTAAGCATAAGTTCTTTGCATGGCTTATTCTTCATGACAGAATTAATACCAAAGAAATGCTTCTGAGAAGACATTGGCATGTGACAGATAACCATAGTTGTGTTCTCTGTCCCTCACACCAGCTTGAAGACTGGAGCCATTTGTTCTTCAACTGCACATTTAGCACAAGGATTTGAAACTATCTTCAGTTTGCCTCGCACCCAGGAAAATACTAATGAAACTCTAGTTCAATCCAAGAAAAGCTTCTCTGGACCATGTTTTGCAGAATTAGTGTTTTAGCTTGTAGGGCATTTGGAAACAAAGAAATGGATGGGTTTTCAAAAACATCAAGCCTAGATCTAGGGGCTGGAATACATGTTTCTTCCATAAAGTAGCCCTGCTTAAGTACAGGGTTAAGAATACTGCACTTTCATCTTTGCCATCATGAATTGACAATTTACCTTAATTTCTTTTAACTATTTTGCACATATGTTCTTTTTACTAATAAAGTGAGTGAGGCCTGTGGTGGGCTCCTCCAAAGTAAGAGTTTCAAAAAAAAGTCAATATCATCAAATAAGACATCACAAAAAAATTGAGGGTATATCCTAAAGATTAAGAAGACATGACATCATGGTAGAACGAACGCCAGAATACTTAATTACTATTGTCTTGGCATAGGCGCTGCAACAGTGGTCGACCGCCAAATCCCTATGCCTACTCTTTGGAATTCCTTCTCTCGGAAATATGCCCTCTATGAGAAGACCAACATGCAGCTGCGATTCTTCCATATTCTAACGCTGCTTTTGGATTCTTCGGATGACGGTGACAATCAACGAGGTTCTGGTTGAACACCACGTCATTGCGGTGCAACATAAGGCACTAGCTACCAGATGAATACTCTTCATATCCCTAGAACATGCTCCATACGCTGCCTATAGCGCCTGAAGGACAAGTAGTCCAAAAGGATCTCATTACATAAGGATCTCCAACTTTGCCTACCCTAACATAGATACGATCCCATCCACACTTCACAAGCAGCATATGAGGATATGCTTGATGGATTCATCACACTAAGCACTCATAGGAAGGGGTAAGACTAGGACTGTTCCATATAACTTTTGAACACGGGGCATGTTAATATAAATAGATATACGTTGTACTAAACTTTTATAGTTATCTTACGCCTAGTCTTACGATGTTACCGATGTTACCGTGTTTATCAGTACTTGTTTTATTACCTAGATTGCATAGTTAAAGAAGTATAACCATTTTGAATCATTAGTAATAGTGTTGTTTATTATATGGTCGTAATAAACGATAATTGCAAAGTTTGTGAGTGCTAAATTTATATGTATGTTATAATAAAAGTTCTTCGCGAACTATTTTGTTTACAATTGCATAAATTTTTATAGTGTATATGTATGTATGTGTGTGTGTTAGTGTATTAATTTAAATATCATAAAATACCGTGATAGAGACATCTAAAGTGTACATTCGAACAAATATCTTAGTAGTGCTTCTAGTATGCTCTTAGGTAAGCATGATTACAAAAAATAGAGTATCTATTGAACCATTGAAAAAAATAGGTCTTAAAAGTTTGGTTCACTAACAATGGGTGCATGCTCGATCTATAAATGTATCCATATAATGTATATTCTACTTGATGGAAATAAAAAATTTCGTAGATTTTTCTTTTGAATATATTGCATGCTCGCCTTTAGTGTGTCTAGTTTCATCCAATGCTCCTGTCAAATTTCTCAAATCAAATTATTATATGTACTCATAATTGATGAAAATAAAATTCTCGTAGATTCTACTTTTGTTTATTTGGCATGCTCATCTTTACTGTTTCTGGTTTCATCCAATGTATATAAGTGTCCTGTATATTTCTCAAATCAATTTAAACTTGGATATCTATATTACATAGATTTGTTGTCCTACCTCTTTGTGGAGGAGCGCGAGCTCATGGACTTTGGATGCAATCATCTGGAGACACTCGGACATGATTTATTCAAACGGTATGGATATAGGTCCAATAATAGAATCCATGATGCACAATAGCTACATGTTTTTTTTTGGTTTATCTTTGTATCCACTACCTATGACCCGTGATTTGTAACACTTTGAATGGTAATGCTGCAATAAGCATGGCTTCAATGCAAAGACCGAGGGATTTTTCCTTTTTGATAGAGGTAACATAGATTTCTATACAACTTATAGGACATCCATTGGAGAGACGTAGCACTCACTATCGCATGTAATTTGGACCTGATTATACCAATTGAGCCTTCTATTATTTTCACATATACAATAATCATTAGGGCGTAAAGGATAACAATAAAATAGTTGTAGTATAATTTTGAATTTGGGGCCTACACCTCTCGCGGGCCCGGGGTGGTCCCCTTTTTGTCCGCCCTATAAAATGGTCGTGGATAAGGGAATGCAAACTTTCAATCCTAGGGTCTTTTCCTAGTGCCAATCCAAATCTAGGGTCATGAACCTACAGGCAACCCAGGGCTTTGATACCATCTGTACTGACATCACCTTTTATAAATGGCAACCTATCTTCGACATGAATATTTGGTTGAGTGGAGTTTTGACTAAATTGCAGAAAGCAATTTTTGTCCTATACAAAAGACATTTTTATCTTTTATAAATAAGCCGGTACTACTGATAGAAATCAGTGAACCTCCTTCCCATGTTCACCCTTCAAATTTTATTCAAGAAATTGGCATGATGAGTTAACTCCATCAGTTCCTTATCCAGCTGCTCAAAATGTCCGTAACTGGGGACACGGCTAAGATTTTAGTTTTATACTCTCGAGAGTTTGGGCACTTTCCCCACTAGACCCAACTATCCCTCATGTCGTAAACACTCAATTAGTGAAGAGGATGGGAGATCGAGTCGAGATCTTTCAGAAGTATTTTCTCAAGCCCAAAGGCAAACAATACCACCTATCAACTCTACATTTGCTTGTACTGCCGGGTCAAGTCCACACAACATAATTGATCAAGCCAGAGCCCATATTGACAAATGACTTCACTCGAAGCTAATCTAAACATGGAGTAACATTCAAACCTCTTTGTTCCTGGGTGGCTTTTCTCAAGTGTACAACCTCAGGTAAGAACCACCATAAGAATGTCGCTGAGGTGCCACCAACTTTATACCAACCAAGCAATTTATCTATCCCCCCAGGTATTTCATTAAACTTAGTAGAATTTTATCCTTACTCAATTATTAGTAAAACTTTCTTCAAGCAAGTCTACCAAGTTTAATGGTTGCTAACTAGGATAAAAGGTGATGGCTACACTCTACATAGGATTCATAGCGTAGCATAATATAATAACCATTAATAAACCTATCATGCATACTACTAAAAAACACTAAATGCAGAATAATAAAATAGTAGGACTTTTATAGGTGTCACTTGCCTTAGCCACAAGCAGGGGAATAGCAACAATCACAAATGGCTAGGCACTCCTCACAATCTATAAATAAAGCAAAACAAACATACACACAATTGAACACATATGACAATACAAAAACAATGCCATGCATGTATGAATGCACTGTGTCATTACAAAATGATCAAATTCCATGTTTTTTTACTCTCTGGTATTATATGCATGCATGAAACTACATGTCCATTTTAATTATATTCTAAATATTTTTTAACATTTTTAAACACGAAAGGGTATTAGACAACAATTTAATGGCTCTGTTATTAAATTATGGTGAAAAATTAAAAATTTTGTTTCTCTGGACAGAGGGTTCCAAATACAATCTACTGCAATTGGACTTAACTAAGAGTAATTTACAGAAAAAGGATTTATGTTAAAATCAGTGACTAAAGGGTTATGCAATTGTTGATATGATGCATTATGAAAAAAATGAAATTTTATTGTTCCATTATATTCTTCTCATTTTTTTTTGAATCCGTGGATATAAAGTTTGTAATTTTTGGCCTTATGGTTTTGGTGTTATGATTTTTACAAATTTTATAATTTTTTGTCTATTTTACAAATTTACAGACGAGTTTAATAAAACTCTGACCACGTGGCGTGATCTGATTGGCTTATATCGGTTCGGTAATGTTTAAAACTGGGGCCGCTGGATCTAGATCTAACGGCCGAGATCTAAAGGACCAAAAACGAGCGACGCTATTCGCCGGAGTTCCTTCGGTGACCTAAAACAGTGGCGGTGTCCACAAGGACGTGCTCGCCGGAGAGGATACAGAGGATTCCGGGACGAGATGGTCATACCTATGGATGAAGAACGTCGAGGCGGTCTCGGTGGTGCACTTGGCGACGACGGGGACGTCCTGGTTGACCGGCAATTGCTCGGCGGAGTTGGTATAGCGGGCGGCGCCGCGGCGGCCTCAGTCGATGATGGCGTGGCCGTTCTGGAAACCATGGAGCTAGGGGCCGACCGAGAAGAACATAAGAGTGGGGGCAAAATGTTTAAGTGGGGGCACTTCCTTTGAAAATTCAAATATTTTAAATATTTTTCTTAAGAATTCTAAAGGATTTTGAAAAATTGAGTGGGGGCATAGGCCCCCTCTGGCCCACTCAGCCCTCTTTGGGTCCGCCCTTGCGCGGATCTGCTAAAAGATGTTCGATTGGTTCGCGTGAGAACGCCGAAGTCGAAAGCGCAAACCAAAAGGCGAGAGAAAGGAGAGAGGTTATAACTATTTTTCCATTCTTAATTCAATAGCATGCCACATCAGCAATACGCCTGGTTAGCATTACACGAGGATGTAAGTTACCAACTATCTTACCCGTACTATGAGAGACCTAAGACTAGCCACAATGGGGGTATCATAGGTGGTATCATGCATGCCATGTTGGCAAAAAGATGACGTGTCACTGCAATTAATGATGAGAGAGGTGATAGTGGTATCATAGGTAGATACCGTAACATAACGGATTTCAATACAAAATGAGTCTACAACCTAATAAATGCAGTGTTATATGATACCACACATATGTTACAACCCATTGTGGAGGTAGTAACATATACTAGTATCATATGCATGATACTACTATATGATACTCACCATTGTAACTAGTCTAATAGCAACATACGAAGAAAGCGGTGTTTGGAAATCCACGTCGCCGAGGAACACCTTGTAGTAGGTCGCTGGAGAACGAGAGCGCCAGATCTTTCTAGCTCCACGCACAAGGGTGAAATACCGAGAGGATGTCGTGTGGGTCAATTCCGCGGAAAAGATTTTGCCCGCTTTCCCATTCCACGCAAAAACATTGCTTTGGTCATCTATCAATGTAACTGAGGACAACCTGTCGAGGAGAGAGGAGAGAGAAGAGAGATAATCTCTCAAAGCGTTGCACATTGAGGTCAGGCTGACATCCTCGAAACATGTTTTCGCTCCGCTTTATAAATAAAGTCAAACGGCCAAACCGATACATAGTGATGAGGAAACCCTCTTACAAAGCAGATCAAATATAAACAAGAAAAGTCGGAGTAGCGACACCCCGACGAGGCACCCGAAACAACTATCTAGAGATGCCACCGCGTCTCCATGTGAAACCATCGGACATAGTCACACCACACTCATCAAGTTGTCGCTGGAGAGGGCCGCCTGCCCTCTCGCTCCGGGCCGTGGAGCGCCGATCCTGCCAGCGGAAAACGAGAACTGGGGGAGGTGATGACAAAGTCACATGTATAAGATAAGAGGTCGCCGATAACGCCTCACGCTAGCGCCGAAAGTGACTCGAGACAAGATCCAAGCTTGCCCAAAGATGTCACCGGAACGAGACCAACATGTGCCAAAGCTCCACGACGACGACCCCAAGTGGGTGACGACGCATTACGCCACCGTCGTCGAGACCGAATGGTCAAGAGATTTCACCCGGAGCCCTGACGTAGGGAAGGTAACCACAACTACGCCCCCAAGAGGGTTACAACGCCCGCATGCACCACCGCCGCTCGGAAAGCCTTCACACCACGCCATGTTACATGGACCGCCGCCGCCATCAAAATAGACCTCCAGGACACGATCTGGGAGCCGGCAATGCCGAAGCACCGCCAACACCAGGATTCCCGCCGCCCACTCCTCGCCACCCATATGACCAAAGAGAAGGGCCACCACCACCATCACGCCGCTCACCGTAGAGGACGGCCGTGCGGTCCACTTCCAGGGTCGCTACCCCGGCATCCATCTCGTGCTCCGAAAGGCGGAAGAAGCACAACCACAGCGAACCGTCGAGCACGGATGCGGTACGCCGGTGTCGGAGTTATGTCCACCTGACTCAAATCCAGCCACCACACAGGTAGCAGAAGTGCAACCAACACGGTGAGCACGGCGCCTCCTTGCACCTGCAAGTTCCACCTCGCAGCCCCAAGACGGGTATGCCGGCCCGCCGTCGAATCTGGGCTCGCTTGGTTCAGATCGGACTCCCCTGCGTAGAACAGCCGGGGAAGTGCTTTGGGTGCCAGAAAAATCCGGCGAGGCGACGCTCCGGCCGGGCCCCAACGGGCCCATATCTGGGCCAGCAAGCCCACGCTGCCATGAGCTCGGCCACCCGCACTGGCGGCCGCCGCCACCACTGGGCGCCTCCCACCGACGCAATTGCCGCCCGCACCTTCAGCCCCGCCACCATCGTGCCACACTACCACTGAGCTGAGATTTTCGTTCCAGGTCGCACCGCCGCCAGCAACGCCCGCCCGCGAGGACGCCCTAGCGCCGGGTAGAGGGGATCCCGCCGCTGCCCAGGCTTTGCCCGGCGGCTGTCGCCGGCGGCGGCGGAGGGAAGGAGCGGTGAGGAGGGTCGGAGGTGTGCGGTGGCTATCGCCCTGGCTCGCCCGTGGGGACAAGCGCAGGAGCACGAAACGTTTTGCCCTAGGATCAGGCTGACATCCTCGAACCAGCCACCCAAACAAACATACACAATGGTCACAAGTTAAAACATTTGTCGCTGATATGGGAGCACAATTGCAACGATTCTCTACACCATTGCTTAATTATATTGGTAATATATAGTTACAAAATGCAGAATTGTCATCTTGTTATCTTGCATTATCTCGGAAATTCCTCTTTCTCGATGTCTACTATGCACAATACAAACCATTGACGTTGGCTTACTACACCATGGACGGAGCTCCACTCCTACGTATTCAGGGCCACTGCTTCGTTCTCGTCTTCAACCATGCAATACTATGTAAAAGTATGATCCGGTGAGTCGGCGGCTTTACTGGATCATTGGCAGAGCCCCGCTCCTATGTCATCATGGCCACCGCTTCGTCACCAGCTTCCACCTCGCACTACGGGAAACCGTCAAAACGCCGACGGCGGGCCGCCGTCGGCATAGCAACGATCGCCGTCGGCGTAGGCCTACGCCGACGGCCGCGGCGGATCTGCGTCGGCGTAGGACGCTGTCGGCATACGAAAACTGTCGTTGGCGTATCCGTCGCCGTCGGCGACGCAGCAGTGGGACCCACAAAACGGACATCGAACGTCTCCGTCTGCTCCACCTATACGCCGACGGCAGTGCCGTCGGCCTAGGATGCCACGTGTGCTGCTCTGGTGCGTCTGGGAGGATTCGTACGCCGACGGCATTGCCATCGGTGTAGGGATGACCATGGGCATCCAGCGTCGACGTGGCGCCATCCTGTGCGTCCCCACAGCACCTTCGCCGACGGCAATGCCGTCGGCGTATCGTAGACCATATTTTCAGTTTCTGA
This sequence comes from Poa pratensis, assembly GCA_947311845.1. Lineage (NCBI taxonomy): Eukaryota > Viridiplantae > Streptophyta > Magnoliopsida > Poales > Poaceae > Poa > Poa pratensis. Next base: position 8,597,380 of record CAMZMU010000072.1, read on the forward strand.
AACTTTTTGCTGCTGGTTTCTGGCACATTTTAAATACAATTAAAATTTCACAAATTATAAAACATCACAGAAACATCAAATAAAACATCACATACATATCCAAATGACACAAACATGATTCAAATTCATCCAAACTCAAAAATGACATAAACATAGTTCGAATTCACACATGCTACACCCGAACACATCCTACACCTCCCGAGAGCCCGAGGTGTCCATTTCTGACAGCGTGAGAATAGGCGACCGACCGCATGGGCCAGTCAAACCACACAAGGAATCCGGCGAGGCACGGGACGGTGTGGTCTCACGCGACGAACTAGGCGAGGCACCACCAGTGCCATGCTCCACGAGCGCGCGCGTCGAAGTCGGCGAGGCGGAAGCACGACCAAAGGGTGCAGTCCTCGAGTATTCCGATCCCTACATGTTTTGAGTCCAAGTTAGCAACTTGGAAAGCACAGCATGGCGGTAACAACTTGTTTGGCAAATAACTTACCGGAGTCGCTGGCTTGTATGTGCGAGCGACCGACTCCCGCGTTGGGCCGACGGGCATGATCCCGGCCTAGGTGGACGCGTAGGCAGCTGCGACCGCTCTCCAGTGGCATGAAACTTCTCGTCAGCCTACAAGATAGTTTAGATGTCAGGAGTTGTAGAAAAAGAAGGTTCAAACTGAGGAATGGGACTTGTCATATTTTGCAAATATAAAAGTTGAAACTTACAGCATCCCTCAACTCTGCCCACTCCTCATACTCCTGGCTCTTCTGTACCCACAATGATACTCTCTCTCATAGCTCGCGTAAGCGGCATCGAAGGCGGCCTCGAAATCAGCCTACAGTTTTAAAAGGGAACGCATCTCGTCAACTTAGCCACTTAGCTAGGAACGAATGTCGGAAAGAGAATGAAATTGAGAAAAACTTACATCGGGGCGAGCTCGGGAAGGCCGACGAGGCAGGACGGGAGGGTCGTCGGCGGTGAGGGTAGCCTTGACACGCGAGAGGCCCAACTCAGAAGTACGCGTGAGTACCGCACTAAGCATGAGAGGACGGCCATGCTCCCAACCGTTCCCGGCAAGGACCACCGCTCTCTCGTCGATGTCATGCTCAAGAGGGTTGTCCACCTCCGGATTTATACCCTTGAACGTCTCGACGTATGCCTTTAGCCCCTCCTTGGCAGTGCCGAAGTAATCGGGCTGCGGGGCTGAGGCTCAGAAAAATTGGGCTTCTTCATCTTCATCCTCTCCCATGCTTGCATGTCCGAAAGAGGCTCCCCGAAATCGGCCTCCTGCAATGCCAAAGAAGTGTCATGCGTATCAAGTAGGAACATGAGGGGAAATAAATGAAGATTGTTTCATGTATATATATACCAGCTTTGCCTTGAAGCGATCATGGTTGCGGGCACCCACACGATGTGTCCCCCGCTCCCGCGGTTTAACTTGTTTCGCTCGCTCAAGGCCTTGAACGCGGGGTCCTCCCCAGCCCACCTAGACACCAACGCCCCACGCGTCATCCTTGCCATAGGCCCATGAGGGCTTAAACTGAAAAAACAATACTCATGTGAAGAACGGATAATGCAATTGCAACTTAGCAGCAACATGTAATCTCATTAACAATCTACTTACCGCCATGTAGTCATCTACGGTCACCTCAAGTGGGTTCTCCACAATCGCATGCTTCACCGCCGTCTTGCCTAACGTCTCAGTACTGAAATGATTGATCATGGTATGCTTTGCATTGTAGAACTGCTGTCGTGTCAACTTCCTACAAGCCCCCTCCAAAGTCTTGTCCGCATCGCCCCGCTGCTCAGGAAGTACCCTATAGAACTTCTTTAATCATGCACAAAAAACAAATTGTGAGAGCATGGTGGGGACATCAAGTATGAACGAAATTCGAAAAGTTCAACTTACCCAAAACTTGTTGATCACAGCGTCAGAACATTTCCGCGCTCGCGTAATTGGCGGCCTGATAGTCTACCCAATGGGTGGCTAGCTTCGTCGCGCCGTTGGGGACGGTACTGTACAAGCCGGCCAAAACTTCCTAATCAAAGCTCCAATCAGGGTGTTAGGCACACGGGCTCTCCGCAGGATGTATCCAGTTGCTGCACAATAATTAAACATTAGTACATGTCAATTGTCCTGACCACAATGAAGTTACCATGTTCAAAATTAGTATATATAGTCACTTACTCTCTCCCATTAGGCGTAATGAGGATCTTCTCCTCCTCGGTAGCAGGTTCCTTGTCCTCATCAGGGACCTGGGATTCCCCTCGAATCCTTGGCTTCTTCGGCAGAGTCCGTGGAGGGGCCCGCCCCACGTCCGTGGAGGGGCCCGTCCTCCGAACCCTCGTCGACAGAAGCAGAGGGTATGTCCGAAGACACGTCGCCCCCACCTCGCCCTCGTCCTCCCTCACCTCGCCCTCGTCCTACACCTCGCCCTCGTCCTCGTCCTGCACCTCGTCCCCTCGGAGGAACTGGAGCATCGGCACGTCCCCCTCCTCCAGCATCTCCACCCTCACCTGCATTGAGAAAGGGTGAACAATTAAGCATAAAGACATGAACAAATTAATAATTGCATCACCTCTACTCTCACCACTGTCAGACAGGTAACGCGGGTTCGGAATATGTTCTCTTCCACTTTTAGTAACTTTCTTCTGGCGCACCTTCTTCAGCAAGAAGGCCGATGATTCCTTGCCTTGGCTCATCTTGGTCAATCACCTGCATTGAGAAAGGGTAAACTTTTAAGCATAAAAGACATGATCCAATTAAGAAGCATGAAGATGTTAAATGATTTCCACCAAGCTTAGTACTAAATTGGTGATCTTACAAAGAGGCTACCTAACATAGTAGATTTTTTAAAGCTCCATAGTAGTTCCATACTAGTTTCTAAAGCTAGATATTTTTTCATAGTAGTTTCTAAAGCTAGATATTTTTCTAAAGCTAGATATTTTTCTAACATTCCTGGAGCCTCCCATTTCCAATTAAGTTCCATAGTAGTTTCTAAAGCTAGATATTTTTCTAAAGCTAGATATTTTTCTAACATTCCTGGAGCCTCCCATTTCCAATTAAGTTCCATAGTAGTTTCTAAAGCTAGATATTTTTTTCACTTTACAAAGTGGCTACCTAACATATTTCTTATACAAGTCTGGGTAAATTCATTAGCACCTCTTTTTGCAACTCATTAGCACACACAACACACATCAATACAATACACACATTGTATAATTACCATCATGAGCTCACACACCCTGACCACAACAAGTTTCGGCATCCATAAGCTCTAAATTAACAAGAGGAAGGAGAAGAGGAAACAATACCAGTGGAGGCCGGAGGAAGGAGGAGAGGAGGTGGCTTGTGGAGGCCGGAGGCGAGCGCACGGTGTCGGGGAAGAACTAAAACGTGCGACGGCGTCGAGGAGGAAGAGGAGGTCGCGGGGCAGCTGTACGCGTGAAGGGGAGGAAGGAGGCGCGCGGTATCACGCCGGCGACGTGCTCTGCGCCTCGGGCTTCATGGCGACGGCGGGTGGCGTACGGAGTGGGGCGAGCAGAGGAGTGGCAGCGGCTGCAATCACGAGGTGGGGCGGCGCGGTGGGTGGCGTACGGGGTGGGGGGCCGGTGGCGGGGTCGGGGACGGCCGGCGGCGGGGTGGGGATTTAGGGATTGTGTTTGGATTTGGGGATTTTGTGGGCGTGAAGCCACTCGGGCGATTTTGGCTCACATATTCAGGCCCAGGCGTATGGTTTTGCTAATTTTTCTATTATTTTATTATTTTCTTTTTCAATTCTTCTATTATTTTTTTATTGTTCTTAATATTTCTAGACCATTATAATTCATTTCATTAATATTTCTAGGCCTCGCTGGGATTTCGATGCTCCGGAGCCCCTCTCGCAAATGTGAAATGTGGCGGGATGCTCGGATGGCGGGAACTGTAGCGGGAAATATTTGGGTGGGAAATCAGCGGTGTGTTTCTTGAAATTACGTACAACTTTGGGATACTGGATAGAGATCTATGTTACAACTTCACTAGTTCTAAATACTGGATAGAACAAATTAAGGTACAACTTGAAATTACGATACAACACAAGTAAAACAAAGACTCTACCTATCTCCCATCAACGCAGCCTGCACCATCCGCCTTCTTGCCTTTGCCCTTTGACGAAGATTATGCCTTCTTGCCTTTGCCCTTTGACGAAGATTCTGCCTTCTTGCCTTTGCCCTTGGACGAAGCTTCAGCCTTCTTGCTCAGTGCTTCAACCCTCCTTTCCTTTGACGATGGCATGAAGTCGTCGTCATCATCGCTGTCTACTACCCAGAGACAGGAACGGCCGTACGAAGCACGGTCAGCTTTAGTTCGGTAGAACGGACTATTCGTAACTTTCCTGTCAAACTTATCTGCAAGCCTGAGCATTTCTGCACGAATTTGGAGCGGGGTCCTATACGGAAACCCATCGCGGCATAGCTTCGCCCCGAGCAAAGCGAGATGACTATCAGTGTGCAAAATTTCTTCAATTGGAACTACCCTACCATCTACATTCAAATTGCTCGAAAGCCTGGCGAGATGCTCGGATGCGGAAATGTGAAACCCGGACACACACTTCTCGCAAGGACCAATACACACCATGCTTGCGCTCAAGTGAGTACCATGCGTACCTTCGACTGGGTTTTATAGAACTACCGGTGGCGGCATTTGGCGGGAAACGGTGGCGGGAACGATAGCGGGAAATATTTTGGCGGGAAACGTTGGCGGGAAACTGGATTTCTTGATAGAACAAAACACACGGTTTCTCCTAGCTACAGCCCGACACTGATTCACGGTCGAATGTCGTTGCATTCAGTGTCGGGCATAGCTAGGGAACCCGAATGTTTTGTGTTTGAGCGCCACTTCGATCCAAGCAGCGGTAAGACGTCTCTGATGATCTACAACCGTCCGGCAAAACATCTCTGATGATCTGCAACCGTTTAGAACGGTCACAGATCATCAGAGACGTCTTGCCGCTGGTTGCCCAAAGATGCCTCTCCGACTGACGCTGGAATGTTTTGTGTGAGTGAGTAACATGTCTGAGGAGTGGCCTATTTATAGGCGTCGTGTGTTTCTTTCTGGCGCTGCTGACCCGTTGGATCAGGAAGAAGCACACGGATCGTGTGTTTCCTTCCAGTCCTTGTGAGCCGTTGGATCAGCGGTGTGTTTCTTTCGAGCGCTTGTGAGCCCTTGGATCAGGCAGAAGCACACGGATCGTGTGTTTCCTTCCAGTGCTTGTGAGCCGTTGGATCATCGGTGTGTTTCTTTCGAGCGCTTGTGAGCCCTTGGATCAGGCAGAAGCACACGGATCGTGTGTTTCCTTCCAGTGCTTGTGAGCCGTTGGATCAGCGGTGTGTTTCTTTCGAGCGCTTGTGAGCCCTTGGATCAGGCAGAAGCACACGGATCGTGTGTTTCCTTCTAGTGCTTGTGAGCCGTTGGATCAGCGGTGTGTTTCTTTCGAGCGCTTGTGAGCCCTTGGATCAGGCAGAAGCACACGGATCGTGTGTTTCCTTCCAGTGCTTGTGAGCCGTTGAAAGAAACACACCGCTGATCCAACGGTTCACAAGCGCTGGAAGGAAGCACACGATCTGTGTGCTTCTTCCCGCCATTTCTCACTATATATATGTATTCATGGCCTCCATTGGCATAGCACATCTAAACTTATATCTGCAACCTCATCACTCTCCCATGGCTTCCACCGTACCCACTCTAACCTACTTGGAGGCGGAGGCGCTTTGCGCCTCGAACTACCCCTGCCCACCCGGCTACAACGTCCCCGCCGGCTGGAGGCTGAGCACCGGAGGCGTGCCGGTCCCTCCTGTCCCTCAAGGTTTGGCGCGCCGGGCGGCCATCACGAACCACTACTACCTCGAGCTCACTCCGGAGCAGCGGATGGATTCCCGCTGGCAGCCAGACTATCGCCCAACTTGGGACGCCTTCTTCATCGAAAGGCGTGAGAAGGCGCTCGCCAGGTACGAGGAGGACCGCCCGCGTCCTTCGAACTTCAACGAGGCCGGCCGTCGGCTGTGGTGGGCCGGCCGGACTCTCAAGAGGGTCATGGACTACATCACGGCCGGCGATAACCCCGCCTGCGCTACCCTCAATTACAGTCCAGGCGACAACCCCCGTCAACGACTACATCACGGCCGTCCGACGACAGCGACGACGACGACGGCGACTACGACGACTACACCCACGAGTATTATAGGCCTAGGCAAGAGTATGATTAACCTGAGCCACATCATTGGTTAGGACAAAATGGTTTGTTATCATTCGTCTATGTACCCAAGTTTGTTGTCATTCGTCTATGTACCCAAAGTTTGTTATCATTCGTCTATGTACCCAAGTTTTTGTTGTCATTCGTCTATATACCCGAGTTTTTGTTGTCATTCGTCTGTGTATACAAGTGTGTTGGGTGTTGTGGATGTGCAAGTTCCCACAGCGGGATGTGAGCGGGTTCACCGGCATCACTTTCTCTCTAGTGAGTTTCTCCCGAAACGGGAGTTTTCACCTCTAAGTGCAGAAACTCACTAGAGAGAAAGTGAAGCCGGTGAAGCCGGTCACACCCCGGAGTAGGATATTGCACATTTACAACACCCAACACACTTGTATACATATGGTATGGCACAACCTAGGTTCTGGTGGGGTTCCGACGCTCCGGGGCCCCGCTTCGGCGAAACCCCGAATCCACTGGGAAAACCTTAACGTTTTCGTCTACCCCCATAGACGTGCGTCGAAAGGGGGTAGGCCAGTGGACTTTCTTGCTTGGTTGTGTTTGGTTAGGCCATAGGAAGGTATTTTACATGTGTTGTTTTTATTTATTTTACATGTATATGTTGTAGGGTTGGGTTCCGGGAAACTCGAACCGTTATTTTACGGGGGTGGGATACTGAAATTGGGCGGGAAATTATAGGTCCAATATATATAAATTATAACTACATTAAATATTATATAGATAAATAAATAAATAAATATTATATAGAGAAATAAATAAAAAAAAAAGTTTCATCTATACGCTGACGGCCGCCGTCGGCGTTGCAGTACACGTGTACACCGACGGCACGGCCGTCGGCGTATCAACGCCACTGGACGTTCCGTCACGGCGTCCTTTTGTACGCCGACGGCACGGTTTACGCCGACGGCTGCCGTCGGCCTTACCTGGATACGCCGACGGCGCTTCGTACGCCGACGGTTGTGTGGGCGGCTGCCCTAACTCGCGCTGTACGCCGACGGCCCCGACATTTAGCCGTCGGCGTACAGTACGGCCGTCGGCGTAGTGTGGCTTTCCCGTAGTGTCGCCCTAATGCAAAGGAATGCAATATTAAAAATAGTAAAAAAGAACTTAAATATATCAAAGAGCTAATCTAATAAATCATAGAACAATTTTTTTAAATGAGTCATTATGATTAATTTTTTTTATGCTGCATCGCACATATTTTTTGTATTTCAAACGGTGTGTGGTTGCATCATACATCGCTCACCCTTTATGAAAAAACTTGTGCGGTGGCATCACATGGTCTTTTATTTTAACCGTGTGAGAGTACACATGGACTGTTCTATAGTAGTGAACAAGTGACGGCATTTTAAAAGCCATCGGCATATAGCTTATATGCCGACGGCCCCGATAAAAGGCCGTAGACATATAAAAAACCGTTGGAAACTGCAGTTTTTCCCGTAGTGACGTGTTTAAAATTGTTATGCTATTGTATATTGTACTCCCTCCGTTTCAAATTCTGAGATGTTTTATATATTTCAATATGAACTAAATACGGACTAAAACTGAAATTAGTGAATTTACACATTAAAACACGTTTAGCTACATCTGAATCAGAAAGAGCTAAAGCATCATATATTTCGGAACGGATGCTCTGTGACATGTCCAAGCAGACTGTCCTTTAGATAAGTTTATCGTGCTACTCCCTTTGTTTACAAATTTAAGATGTTTTAGCCATTTTTCACATTCATATATATCCACGTATATTTGCACATGGTTTAGTATGTATGTTTACGCATATTTAGTCCGCATCTAGACAACATTTACAACACCTAAAACATCTTATATTTAAAAACGGAGAGAGTATAAACTAAGACCGGAAATTTGACAAAGAAGGAACGTATATTTTCTGCGTTTCCAGGGTTAGAATGTACAGAAGATCGGAACACGAAGATCGCCTGTAGATGGACATACACAAAAGAATTTGGCAGTGACATTCCGTTGACAAACTGAAGAAACGTTTTATTGCGACTAAAACACGACACTTACAGTTAACAACTGTACAGTTTTTCTTTTGAGATGATGACGACTCCGGCCTATATATGCAGCATATATAACCTGAAGCATCAAACATTATTCACGAGCAGTTGGCCCCGGCGGCGGAAGCGTTCCGGCCGCAGTAGTTGAGGACGAGGGGCACGTCGAGCGGCAGGTTGATGGGGATGCCGACCACGTTGAGCTTGATGGCGGCGCAGAGGCAGGCGGCAACGTCGAGCTTGACGAGCTGCCCGATCAGCGGGCAGCACTGCTGGTTCGTCGGCACGTTGATCTTGAGCTTGAGCAGCACCAGCACGTCGGCGCACACCTTGAGGTCCGCCAGGGCGTTCGTCGGGCACGGGTTGCCGCGGGTTGACGGGCTCTGGCCGCGGACGCCGACGACCAAGAGGAGGTTCAGCGCCAGGAAGAGCGCCGGGAAACAAGCTGTGGATTTGGAGGCCATTGCTTGGTTGCAATGCAGTCCGAAAATGGAGCTGTAGCTCTCGTTGTCTTGAGTGGTGCCCTTAGAGGTTAGCTCTGCAGGGTGGGATGGCTCTTCTAGTATGGTCATTGTGGTGCATTTATAGGCAAATCTATCTGCATGAATTGATGGACGGTGGTGCAATGCAAGGTGTCCCGCGAGATATTTTGCTAGCAGCTCGTAGTGCCATGTGTGAACATGGAACGAGTAGCGACTGCGCGTTTTTGCAAGACAATGATATCCACTCAACACATCATAACCGGATGACAACCATATATGTAGCACTGATCTTATGTGTTTCACATGGAGTGCTTTCTTCAGAGCAAAGGGTTTTCCCCGATCGATTTCATTAACGAGAAATCTGTCTATGGTTCTTGCGGATGTATCAAAGACTAAATATTTCCGTTTTGAATGAAATGGAAAGGGGCGAGTGCCCGCGGTTGGAAAAAAAAATCATTAACAAGACCAAGTGCTACAAAGTGCTCATTACATTCGCAATGGAAAACTCATTTCCAGGTTTCCACCCAAAATGAAATAAAAACAAGATAAGTGTTTGCACATGGATTACTGCAATGGGAAACTTTACAACTCAAAGAGCACTACCTACGTCCACCATTGACAGCTTTCGGTTGTACTCAATGACACAAGCACGATGGTTCATTCCAGAGCAACTTAGCCGACATCCGGGCACGCACAACGCAGCCGCGTTCTCGCCATTTGCTTACGAGATTCAAAAGATTAATTGATTGCTCGCCACTCGCTTAGTGTGTCACGTTTATCAACCAAGACGAGCTGACGCTGCTCCAGCGGGTGGATCACAGGGTTTACGATGTGAACAGACTAGGGTAGATATTTGTCAACACAAAATTGAAATGTTCATGTGCAAATTGTTCTCCCCTGAACAATAATACATGCAGGTTTGTCTTGTTTTGTATATTATTGAGGTACTATACAGGGCATCTTTTAGAAAGAGCAAGTACAGCGTTGACACATATGTCACACCACCATGCGTGCACACACGCATTGTCTACCGAATAGTGGAGTTTTAAGATTGAAAAATGTCACCAAAACCGCATACCATCAACGCGAGCATCGGCACCCGTTATAACAAAAAATGTAGTGAAGAGGTACACGAAGCATCAAACCTATGGTTTCAATCTTGGTGGACCGAGAGTACGGCCACTTTCTACAACCATCCAATAATAGGTCTGTTCTCATAATGACCATGATTTTTAATTAAGTGAGGTGTATAGTGAGAGGATCTACGAAACTTGTGTCAATCGACTCGCAGTTCTGCCACATAGATTAGTTGTTTATGCGGCCGAAAAATAAGAAAGAGAGAGGATAAAACTGGCATAAAGATCTAGCTATTGGTCAACCTTACTACATTTGCATGTTGTTGTACAGCTTTACTATTGACTCTAGACGATGCGAGGACCGGATAGTTTGAAAGGATCGAAGAGGTCGACAAGAGGGAGGGAAATCAGGTGACTACAAATTTTATACTTTTCTTATCAAGTTAGTGTATAGCAAGAATATAAATTTTCTAGATATGCAAACAGGGGATAACAACCTGTATGGTAAGATACAACTAGCCCACAAGAAAAACAAGATAACAAGTTAGAGAACAAGTAAGAGATGATGACGTATCTCCAAGTTCACAGCTTTTGGGGTGTTAATCTCCGTTAGAGAGGTGCAGACGCAAAATGCACCCAGGACGCCACAAAGTCTCACCTTATTCTTCTCAAGCCTTCCGACAAAGGTTAACTCGTGTTGTGATCCGATAGTGTTAGTCTTAAAAGCGGTCACCAAACCTTTTGAAAGTATTCGAAGCTATACCCCAACTTCATTGGATGCTCTCGAATATCTACCGAATCCCTCTCCACCAAGTAATGGATCTTGAACAAACTTCTTCAATCTAGAGAACACCCACAGTAACAAGGTCCACAAGAAAAAGAAAGGAACAAATTTCCTTTAATATGAATGTGCATCTGGATCTCCTCTATATTTCCGTAAAAGATCATTAGATCTAACTCGAAGGTTTAAAATTTGCAATAATGAAGGAGAGAAATAATGAGTCCTTGCCTTCGTGAGGAAGATGGTGGGATGATATAGAAACACTTTAAATTCTACTGTTACAGCCAATTTTCTATGAGTCTCGAAGGTTCTCTAGGGCGCATGCATCAGAGGCTCTGGGCAACCATCGGGGCACTCTAGAGAATTGTGCAACCTTATGTTGCGTCCAGAGGCTTGCAAGAGGTTTTGGCTCTAGAGGCTCTAGGGCCAACTCCAGAGAGACCGGCCAGAAATCGTGGATTGCAACAGAGATGAAGCCTTGGTATGCTTTCTCTACATATGATAGTTAGTGCGTGCAAATATGTTTGTGTACGTGAGTTCATTCCTACCATACCTTCTGAAGAGGACCCTTCTTAATAGAACCTGATTTCATACGAATTCAATAAAACGAAAATCACTCACATGTCATCCCTTCAACTTTTTTAATTGGAGGTATCTCCAAGAAACAATGATTTCATAACATACAAGCGTACTTCGGATTATGCGCTCATTGATCTTGAAGACGACGCTCTATGCTTCCCACTCAAGCTGGAGGACTTCACTTGATCATTGTTGGTTGTTGAAGGTTCAGATTGCTTCCACATAGATCAGTATGTGAAATATTCACTTAAGCATATATTTACATGTCCATTGAAATCAAATGTACAACAAGCTTCAAGCATATGATCTCTTTTAGATGCTCATCTTGAACTTGCACATCTCATATAATATTAATGTATGTCTTTTGAAGTTTATTATGTTAATATCTCTGTTATTTGGAATAACCATTGTGTTCCTTTAATAATTTTAACGATTTATGGGATTTCCCATGAAATTTATTATTTTGTTATTGAATTATGGAAGGTTGAAAACACTCTTTTTGTATTTTCTCGTTCGGGGACCTTCTACAACTTAATTAATTCGGGGAAAACCATACAAACCTATTTTTAGAAAACAAAAGACTCGAGGACGTGCAATTGATGGTCCCACACCCCACGAGTGCTTGATTACCTTGATGCTTGCACTGTTGGTATGTCTTAACCTAAACCATATAAATCCTCTCACGATTTACGCGAGACACAAAGACCAATATGTGAGGCGAAACATAGAAATACAAGGCCATAGCCAGAGAAGATTGGACGGGGAACCGCTGTCGCAACTTCTCCTTGTTGCATCTCTAACGTCCACAACGGCTTTACACCGCCTCCATTATGAATGGGGATTAGTCCACCCGCATACTATAGATTTGTATAGGTAGCTTTTATATGTGCTTTCACTGTTTTAGAACCATATGTATCGCTGATGGTTAATCTTTTTGTATCAGGTTAATTATTCAGTTGTTGTTGTTGTTGTTATTGTCGTTGTCGTTGTCGTTGTCGTTGTCGTTGTCGTTGTCGTTGTCGTTGTTGTTGTTGTTTAACCTAGTATGATAGGACATGTGTGGGGGGGAACATGTATATTAGATGGGTGAAATTTTTAGTATGCTCTGGTCCAGTGAATACAGAGATTCGGGTGACTTTGATTTTTACCTTTCTTATTCCACCTCACTAAGGAGGAAGGAAAAGCGATGTGATATTGGTCAACATCGTCTCATTTATCTCAGCGTGATACTCTGACTTGTACTTATTCGAAGTGTGCGAACTACTCGCTCTATAAGGGAGTATTAGTGGGATGAAAGTGTGATATCACACTTTTTCTTAGACCCACTGACACGTTACACATGCTGTTAGGTAAATCAATTATGCATTTTAGTTCCCAAATTCTTTTATAGTTCTTCCTTCCCATATTATTTGACTCCAAAACTGACGTATCTATATATGGATATGTCCGTTTTAACGTCAATTAATATGGGTGGAGGGAGTAGAAGTTTCCCTAATTTTTTTTTTAGAAAAAGAGGGCCCCGCCCCGGTTCCATTAGCCATGAAACCACCATTACAGAGTTTTCAGTTTTACGCTCCCAGGAGCAGCCGAGCGCAAGCTCCAGGACTTATTACAGGCAAGCAAAAGGGAAAGTCTAGCTACAGCAGTACTTTTAGCCTCTTACATGCCAGAGTATCACCATCTAACAAGCAAACGAGCAAGGGAACTAAAACAACACAAAGCTTCTAACAAGAGACAAACTGCTCACACCTACAGATCAACTACCCTAAGCAGATGACCATCTCTGATCAGCTTCAGCGAGTTCTCCCTTAGCTTTGCGTCCAGGTCCTCGGTGGTACACTTCCACTCATTGTCGTTGACCAGGCGAGCATCATCAGTAGCAATTAGATCAGCGCCAGTAAGCTTCTTCATGTTCATCCAGGATCCCAGGATAACTGAGGTGCCTGAGCTAGATGCTCCATGGCCTTCACCGCATCCAAGATCTTCACTCTGCCTCTTCCCGAGGATAGAATGCTCCAGTGAGCAAGGTTGAAGGCAACTTTCCTCCAGATCACCTGTAGACCAAGCCAAGCATCATGGTTAAAGAAACTACTTTTTCTCACAAGCCACAAAGCCCACAGGATGGCAGCATGGATAACATTTTCCACTAAAAACTGTTTATCACACCACATACTAGTGATCTTGTTAATAGTGTAAAAACCTCTATCCACACCTAAAATTATTTGCATATTGAACCAGATCTCTTTGGCTACCACACAATCACAAAAAGGTGATCAATGGATTCCTCTTCACAACAGAAGAGACAAGTTAAATCATTTAGATTTTGTCTTTTAACAAGATTATCTCTAGTGAGCAGCTTGTTATGTGACATTAGCCAAAGAAAAAAAATTGGATTTTAGGGGGAACTTTAACCTCCCAGACTGAAGCAATATTAACAGGAGTAATCCCTCTAAAATTCACCACAGCATAAAAAGATTTGACAGAATAAATGTGTTTAGATTCCAACTTCCACAGAAGACAGTCATCCTCATCACTAAGGTGTAATGATTGTGCAATCTGTAGAATTTCAAACCATTGTTGCATAAGTTTTTGGTCAAAGCACCTCCGAAAGGTATCTTTTAGTTGCTCACCATCCCATACATCAGCGATAGTGATAGTTTTTTCATTAACCAGGACATAAATTTCCCAGTACTGAACAGCTAAACTAGAAGGGACAAACCACTGGTCCTCCCCAAATTTGATTTTCCTTCCATTACCAACTTTCCATTGATACCCTATTTTTGCTGCTTGGGCCGCCCACATAACCGCTTTCTAGAAGGGGGAGGCCCCAGCAGTGCTACATCAAAAAATGTTGGGATCATTAACCATATACTTATGATCAATAATCTGCTTCCATAACTTATGGCCATCAAGTTGATACCTCTTAACCCAGGAAGCTAACAGACATAGATATAAATCTGCTAAGTTAGGAATTCCTAGGCCTCCATACTATTTTTTTGTGACACGAGCCCCCAATTGGCTAGATGATATTTGAAATGCCCCTCGTAGTTATCCGAAAGGCAATGAGCCATCTGGGAATTTATGAGAGCAATAGCCCATTTTGGGAATTTAATATGCTCAAAAGATAGACTGGTATGCTAGCAAGAACACTTCTAACCAGTTCTAACTTAGCAGCATGAGAGAGTAGCTTCCCTCTCCAGCCACCGGCCTGCCCAAGGATTTTATCAATAAGGGGTTGCAGATCCTCCTTTCTATGCTTTTTATAATGGAGAGGCACTCCCAGGTATTTTAATGGGAAATTACCAAGCTTACAGCTAAGGATCTGAGCAACCACTCGAGCTTGATCATCATCCACATTAATAGGGATGAGATCACATTTATGGAAATTAATTCTCATGCCTGACATTTGTTCAAAGCAAGACAGAAGACATTTTAGATTCCTAGCTTTGTCAGCATCGTTAGACATGGATAGGAGCGTGTCGTCTGCATACTGCATGCTAACCACTCCCGTTTGATTAAAATTAGTCAACAAACCAGTAATCTGGTCACAGCTGGCTGCTTTCACAGCATTTTAGTAAAAACCTGAGCTGTAAGGTTAAAAAGCAAAGGGGAGATAGGGTCTCCTTGCCTAACACCTCGCCTGGCAACAAAGTAATCACTATTAATATCATTGATCCTAACCGCAACCGAACCGTCAACTAACAACGTTTTGATCAAGGCAATCCACTTAGGGCTAAAGCCCCTAGATTCCAGAACTCTAATAAGAAAAGCTCTATCAATTCTATCATAAGCCTTTTCATAATCCAACTTAAATATAAAACCAGATTGATTATTCCTAACTACATCATGAATAATTTCTCTTCGCCGAGACCACACTCTCCAGAATGTATCTCCCTCTAATGAAGGTTGTTTGATTCGGAGAAATCAGGATCTCACAAACAACACCAAGTCTGTTTGTAGCACACTTGGAAAAAAATTAAAACTACAGTTTGTCAACGCAATAGGCCTGAATTTCTGTATACTAACAGCATCATGCTCTTTTGGAATTAAAGTGATCAACGAAAAATTCAATCTAAAAGATATAGCTCACCCTTATTCCAGTCATTTAAAAGGGCAATCAAATCATCCTTAATTAATTCCCATAAATTCTGATAAAACAGGAAAGAAATAACATCAGGGCCAGGTGCACCCTCAGCATAAGAGTCGAAGACTGCATCCTTAACCTCTGATACGTCCAAAACATATCTATAATTTTTGATGTTCCATGCCATTATATATTGATTACCACATGTTTATCTTACACTTTATATCATTTTATGCATTTTCTGGGACTAACCTATTAATAAGATGCGACAGTGCCAGTTCCTGTTTTCTTCTGTCTTTTTGTTTCAGAAAATCTATTCTGGAAATATTCTCGGAATCGGACGCCAATTTAACTGATTTATTTCTATACCGAGACGGAGCAGCAGCTAGGAGGACGGAGCCGGGGGACACACCAGGTAGGCCGGTGGGCCCACGGCGCGGCCAGGGTGGGGCCGCGCACCTAGGCCGCCGCCCCACCTCGGCTGGCCACCGACGCCGCCCTTTCGCCTATAAATTGCATCTAATCGGGAAACCCTAGATACCCGAGAAAAAATCCACGAAAAGTTCCGAGGCCGCCGTCGTCTTCAAACCTAGTTCGGGAGGGTTTCTGCAGTTCTTCCCGGCACCTTGCCGGAGGGGTAATCATCACCGGAGGGCTCTACATCACCATGCCTGCCTCCGAGGTGATGCGTGAGTAGTTCTCCACGGGACTACGGGTCCATAGCAGTAGCTAGTTGGGAGTCTCTCCACCTTGTGCTATCATGTTTAGATCTTGTGAGCTGCCTAACATGATCAAGATCATCTTTATGTAATGCTACATGTTGTGTTTGCTGGGATCCGATGAATTGTGAAGTTATGATCAAGTTTGTTCATCTATCTATATTATGTTTTATCTATGTTCCTGCATGCTCTCCGTTGTTAGTAGATGCTTTGGCCAAGTAGATGCTAATGACTTCAAGAGAGGGTATTTATGCTAGATAGTGGGTTCATGCCTCTAGAAGCCTGGGCTTGATAGACAGAAACAACTAAGGTTGTAGATGTGTTGTTGCCACTAGGGATAAAATAACCGATGCTTAACTTAAGGGTACTGCTGTTAAGTCTAATGCGTTTGTTTACATTACACACTTTTTTAATGCTATAATCTGTTGCTTGCAACTTAATACTCATGGGAGACCCGGAAGCTATCTTGTGAGTGGATTATGAGTCATAGATGCAGCTAGTAAGCGGTCTATGTATATTGTTGTAATACCCAATAGATATAACAATGAACATGTGCTTGTCATATATTGCATTGTCATGTGTTTGCAATTTGTCAATTGCCTAGCTGTAATTCGTTCACCCAACATGTATGTTTATTTGTCTTATGGAGAGACACCACTAGTGAACTGTGGACCCCGGTCCTTTATTCCACACTGATACAAACACCGTTTTCACCACGCTCTACGTTACTTCCTGCTGCTACTTTTGTGTTCATCATCATATTCTACACCATACGTTTAATCCTTTGTATTCAGCAAGCCGGGGAGATTGACAACCTTCCTGTTTCGTTGGGGCAAAGTACTTTGATTGTGTGTGTGCAGGTCCACGTCAGTGATCGGGTAACGATGCCGCTGACACCTTTCTGAAGCTCTTCCAATTCCTACTGGATCTGACAACCTTGGTTTTGTAATCAAGGGAAAACTTTGCTGCTGACTACATCATACCTTCCTCTTGGGGTTTCCCAGCGAACGTGCGTTCCACGTCATCAAGCAACTTTTTCTGGCGCCGTTGCCGGGATTGGAGCTACAGCAAGGGGAGTTACACACCACCATTCTCTTTACTTTGTTTTTGTCTTGCTTAGTTTATTTTTGTTCTAGCTTGTTTGCTTTTAAAATCAAAAACCACAAAAAAATAGCATCTAGTTTATTTCGGTTTGTTATTATGTCTAGTTGTTTACTTGCTATCAATGACTTATCTCTTTGAAACAAAATCTTGTTGGCAAGGTGGGTCCACGGTGGATGAACAAAAATATTATGTGAATTACCGCTTGTCACAAAAAGGGGGGTACTTATGGAAAGTAATAAGTCAACTAGAGACGTATGCTATAGATTTATGCTCTATATTTGACAAATCTTTCTGCTTTGATGAATCTGAGTGTCATAGGAAGTCTAAACACTTTTCTTTCCAATGTACTTGTAATGTTAATGAAACCTTAGCTTCTTATGTTAAAGGTTACTATAGTGCATATGAGGTAGAAAGAATTGAAGAATTTATTGTTTTTAAGGGTGCCCTTGAAATTAGTTCTTTTCTTGAGCATAAAATTGATGCCCCTTATAAATCTAAAAGTCTTGCTATACTTAAATATTGTTATGATACCTACAAGGATAAGAATTCTTATATTACTGAACATCTAAAGAGGTTGTGTCCTCCAAAAGATGAAACTAATGCCTTGCAGGAACCTGTGGAAGAAAAATTGCTGAAACTGAAAGCTCATTGGATGAAAAAGAGGAAGGAGTGATGAACAAAAGGAGGATCTACCTTCTAATGATAGTAACTCTTTAACTCTTACATTATATGATTACCCTCCATGCCTACCTAAGGAGGAAGAATGCTATATTGTTGAATATGATTCTATTGAAATATCTTCTTTTGATAAATTTGAAATAACAACATCCTTGACTCAAGAAAAAGAAGAAATAACAGGAAGTAAAAATGTGGTCCCTACTCTATAATGCTCTTGATGATGGTCCTATGTTGACTGATGATATAAATTATACTTATTGTCAAAAATGGTTTAATGACCCACTGTTTTTTAGCTTAATAAAAACTATGTGTTTGTAGATCATGAAAAGCATGCTTTATGTGATAGTTATATTGTTGAGTTTGTTCATGATGCTACTGAAATTTATTATGAGAGAGGAAAATATGGTTATAAAAGTTTTCAAGTCACTAAAACACCTCTCTTTATGTTGAAAGTTTTGAACTTGCATTTGTTTCATCTTCCTATGCTAGTTGCTTTATGCTTCAATAATTTATTTTATTACAAGATTCCTTTGCATAGGAAGTGGGTTAGACTTAAATGTTTTTGATATTTGCCTCTTGATGCTCTCTTTTGTTTTTCAACTCTTATTCTTATGAGAGCATCATTAAAATCTTCTAGCCTAGCTAAAAGGCATTAAAGAAAGCGCTTTTGGGAGGCAACCCATTATCTTTTGTTTTCAGTTTTTATTAGTCAAGGAGTTTGCTTACTTCTGTAACAACTCCTTTGTATCTTTTATTTTCGTTTTTGTTGTGCCAAGAAAAGCCTCTAATGCAAGAGGGTGGTAAAGTTTTATTTGCTGTCCAGAAACAGATTTCTGTACCTCACGGTAAAAATTCGTGAAAAATCACGGATTACTATTTTAATCTTAAATTTTTGAGCAGAAGCCTGAACTTATTACCTATCTTTCGTTAGTTAACCGTTTTCTGATTTGAGCATCGGAAGTGCCTCGAAAAAATTCGTCTTTACGGACTGTTCTGGTTTTGACAGATTATGTCTTTGTTTTGCATTGTCTCTTTTGCAAGTATAGATTCACGTTCTTCGGGGGGAGATCACGATCTTGCTTAGTAACAGTAGCTAATGTTTGAACTAAAGTATGCAATGTGTTTTTACAGAACCAAGTGAGTTTATGTTTTGATGCACTAACCCCTCTAATGAAGTTTGCGAGTTATCTTTGTGTGAAGGAAGTTTTCAAGTATTAGGAGAGGAGGATGATATAAGAAGATCAAGAAGAGAGAAAAGCTTAAGCTTGGGGAGGCTCCCTTGGATCTCCCCAGCATATATCAAGAAGACTCAAGCGTCTAAGCTTGGGGATGCCCAAGGCATCCCCTTCTTCATCAACAAATTATCAGGTCACCTCTAGTGAGACTATATTTTTATTGCTTCACATATTGTGTGCTGTTCTTGGAGCGTCTATGTGTTTTATTTTCTTTTGTTTTTGTTTTGTTTTCTGATCATAACTTAGTTGGATCCTAGCACTCTTGTTTGGGAGAGAGACACGCTCCGCTTTTGCTTAGAATACTCCAGTTCTTCACTTATACTTGTTGAGTATTCTTGTTTAGCACTGCTATGCTATTAGCTCTTGTTTTTCATGTATCTCTTGTTCAGAGCTATTAGTTCTTTTATAGAAAGTACTCTCTTGCTTCACTTATATTTGTTTGGAGAGTTGTATAATTGGCGTCTGGTTGGAACAGAAAATGCTAAAGTGTGTGGTAGTTGTATAATGGAAAAACTTGCATAGTCTTGTAGATCATTGAACTTTGATAACTTGATTCCTTGCAAATGTTTTGAGATATTAAAAATTAGATGTTAAATGCTTGCTGGTTAATTAAAGCTAAAATCTGATTAGTGGTTGTGTTATTAAAGCTTGTACCGTACTACAAACTCTTAAAATTGCTGAAGGTGTAGTTGGACTTGATAGCTTCTCATGTCTGAAGGTTTTTGGAAACAACATAGTTGCGTGCTAAGGTCGAGGGATCTAGCGGGGTACTTGTGCCTCCGTGAACGGCCCTCCTTGGGGTAAATTTAATCATGCTCTTAATGTTGAACCTGCTAGTTGTTTGCAATAAACTTGTGAGTTCTTTTGACTAATGTTGAGCTACGGTTTTTGGCACTTCCACCATCCATATTTTGCTAGCCTCTTCGGTGTTGTGCATTGCCTTCTGCTCACATTGAGAGTTGTGCATACTTCGCCAGTACATCCAACCCCGTGGGAGAACTTCATCTTGTTCTCCTACACATAAGCCAAACATCTTTCTCAAAACAGCCACCATAACTACCTATCACAGCATTTCCATAGCTGTTCCGAGATATATTGCCATGCAACTTCCACCTTTCATTACATGACTTGTTGTCATTCATCATTGTTATATATTGCTTTGCATGATTCTATACAGCTGATGTGTGGTTTTACCCATGTTACGCTAGATCATTGCACATCCTGCTACACTGGCAGAGGCATACAGTTTTATACATCATGTTTTGTTCATTATGAGTTATTTGTACCAAAAAGTGTGTTGTCATATTAGAGTGTTGCCCCTATAGTGAGGGAGAGAAAAGTGAAAAAGCCACGGAGGCCATAAAAGAGAAACAGAAAAAGAAAAAAAAAGAAAAAAAATAAAGAGAGAGGGGGCAACATTACTATCCTTTATCCACACTTGTGCTCATGTTTAGCACCAGTTTTATAGTCATCATTTGTGCTAGTAGCACCTATGCTTCATATGAGAGAGTTCTCATGTTTCATTAGTATAACTATGTGGGGAATTTACGTTATAGAACTTGGGTTGTATATTCCAATGATGAGCCTCCTCAAAAGTGCTCTAGGTCTTCATGAGCAACCAAGTTGGATGCACCCCCACTAGTTCCATTGGAGAGCTTTCATACACTTATAGCTCTATGTGCATCCGTTGCATGGCAATCACTACTCCTTGCATAGCTTCGATTATAAGACTTCCTCTTGTCTAATGATCATTTATAGCTTTGTGAGCCTTTCTTCCATTGGCCTTCCAAACCCCCATTATTATTCTCTTTGCCATAACATCCTGGTGCCAATACCAAATGCTTACGCTCACCGGTTGAGTAAAACTTCTAACCAGTGAATTCATTATGTTTGTGATACTTTTGCTTGACTGGATCCTTTCTATGTTTGTGAAAGATTGCTGGATGCTTGAGTAGAAGGATAACTTCTATACTGAATGCTTAAAACATCTATAATGAACTTTGTACGGTTTCATGTCTTTATAGCATCTTCCATGAAAGGTTTTTACTTGTTTAATTGTCTTGCTTTATTAATCTATGTGTTTAATATCAAACATAGACTTTTGCTTTGAATGATTTGATCTCAGCTCACATGCTTTACATTACTATATGATCAAGATTATGTTGGTAGCATGTCACCTCAATAATTATCTTTGTGTTATCGTTTACCTACTCGAGGACGAGTAGGAACTAAGCTTGGGGATGCTTGATACGTCCAAAACGTATCTATAATTTTTGATGTTCCATGCCTATTATATATTGATTACCACATGTTTATCTTACACTTTATATCATTTTTATGCATTTTCTGGGACTAACCTATTAATAAGATGCCACAGTGCCAGTTCCTGTTTTCTGCTGTCTTTTTGTTTCAGAAAATCTATTCTGGAAATATTCTCGGAATCGGACACCAATTTAACTGATTTATTTCTGTACCGAGACGGAGCAGCAGCCAGGAGGACGGAGCCGGGGGCCACACCAGGAAGGCCGGCGGGCCCACGGCGCGGCCCAGGGTGGGGCCGCGCACCTAGGCCGCCGCCCCACCTCGGCTGGCCACCGACGCCGCCCTTTCGCCTATAAATTGCATCTAATCGGGAAACCCTAGATACCCGAGCAAAAATCCACGAAAAGTTCCGAGGCCGCCGTCATCTTCAACCCTAATTCGGGAGGCTTTCTATAGTTCTTCCCGGCACCTTGCCGGAGGTGAAATCATCACCGGAGGGCTCTACATCACCATGCCTGCCTCCGGAGTGATGCGTGAGTAGTTCTCCACGGGACTACGGGTCCATAGCAGTAGCTAGTTGGGAGTCTCTCCACTTTGTGCTATCATGTTTAGATCTTGTGAGCTGCCTAACATGATCAAGATCATCTTTATGTAATGCTACATGTTGTGTTTGCTGGGATCCGATGAATTGTGAAGTTATGATCAAGTTTGTTCATCTATCTATATTATGTTTTATCTATGTTCCTGCATGCTCTCCGTTGTTAGTAGATGCTTTGGCCAAGTAGATGCTAATGACTTCAAGAGAGGGTATTTATGCTAGATAGTGGGTTCATGCCTCTAGAAGCCTGGGCTTGATAGACAGAAACAACTAAGGTTGTAGATGTGTTGTTGCCACTAGGGATAAAATAACCGATGCTTAGCTTAAGGGTACTGCTGTTAAGTCTAATGCGTTTGTTTACATTACACACTTTGCTTAATGCTATAATCTGTTGCTTGCAACTTAATACTCATGGGAGACCCGGAAGCTATCTTGTGAGTGGATTATGAGTCATAGATGCAGCTAGTAAGCGGTCTATGTATATTGTTGTAATACCCAATAGATATAACAATGAACATGTGCTTGTCATATATTGCATTGTCATGCGTTTGCAATTTGTCAATTGCCCAGCTGTAATTCGTTCACCCAGCATGTATGTTTATTTGTCTTATGGAGAGACACCACTAGTGAACTGTGGACCCCGGTCCTTTATTCCACACTGATACAAACACCGTTTTCACCACGCTCTACGTTACTTCTGCTGCTACTTTTGTGTTCATCATCATATTCTACACCATACGTTTAATCCTTTGTATTCAGCAAGCCGGGAAGATTGACAACCTTCCTGTTTCGTTGGGGCAAAGTACTTTGATTGTGTGTGTGCAGGTCCACGTCAGTGATTGGGTAACGGCGCCGCTGACACCTTTCTGAAGCTCTTCCAATTCCTACTGGATCTGACAACCTTGGTTTTGTAATCAAGGGAAAACTTTGCTGCTGACTACATCATACCTTCCTCTTGGGGTTTCCCAGCGAACGTGCGTTCCACGTTATCAAGCAACCTCTTGCTCAGTAAAATCAGCATCCAAGAAATCATTTTGTTCAGTAGTAACCTTGTCATTTTGGTCCCAGAAATCTTCAAGAATATCAATACCAATTGTATCCTCACGGCCAAAAAGACTTTTATAATACTGAACAACAATATTAATAATACCTTTAGGGTCCTCCACCAGACCATCAGGCCCCTCTAGAGAGGTAATCTGCTTCTTCCTCCTCCTTTGATTAGCCATGGAGTGGAAATACGCAGTGTTCCTGTCCCCCTCCATGATTTGCTTCTCCCTAGACCTCTGTCTAGCTTTGATCTCCTCCTTCTTCCAAATATCTGTAAGTTCAGATGAAATACTTTTCAATCTTCTCTTAGCATTTGGAGAAAGAGTTTGAGTCTCAGACATAATGTCCAAAAGATCATACTCAGCAACAAGTTAGTGTTTAAGCTTTTTCTGGGCAGATTCAATATTGATATTCCACTCCTTAACATTTTTTCTAAGATTTCTCAGCTTAAACTGCCATCTAACGATAGCTCTACCCATACCACACGGTATTGTCCAAGCTTTCCTCACCACTTGGTCAAAACCCTCAACCTGTAACCACCACTTCTCAAACCTGAACATTTTATTTTTCGGGACAGTAAAAGCCCAGTGTCCAGGACCAGAGGGGTATGATCACTACCAATCCGAGCTAAGGTTTTCACACTGCTCGCAGGGTATAATTGGTCCCAGCAAGTAGTAATGAAAACCCTATCTAGGATAGCCATAATCAAATTATCTTGATTATTAGCCCAAGTATACCTCCTACCAGCACTCTTAAGTTCCAAAAGACCAAATCTATTGATCCAATCATTAAACAGATCAGCCCACTGCTGGTTAATGTTATCACTACTTTTCTCACTCGCCTCTCTAATGAGATTAAAGTCACCTCCAATAGCTGTAGGGCCTGCCCAGCTAGCGAACACATTATGCAATTCATTAATGAATTCCAACTTGTGTTCCTCATAGGCAGTCCCATAGATTGAAATATACCTCCATACAATGTTGTCACTCTTATTCCTAAGAAGGGCAACAACACTATACTGATGTATATTCCAAGAGAGAACCTCAAAAAGATCCATACTGGCCCCTACTAAAATACCACCAGCAGTACCAATAGCAGGCAGCCAATTCCAGGTATATTTACCAAAAGGATCTAGAGTTTTAACTAAGAAACAGTAAAATCACTTTTCTTAGTCTCAGAGAGACTAATTAAATCGGTGCAATGTTCTCTAAAGAGATCATGCACCCTGAGCAACTTGTCAGGCCTATTTAACCCTCTCGGGTTCCAAATAAAAGCCACTACCATTTAAATTCTCAGTTTTTTCCTACTCCTACTTTTTCTACTGGACACCTCAATCCAAGGTGACTCAGCAGAACTGTCATCACTACTATGATGACAGTCAATGGTGTCCTCATCCACCATACTTGGTGTGGGATCACCAACCATCTCCTCTCCAGTAATATCAATGTTACTGGGCGGGAACATGTCAGGGTTATCATTGTGGAATTTATCTAACCTACTGGTCTCCACATTTTTGACAACCTCAATATTATTCTCTATGTCACTATCGAAACACCAAGGCTAATGCCAGCATTTCTAGCAATATGCAATAGAGAACAGTTATCTAAAGCAGCAAAGGAATTCGAAACCATGGATATTACTTCTAGATTTTCCAGCATCCTTAGCCTTTTTTAACTCTGAGCCTTTTCCAGCACAGTTTTACCATCATGTCTAATCCTTGTACTCATTTTTGTAGCCTTGACAGGGCCCCAATGTTTATTCTGTCTAGCTGGGGGAACTATTTCAGTTGCAGTAACAGGTTCACAGCCTTTTGCTGAGCTTGTTGTCCCTCATCCTCAGTCTTCCATTTGCGACAGCAAGTTGATGGAAATATTTTCCCCATGTGCTCTGGAAACCATCACAGATGGTGTATCCACCTGTCGAGAGTGTCCACCATTTACTTTCTGCTGCACACTCTCCTCCAATCTTCTGGATCAAAGAGGTACATGCACATCTCTTATCGCAACAGTCCTAGTGCCTCCTCTAGCCGAACCAGCATTTGGGGCAGGGGTTGAAGTAACAGTTTTATCAGTGTCCATTTGAGAAGTACCAGTCTGGTCTTTATTTTGCAGGTCTTGGAAGTCATCTCCCAGTCCAACATCTTCTGGATCAGTTGGTTTATTCCCTCCTAGATCACCACCATTATCATCACCCAGCTCCAACTCCTCTTCATCTACTGTAAAGAGAATAAGGTAGAGATGTTGTTCCATCTCGAACAACCTATCTTTGGGAATTTTCTCACCATCCCTCACGGAGATTTTAACTCTCACAATTCTGTAAAAACTCCTAAAGATGGTATGCCAGTCAACATTCACTAGCACCCCCAAAGTAGATGCTATCTGACAGATAGTATTCCAGGAGCACTATTTCGATGGGATGCCTTCAATATTGACCCACACCTCATTCAATTCTGCAAAAGGCTCAGCATCACCATTCCACTTAGAAAAGGCTATGCTAACACCTTTCTTCTTCAGGTTGATCAATGGATACTCCACCAGATCATCAATCTTCTTTGATGGGGGCAGCCTGAGCAAGTATTTGTCAGATGCAAGCTGCCTGAACTGCCAGTACCAGTTCATCTTCCACATCTCACTTAGGTTTTGTTCTAGCTTCTGCTCATTCACTTCACCCTCAATACTGTCACAATCCCCACATTGTCGAAGTTAAGCCACTTGGCAGCCTCTGGACCCTCTACCTCCACATGGAAGAAACCCAGTCCAGGGCTGGCACTCCCCTAATATTGAGCCATAGGCATGGGTTTGTACCAGTCCAGGCAAGCATCCATATGGTGCCCTGCCTTCCCACAAATGAAGCAACACCTCTGCTTAGGACACAAACCAACATAATGTCCCGGCTCTCCACAGTTATAGCAAATGACGTCCTTGAACTTTGGATCATACACCAGAGCTGGACCTTTATCCTTCTCAACATTCTGCTCTTTTGCCTGTGGCGCCGAGCTAGAGCCCCCTGCTGACCAGTCTTCTTCTTCGGCTTATTCTTCTGCTGGGAACTTGCAGAGCTAGTCTGACTCGAAGCTTGGGGTTGAGGTAACTGCACCGGCTGTATCTGCAGATCACCTCCAGCAGCCTGATTCTGAATGGAATTGTTAGGCACCATCTGATTCTACAGCATAGTTGGGGGAAACATCGGATATGGTGGCCAGGGACCCATCGGATACTACGGGTACATCCCCTCTGCGTCATATGAAACATCTGCCCAGGATCGAAACCCCATGGCTGTATCTGCATCGGAGCCACAGGAATCTGCTGATTATGAATTGGGGCAACAGGTCGCTGTGTACCTGAAGACGGAGGGAGATTCGTCGAGCGGCCTGGTCGCTGAACTCCACGGCCCCGATTCCCGTACCTGCCCCCATCGTACCCCGCGCCCGCCATCAGAGTCGCCGCGTAGGTTTTGCGACCCGCCTCTTTCCGCCACCAATCCTTCGTGAAGCTAAACCTCTTCGGAGTCGGCAGGCGGCCGTCAGCAGCAGCAGGAAAGCAATCCTTCACCGTGAAAGATCCCTTCTCGAACAGCTCCTTCTCGATCCAGACGAGGTTCGCTGGAACCCTAGATTTAGATCGAGTCGGTCTCCTCTCTCTCTGATGAGCCGCAACTCTCGGAGGGTATGTCGAAGGCGTACTCCTCACACCGTGTCCCTCTCATGGCGACCAGAAGCTCCCAGACCATGGATTTCGCCAGCTGTCGCGCACCGCGTCGGCCCAACCGAGTCCGACCGACAGGTGGGTCCTGGAGATTCAAATCTCCGTTCCCCGCCCTGCCGCCGGAGCCCGCGACGCGCTGTCTGATCGGCGAGGAGCAAGGTCTCGCACATGGCGATGGATCTCGTCGGGGTTGAGGCCGTATCGGCCTTGCGACTACTCCTCCCTCCCTCGTCTCCCCTCGAACCGCGTCCACATATGTCGCGCGTGTTGGGCTGGGACGGTTCGGGGAGGCTAGGCTGACCACCGGAGTCCTAGTTCCGGCAGCTCTCTTCGGTGGTGGCGGCGCGAGAGCAGCGGCGGCAGAGGATGAGAAGAGAGAGAAGCCATCCCTTTCCGAAAGCCTAACTACTCGAGAGATTTATTTTTATTGGTTGTCGTTTCCCTAAATTTGCCCTGCTCATTAGCTTCAAAGTCTGCTCATTTCGATTCGACTAGGTAAGATGGCGCGTCGACACGCCGCGGCCGTGTGGTTCTATTGGTGTAGTTCATTTTAATATTCTGTAATTTGTAGAAGTACGGAAAATATTCGTATACTTTTGTATTCTCAAAAAAATTAACCACTTTATGGTCCGCCGCGTCCGTGTGGTTTTATTGATGTAGTTTATTTTAATATTTTGTAATTTGTAGAAGTACGGAAAATATTCGTATACATTTGAATTCTCAAAAATATTAACCACTCTGTGAATTAAGGGAAAGCTTTGACATTTTAAATATGGTTAAGACTTGGTTATTTTTTTGTTATTCCAAATAACCATGGTTATTTTTTTTTGAACATTTATGAATTATCCCTAGTTAGTATCTATCGCTATGGAATTTTTTCCATCCCATTACACAGGTATCCGCGAGAGCACCGGCAATGCGAGGATTAAAAATCATAACCTAAACTATTAAGCAGACAAAAACATCAATTCCCCTCCCTGTCACCGGAGAGGTATGCGGGCGGGAGGCGAATCCACGGGCTTTTCGTGGGAGTTGGAGGGCTGAGTTTTTTTGGCTTAGCCGCCATGGTGGCAAGAGAAAACATTTTCTTACAACCATGATTTATCATATATTCTATTCTGTTAAAAGTTTTAAACCGTAACACTGAGTAGGAAATCGGACTATTCTCTTTGGCTTTGTCAATTTATTGCTAAGGCTGATATAGACATTTCATCATCTTTCTCAAGTGATTATAAATGGTCGCATAAGAAGATGCGTAAAGATATTGACCGTAATAGTAAACCATGTATTGCCACCCGATTCATATGTCTCCACCGAAAGGCTTCATTAGGAAGATAAAATCTAATGCCATTTTATAGGCTTTTTACACGACACGTCGCACCCGTGAAGACAAAACATGGCCATATTGTTACACCAGGAAGTGAAGCATGGTCCTAATTCATGGAATAGGAAACAATATATAAACTTCATTGATTCAGCGGAAAGAAGAGCGAAGAAGATAAATACCTCAACATTTTTTTTCTGTTCTTAACAACCACCTTTTGTTCACCATAGATTCATACAAACTGTTTTAGGACGATTATAAGTTCTTTAGTTGAATGCTCAGCGACACTTCTTTCGCATGTATCAAATAAGTATCACTATATTTTCATATGAATGATGGTCTGTTTCTTATAGCCTCAAATAGGTACATGATGCATGGTAATAAATTATGATAGCTAGTTAATATGTGTGAAACTAAAATACATATAACAATTCACCATGCGATAAATAATGGAGGAAACTTTCTTTCGTAGTTCCTTTAACAGAATAGCTAAATTAATTTGGCAGGCATACACTTGATCCAATCCATAATTAATGTTTTACATAAATAGGATATCTTCATAGTAATTCAATCCCTGTAAGAAATATGAAATACAACAAAACTGACCAATGACAAAATATGAGGAGACATCAGGTTACCTGACCATAAGATCCGTTTGTTGCTATAAAGTAATACGGCCAAGAAACCTTCTTGACCTCTTGGAGTAAAAGAAATTCAGGACTGTTGCTATTAAGTAATAGCAGCCAAGAGACAAACCTTTTTTACCTCCTGAATGATATACACTCCATGTCTCAGTATATGAGGGAAAAGAATATCAGGACAGTTCTTAGTTTGTACTTCTAAGATATATTCATTTCCGATTGGACCAGTGGGTGAGAGTAAAATTCAATGAACAGATCCCGCTAGTCAAAATTGAAGATTTTTACTTGTAAGAAACAGAGAAAAGCAAAATGACTCATTCCCTGAGCCCCAAGGCCACATCAACATGCCCACACATCTTCTCCTTCAGCCCACCCGCTGTGAAAAGAAAAGAATAAAACCATGGAAAACGTTCTAATGAATGTTCATATTCCTTAAATTTGTCAAATTGTATAGCAGAACCGTATGCAGGATAAAGAGCACAAAGGCACCATTAGAGGTAGTAAATATATGCGGCAAATAAATGTCGTGCAAGAAGAATTGAATATAAGTAGCATTTGAAAAAAAATGTGGGCAGCCATTCTACTGGTCTGCATGATTACTCATCCTTTAATATCACATAACACTGTTATATATACTGACAACTTAAAGCAGTATAATGGGGGAAGGTTAAATCTGTATTTTAGTCGAATAAAAAACTGCTATTTATGTTAGCAATGTACTATTCTATTATTCACACATTCCAGAAATCCTTCAAATGATTGAGAGCAAAGAGTAGTTGCCTAAGCCTTTAGTTCTAGCTGATTTTATACTGTCAGAGGTATTTCCATACTGTTAAAACTGAATCATAAAATAACCGTTATACCTTGTTATTGTAGGACGCAACCGAAGCAGTCCTCAAATGGAACTGCTGGTCAAGAGAAGTAGTAAAGGACATAATATTAAAAGCAGTATGCAATGAAAATGTTGCAATGTGCCTGTTCAATACCCCATAAGAAATTACACTGATAAGCAATCTTCAAACTGTACTTAAATGATTGGGTAACACTGTTTGGCAAAACACATAAATTGTCTCAAGAGGAGACAATGAGACAGCTCCACCTAAAAAAATGCTAGCTTATAAGCAAACCAATTGAAGGTGCGCATAAGATAAACATATATCTTCTCATTTCTTACATAACCAGAACCTAATTATATTTGGTGCCATAAAAAAAGGGAACTGAAATATCGCATATAGCTGGTTAATGTGGTAAAATTAGACCATGCTACAAAGAAAAGAAAATTCAGTGAGGATGAGGCTTTACCTTATCGTGGATGTGCAATTTCTACACCTTGGTCTTGACGCTCCACCTCTTAGACCAAAATCAATTCCTCTAATTCAGCTGTAAGTCAAAAACAACAAAACGAAATTAGGAAAACCAGAAGGCACAAACTGAAGGAATATTAATCAGTTTCCTAGAGGAACAATTGTGCAATATCTGACCGCAAAACACGTCTTCTATTAATGTTAAAATGCATATATATGGAAAAGGAATAGGTGCTATAAGATGGGAACAATTGCTTTTCTTTCTAATCACCTGCAGAACACACAAAATCTCTGTCATATTACTTAGTAGAGGTCCATGATCTTCAATATAAAGGACAGGCCACCAGATACTGGGAGGGATCGATGCAAATCCTAGTGGCCACCAGATAGTGTCTCAAGAACGTATCAAAATATCGTCCGCCCGGAAAACCAGAGGTAGCAGTATACATATTTGCTTCCATACGCGGAATCCAGACGCCTGAGAGACGAATGGCAGCCGAAGCATACCAGATGGAATCCAAATGCGGGAGCGTACCAGATGCTAGATCCGGGGCCTAAGCCTGCACGGACGGCGTCGGGGGCCTACTTGTGACGGGCGGCGCCGGCGTAGATCCGGCCGGTCTCCTCAAGCAGCGTACAGATCTGGCTGCCACCATGGTCTTGCTCCAGGCGCGTGAAGGGGTCGCGTCCATGGGCGAGAGGCCGTTGGCGGGCACTACTTGGGCGTGCGGGAGAAAGAGGTCGGGCTTGATCTCCTCCTCCTCGTACTCGTCAAGCCCCAGAAGCAGGAGCTTGGCGGCGGAGGACGCAGCGTGTGTAGGCCGTCCCAGCATGCGTTTGTCGGCGGAGACGGAGAGGACGCGGCGGCGGAGCCTGTGGCATCCTTCGATCTGAGCGTGGAGCAGCGGAGAGGCGGGGCGGCGCGTCGGCGGCGGCGGCGAACTCTGGCATCGCGCGGGGAGAGGGAAAGGAGAGAGATGGGTTTGTGGATGTTTTTGTACGAAGGTCCCTGGGATTTCGCGAAATTGTATATTAGTCCTTTGCGGGGGTTTTTTTATAAAATATGCGCCAAAATCCGTGCGAGAGGAGTAACCGGCTGGCCACCGGCGCGACTGGGTGGTAACCGGTGACGTGGCAGCTTCTGATTGGTGTGGGTGCGTGCGTACTGTAGGTGGAACAGTACCGCGCGTTTGGGAGCGACGTGGCTTCATCCTGGCCGTCCATTTCATCGATCCGACGACCAGAGGAAAGGAGGCGACGTGGCGCGCTGGAGAGGGGGTTGTCATGTCCTCACTTTATATATAGAGGGATGATTGTTCTCATAATCTTAAGCATATGGTACATGTGGAACATTTTTAGAATTCCCTGAAACCTACATATATGAATTTTTATCATTTCGGGTTTTTTGCAGGATTTACTCCACACAGCTCGAACACATCGCAGCGCATCGCGGCGGCGGCATTACCTCTCCCTGGTCTTCAAAATAGAAGACGCCATCCGTGACCTCTCGCCGCCTCCGGCCGTCCGGCGTCGCCGACGCGATGCCTCCGCTCCACAGGCTCCTCCAGCGCCACCTCTCCCTCCCGCTCGTCCCCCGCCACACCCCTTCCCATGCGTGTCCGCCCGCGTCCGACATCTTTCTCCGCCGCGGGCTCGCATCTTCCTCCGCCGCCGCCGCGGCTGGCAGGGAGAAGAGCTCTAGGAGGACCCTGGGGTACCTTCTCGGCGTGGCGGCCGCTATGGTCGGAGCCTCCTACGCCTCCGTCCCGCTCTCTACCGCCGGTTCTGCCAGGCTACGGGATACGGCGGCACCGTTCAGCGGCGCGAGGTCTGCCCCCTCCCATACTACCCCTCATTCGATTACTTATGCAATTAGATTCTTCTTCGGTGTCCTGGAACTGCGCTTTTGCAGAGATCGCTATTAGGTCGATACTAATAGCAGCGCTCCATCAATGAGGAGGGTTTAGATTGAAAATTTGCTGCTTGTCCATGTTATGTGCGATAATTGATGTGATTATTAGGCTACAGTGAGTCCATGAATTTGTGTTCCTCTTTCCTTAGGTTTACATGGGGATGCATTTAGACTTTGGAACTGCTTAGAATCCTTAAGGATGCCATGGAGATTAAATAGTTCTCTTTTGTAGAAAGGTTCTGCTCTATGTAAAATGCAGCCTCCTCTGGCTCTATCTGTTGTTTATCATCGTCATTTCTAATCGTGGCTTGAAATTTATGCACGTTCAGTAACTAGAGTGGGAAGAGTGTTCCCTGTATCTTGTTGGAGATGTCATCAAACTTTATCTGATTCATTTATAGACAAAGACTTACATTGAGGATGATGATCTTCTTCTTCTTCTTCTTCTTCTAAGCCTTTTGTCCCAAACAAGTTGGGGTAGGCTAGATATGAAACCCTTTCACGAGGACTTCCTAGGAGTTCACCCATCCTAGTACTATTCTCGCCCATGGGTTTCATACCCATAGGACTGGCTAGTTTTTACGTTTGCTCGCCAAGCCTATCACACCCTTAGATATGAAACCCTTTCATGAGGACTTCCGAGGAGGTCACCCATCCTAGTACTACTCTTGCCCAAATGGGTTTCATACCCATGGGACTGGCTAGGTTTTACGTTGGCTCACCACGCCTATCACAACCCTCCTCCTTTACCCAGGCTTGGGACCGGCTATGCCTAGAAGACATAGGCGGAGTTATTGAGGATGATGATCTAATTAGAAAATTTTGAAACATGCTGAATGTGAGCCTTTTGAAAAAAAATCTGAATCAACAATTTAGTAAGGAGTTGTTACCTTGCTGTAGTATTTTTTTCATGCGAAACCCCAACTGGGGCATCGACTTCCGTTACTGCGAGATAACATAAACATCATCCATTCATCCAGCATCCATGTGCAACAAAGCGAAAAGAGGTCTCTAACTCGCCGCGAGCTGATAATGAGATTACAGCTCTTTTGGAAAGTAAGGCGCAGATATATACATGTTTTTGGGAAAACCACCAGAAGCACACAGGGCCGCAGCAAACCAAGAACCAAAACGTAGGCTATACCTCCAGCAACAGATAGAACTGCCAAGACCTTCCATCGAGCAATCAACACTCGGAGGCAAAGATCAATTTGCATCCGCTTCATCGGCCCTCGTCATCAGGCCTCCCTTGCACTTGTCTCTGCGGTGTAGAACCAGAAGCACCATCACTGTCTTCAGAGCCATATTCGTCAGAGCTTCTGGACCCTCCCTTATATGAGCTTGGTCCTGCGGAAACTGCCCAGTATTTCATAAACACACAAGCATAGCAAATTAGTTCCACAGGTGAATTAATAAAAAAATCAAAACATGCCCTATTGTTAAGCTTGCAGATAGCCCAACAAATAGAGGCCACGCAAGTGATCTGCACGTTTCTGCTCACGGCAACGAATTTAGGAAACCACCAGAAAATTTAGAGAAGGAACCAGGCTTGTTGTCGACACAAATGGTTTTAGCTACCACACAAATTTTGCCACGGCACATCCGAAGAACATGTGAAGAATAGATTCTTCTTAATCGCGAAATTGGCACTTAGTATTGCCCACCCACTTCCTCTGACCATATTATCTTTTGATGCAATTGCATTATGCCAAATTAGTCACAGACTTTGATCTTCAAGGGAATCTTAGCTTTCCACAGATGCTAAAACGACCTGTCTATCCCATTGCTACACAATTGTTTGTACATCGATTTGATTGTGAAAATCCCATTTCTATTACCACTTCCAGATGGGTCTATCACATTCCCCATTCAGAGTCATCCTGCCACCATATTTTGAATTTCTCTTCATTTCAGTTGCATATCCACAATTAGCCATCTCCTAAAAGGAAAGTTCCATCATCTAGCAGCCGCTTCAGCAACTGAACAATTAGCTCAGGATACTTCTGTTTCAAAGGACTGTGTCCATACCAAGGATCACTCCAGAAACTAGTTAAACTGTTTCCAACTTTCATCTTCCTCCCACATAAGTACAGGTCTCTATCATGTAACAGATCAGACCAAAAGGCAGAATCAGATTGCTATGTTTAGCATTAACAATACCAGATTCTCCCAAATATTTTCCCCTCATAAAATCCTGCCAAGGGCCCTCGTCATTTTTCAGTTTCCACCACCACTTGCACATCAGGCTTAGATTGAAATTTGATAAGTTCTTGATGCCCAGGCCGCCTTTGCTTCGTGGTTTACAAATAAGACTATTTCACTAGGTGGTATCTTCTTGTAGTTCCACCGACCCACAGAAAGGTTCTGAAGGATTTCTCCAGTCCCTCTACATTAGTTTTATGCAGAATCCTCATTGACATTGGATATACTGCTATACTGGATAGACATGCATTAATTTTTGTTACTCTCCCTCCAATAGGCATTGTTCCACCCATGCAGCCCCCCATACTTTTCTTCACACTTTCCTCCAAGAAGCAAACAGGAGCACCCCGGTACTTAATAGGCCACACTCCTTTCTGACAGTTGAACAAAGTAGCATAGTCTTGACATTTAATCTCATATTCCCACTACTGGTGCTGTAACGGGCAATAGATCAAAAAGGGCATCATAAATTATGCTGCAGTATGCTTGTACTTGTATTATTGTGTTTGTGGTGTATAACGAATTAATATGTCTGGTCCTGTGCAGAGTGTAGAGGAGAAGATCTCTCGACATGCTCGAGATGGAACCACACCATCAAGGTGACCTAAACATGGGGTACCAAGTTTCTGGGTTCTTCCATTTTGTTTAGATCTTGTTGTACCTCATACCAAAGTACTAAACTAATTCACTAAACAGTTTCCTCTGAATACTTCATTTTTGCCCGATTAATTTATAGTACCTTAGATGTTAATGTTTTAGAGATACAGAGCGAAAATGTTCATCTGAAGGTTCCATTAAGCGACTTGAGCGCAAATCTGTTGTGAAAGAGAGTGAACTTTCAGTCTATTCCATTGTGCTTGCTAACTTCTTTGGTATATGCTTGCTGTCTCTTCTCCACTCTCGGCTGGTTTTCTATAAAGAGTCTGTTCTAATGTGACTTGAAACATGGCCATAGTGAGTTTGGGAACCCTGTAGAGTCCATGTGTTGTTGGCTAGCTGGTGGTTGTGTAAATTACACTCCTTTTAACTTGTCTGTTATGCGTCCTTCTGAGTATCTTTCCTCGCTAATACTAAGCTGATATGCCACTTGATCTGGTGCTAGATATGGTGGAAGATATCTGGAATACGCTTTGTTAAACATTTACTTGGTACATTGTTGACCACCTTGCCTGCAGTAATATTGTGGCGCGAGTGACCATAATTAATTGTCATAGAACTTGACAAAAGCGTTAAGGTATTGACATAGGTCCCTTCTTCACGTTTAGAAATGATTTCAGCTAATTGCACACCCTTCAAACTAACTGCTCGTAGTTTACTGTTGTTCTCACATGGCATAACAAAGATGTCTCCTAATTATATTTCATCCACAATAATGTTGTGCACGAAGCTCAAATTTTATGCTTGAACTTATTTCCTTAATTTCTTAGATTAAGGCTGTCCATTTTGTTTGTAGAGAGATAATTATCCAATTTAATGCTGATGTTGCTGATGGAATGCCTTGGAAGTTCATCCCTACGCAGAGAGAGGTAAACGTCAGAACTTAAGTGCCATTAAAATATATTCATTGTTGTATATTTATTCTTGATCTATTCAAATTATAGGTGAAGGGTTAAACCTGGTGAAAGTGCTCTTGCATTTTATACTGCTGAAAATCGCAGTTCAGCTCCAATTACTGGTGTGTCCACGTATAATGTTGCACCCATGAAGGTATAGAAGTGTAATCTTGCATATTTCATTAATTTTTATAACATTGTTTTCATATCCCTACTATTTATTCTTGGAAGCTAATTGTTGTATCACTGTATCAGTGATCAGGTTTTATTATTTTTGTCAGACATGTTTTCATATCTTTGTATAATATGTTGTTCTTATTGCTGCGTTATTTTTCTGATGTACTAGGAAATGAAACAAATCTCTGGTGACTTTAATTGTTCAGAATAATAAGATGTTTAAGGATATAGGAGAGTATGAGACATTGTATTCAAGCCTTCAAAATTCATGTAACATACTTTTGAAGCTACTATTGTGTAGATGCTTCATTCTTTCAAAATTATGTACAATCTATTGTTACAAAAGCTCCCTCCATGTCAACCGCTTAAAAAGGAACATAGTTAGTACTTAGTACCCATGTTGTTAAAATGTCAATTAAACTCAGTCGTTGTGAACCAAAGAAACTTATCTGTGATCGAACACAACTTGTGAACTTCAACCTTGTCAGCATATGCTGGAAAGCAATATTTGTGGAGGATATTTAGAATTTGAGAAGGTTATTATAGATGTTTGATCCTATTTTCTTCTTGTTAGACTGTAATTGTAGTGCCCTAGTGGAAATATCTTTGGGTAAAATAGCTCTTGACCAGATTTTTACAAAAGAAAATTTGAAATCATGGTTAACTTTTGCAACAGTGTCGGAGAAATGAATTGCTAATCAGAAAATTGTAAATATTTAACCATTGTTGAGTTAACGCTAATCGTCACGTCAAGGAGTAAGATGACTTTACATTTTCGGCCTAGTATGTTGCTAAACTAAAGGTAAACTGAGACATGTAACCATGGCATTCTAGGCTTCTAGCTAAGCCAAGAACTGACTCCTGATTTATTAAGTTTACAAGTCCATTTCTCTGCCGTGCAGGCTGCAATTTACTTTAACAAAATACAGTGTTTCTGCTTTGAGGAGCAAACACTACTTCCAGTGGAGCAGATTGACATGCCGGTGAGTTTAATTTACATTTGGTAGAGCAATGATGGTATTTCTAGTCGAGACTATTATTCTGCACACAGAAAACATGGCTCCTCACCTCCTTCGCTTTTAGGGCAAAAACTAATCCCAGAACAAGACTAAAAAAGAAAAATCATAGAAATTCTTTCATAAATGAAGAAATAAAGAGAAAGGTCTACACTGCTTATTTCGGTTGGGACCTATTATAATAGTTCAGATTAATTATAATACCAAACCATATTTCCAGTGATACGAATTGAAGTCATGCCACGGAGACTATTGTATCATAATATCTACCCATGGTAATTCTGCTAGTTGTTCTAACATGCACCTGTGAATTTTCAGGTCTTCTTCTACATTGATCCTGAGTTTGAGACAGACCCCAAAATGGACGGGTGAACAATATAGTCCTTTCCTATACATTCTTCAAGGTGAAAGAGTAGAAATAACTTTAAGCGACCTGTAACATTAATTCTATTGAAACACTGACGCAATTCATGTGCTTCAAAATTCCTTCATGTAAAAACCAAGAGTAACATGGTTTGTGGAAGTTTTCTTTTTTTGCAAATAAGAGATGTTCCAGTTCAGTTAAAGGGGAAATACATTTTTGGTTCGCTCTCAAGAATGAATTGGACGAATGTACTGATGTGATCTGTCATGGATCAGGGAATTTCATGGAGTGTGCAATGTGTGTTTGGACATTAAGGTG
Source organism: Poa pratensis (assembly GCA_947311845.1). Lineage (NCBI taxonomy): Eukaryota > Viridiplantae > Streptophyta > Magnoliopsida > Poales > Poaceae > Poa > Poa pratensis. The sequence goes on from CAMZMU010000072.1 coordinate 8,634,797, forward strand.
CTTTTCTTCTTTTTGAAATTGCACAAATGAAATGGTTTGCCAAACAAGACAGGTCCTGCTAGCTAGCCAATTGCAAAAGGGAAAACATTCCCCATTGGTATACATTGCTCCTCAAGTGTTTTTTGGTATTCATTACGTCTGAATCAGACCAGTGTGGACTGAAGAGTAGTTTTCTTGTATTAGGGTGAGCATAGTCTTCTCTCTGCTGTTCAGTTGGTAGGACCGTACGGTTGCATCTCAGCTCGATCGCCCAGGTTGATGTTCCAGATCGAAACTGGGATGGGATGTACTACGAGCTACTAGTATGGAGCAGTAGGCCGTGCAGGATAAAAAAGCGTGGGGAATAATTTGGTGTGATATGTCTCATCGGTTTGTGGAAGGGACCGTACAATGTTGCGTTGTCTCGTCGGTCTGAGACTGAGAGAAAGCATCGACACAGACATACCATTCCTTGAAACTTTTGCCCCAGTTTTTATGGGAGCAACCATGCGATCTGGAGAAGGCTTCACAAATCACCATCTTTATCATCTCCACGCCTTCTCCAAGGCTGGTCCGATCTTGATTTTTTTTTTCGAGATTGACAGGGGGAATAAAATTCCCCACTGATTGTTGCATTTATCGAAAAGTAGTTTGGCGGGCCATGTTCTTACAACAGAATAGCAATTACAGGGGGATACAAGGGAAGAGAAAACAAAGAAATACATGAAACAAATACAACTAGAAGAGGGAAAGCAAGAGCCACCAAGAGACACAAGAGGTGAGGGGTTCAGTCGAGAGATCACAATGCCAAGACTCGGCAATCAGCCTCGCTGACGAGGGGTAGACTCATCAAGACCCATGGTTAAGGTCCCTAGGTTATGAATATGGGGGAGAGAACGTGGTAGAGCTGGAAGTATCGTCGGCTGACAAGCAGGGCAAAGATTTTACCCAGGTTCAGGGCCCTCGTGTGGAGGTAACACCCCTACGTCCTGCCTGTCTGTTATTGCTTTGTGAATATGATGGTTACAAGGATCCCGGCGAGATGTCGATCTCGCTAGGGTTTGTGGCTCTGGTGGTTCGTTGTCTGGTTCGATGGCCCTCCCAGTCCTTAAATAATAGGCTGGGTCTCGGGTGTTCGTAACCGACTCGATTTACAAGTAAGGAAACTCTAAACCGACTATTGCTTCGCCAAACTTGGAGGATACTCCATCTTCGTGGGCCTCCCTTCATGGGCTTCATGTAGGCTCTGATAGTTGGGCCTAGTCGATACGTGCACCAGGTACCCTCATGGTAGGGTACCCGATAGGCATACCCATGTCAGTAGCCCCCGAGTACTTGTCTGATTCGAAGAGTCGGGCATGGACTCATACATCATGCACGTTATACATTTTTTACATCTGCATTTAGAATTCTTATGAAATAGCACATGTTGGCTATGTCGAGTGTTTCATCGACTATGAGTTTTTGCTTATGATAGTCAAGGGATATTAGCTTAGCAGGCCCGGCACACACGACGGATCGGGGCCGGTTAACTACCATTTGTGGCAAAACCATACTAGCTTTCAATCAAACTCGAGTCCCCGGACTCGAATCTGGAACAAACTGGACAGACTCGAAACAGCCGTTGAGGTCTTACGGAATCGAACTGCAGTATAATTTTGAATCAACCCAACGCGTCCGTCGGGGATTATTCATCATGTCTGCTGACACGGAACATTTAAGGATAACGCTGCTGGAGCGGTCCTTAGCCCAGCTCGACTGATCGGCGGGTCTTACCTTTGCACTATGCATGCAGCATCCAAGGATCGTCGGATCAACTCGGGAATATTTTGAGTGTGATTTTGCTTATGAACAGTCGAATGTTTCGTCGACTGATATTTTGCCATTATTCTATCGGGTGCGCGACAGCGCTCCCGATGGGAGTAGCCCCCGAGATTGTGCTTTATTGCTTGCAATGGAGGATAATCTCAAAATCTTTTACCCTGCACATTTTAGTCAAAGAATTTTTTGATACGCTCCCGATGGGAGTATGATGCTGCAGTCGAAAGAATTTCGACTGGCCTCTATGACATTTTGCTAAAAAACCAACAAAGACTTATGCGAGAACCACCCGAAGATATCATCGAGTGACTTTTATGCCAGTTGTGAAAGAAAGAACAACGTCAGCAATGACGCATTTTGCGACTGCTATCTCTGACAAGCGGTGGCGTGCTTGGAGAGGCTTTGATAAGACGTGACCCTGTTTTGTGGGCCCGTTTCTGCAGAGCTGACCAGGGATGACGCCGCGTGGACTTGATTTGACCGTTCTGGCGCGATTTTCACGGGGCGTGATGATGGTTTCCTGGATTCTCGTGCGTAGTGGGCGGAGTGGCCGCGACGGTTGCTCTCCAGGGCTGCCACGTGTATGGCCAGATTTCGCGCGGAGCGTATGCATTTGTTTTAACGGCTGCGATCGTTTTGTGATCTGTGGTAAATAGGGGGACGGCGCTGGCAAGTTTTTTACTTGCCATTTGCTCCCTGCGCCGCCCCTCGTCTCCTTCCTCGCACTGCCCCTCCATTGCTCTGCGCCCAAGCTCTTTGCCCCACACTTCCTCCACTGTAGCAATGGCGAAAGGTGGAGGTGCGAAGCGTGGTGCTGCCGCCGCCGCCGCGACGATGCGGCCAAGGGCAAGAAGGCCGTGGCGGGTACATCTGTCCGCCGCGCTGAAGAAGGGCAGCGGGGACTGGGCGAAGTCCACCATCAAGGACGCCCATTGATCAAGTTCCGCGAGCAGGGGTATCTGCCACCCGCGGAGCAGCTCGCCGTCCGCGCGCCGTCGCCCAAGGAGGTACTCCCCGAACCACGCGCCAACGAGCGTGTTTGTTTTGCGGAGTTTTTGCCTAGGGGCTTTTCGCTTCCCCTCCACGATTTCGTTCGTGGTCTTCTTTTTGCCTACGGGGTGCAGATCCATGATCTCACCCCAAATGGCATTATGCATATCGCGTGTTTTATCACGCTGTGCGAGTGCTTCCTCGGCGTCGCACCCAGCTGGGCGCTGTGGAAAGCCATCTTCATGGTACGGCCGAACAGAGGAGGCGGTCGCACCTACCCTGTTGGCGGCTGTGGAATCCAGGTGCGCAGCGACACCCGCTACTTCCGCCTGAAGACCGTCGACTCCGCTCAAGGCTGGAGGAAGGGTGGTTTTATGCGACTGTCGAGCAGGATGCAGCCGCCCCTTTCTCGACTGCTGCTTTCACCAGGACCAAGGCGTGGGATCACCAACTCTCAGCCGAAGAAATGGAGGAGCAAGCCCTTTGCTGGCTCGGATCGGAGGCATGCTGGACAAGGTCACAGGCATCCATTTGATCGCCACCTTTGTGAAGAGGCGGGTGTGGCCCATCCGTGCCCGAGCGCACCCCATGTGGGAGTATGAAGGCGCGGGTGACATCACCCGAATGAACCCAGAGGAGCTTTCAAGGAGTGAGCTGCTGACGCATGTGCGGCACATCACCAACTTGACGACAGGCGACACTTGCAACGTCGACTGCCCTGTTGCACCATATGGGTTGGAAACCCTTTGCTTGAGGTATGTAGTATTATAGCCTGCTTGCAATGAAGAGTTTGCCACTCGCATGTTCTGCGATATGCGATTTTGATTCTGACTTTGCAATTTGTGATGTATGCTATGCAGGGTCACTCGACTGCTGCCTCCCTTCCTCCTCTGCCTGAAAATGGCGAGACTGAAGAAACACAGCACAGGTGGTGGACCCGAAAGGGGATCAGCCCATCCCTTCTGCCACCATTCTCATTGGAGGAGGTCGAGGAGGAAGCAGCAGAAGAAGTCCAATCTGAAGACAAGGCCACCTCTGACCAAGAAGTCGATATCGCGCCACCGAAGCGGCGTCGACTGGCCAAGAAGGCGCATTCTGCTGCAAGTTCACCCGCGAAGGAGCAGGTTTGGAGGATGACGAGGAATCAGGTTCACCACCTGTTTTCCAAGCCGCTCCTTTGCGTGCGTGCTCAACAAGCTCGACCTTCCGCTTCAGTCGAGTGGTACCCCAGCCTTTGGAGGACCAATTTTTGGCGACTCCGAAGACGAGGAGATGAGGAGCACAGGTATGTGTGTTTTTGAGTATGAGATTTTGTGCTGTCACATTTTTGCTCACATCTTTTTGCTTTGTTGTGTTGCCCACAGTGCTGAAAACAATCAGCCTGGGACTCCTCCAGTCGAAAATGTTCCGACCCTGGAGCATCGAAGTCTGCACCGACTGGAAACGAGGCTGCCCAGCCAATGGCCACTGACGCTGTCGTTGGACAGCCAAGGGCAACTCCAGATGTCGGACATCAGTCGCGGCTCCTGAGCCGTGGATGAACCACGTGAGTAACTTTTTGCTTGACCCGTTTAGTTGTAGGTCTGTGAGATTTTGGATTTTTGCTGAATCGTGCGCTTGCAGCCCTTCTACCACACCTTGGCAGATTCTGCCAAGGCTTATGTCCAGGTGGAGCAGGAGAGGGACACCATGCGCGCCGAGCTCGAGCGGCTCAGTCGTGAGTTCTTTTTGCTTTTGTTTTGCCGAACTTCTTTTTGCAATGCTTGATTTTGTCGAGTATTGAATGCACGTGATTTTGCTGGGCCAGGCGAGAAGAAGGAGCTGGAAGACGCACTCGCCGCGCAGCGCGAAGAGTCGAAGAAAGAGCTGGCTGCCGCCACCAACTCAGCCGCTGCACGCGAGCGAGAATATGCTGACCAGCTCGCGGCACTCGCGCAGGTCATGGGAGGTGAGTAATCTTTTCTCCTTTGATATGACGATATAACTGTCGAGTGTCAAAATGACTTATGCCTGTTTTGAATTGTGCAGAAGCTGTTGGCGCACCGGCCTCTGCGACGTGGCGAGTGACGATCTTTCGCTGGAACAGGCTGTGGGCGGCTTAGGCGCTCTATGCAACCAGGCGAAAGAAGCACTCGCCAAATCGACGAGCACACTTGGCGCTGTATACCAAGTGGTGTTCCCGACTGGCGTGTGCCGTCGACGGTGGATGACTTCGCCAACGTGTTTGGCCCCGGGACGTCCACCATGGCGGGTTTCGCTCGCGCCAACACGGTACGCGGATCCGAGTCCACCATCAAGCTTCTTATGGGACATGGGATAGATTGCGACTATGAGGCAGCACTGTCTGCGTTCCCTCAGAAGCCAGATGGGAAGCCCATTTCCTGAAGGGGGTGAGCGGAGCCGCCGCGCGACTGGCCGAAGTTTTTATGAACACCATGGAGCGCCGGGCACTCGAGACTGCCAATCGTCTGCTTAGGAAATCGAATCTTAGGTTTAGGGTAGCTGTACCCTTTTGTTTTTTATGCCTTGTAATGATACCTTCTGAACTGCGCGAGTCTGCGCTTTGTTTTGCTACCTTGTTTATGCAAAGTCTTTTGCTAATGCTTTCACTCGAAGAGTTGTATGCTTATGACATGAGTTTGCTTCTGACACAAACTTTGTGTTTGTGATTATGCTTTTGAACAGTCACGAGAACCTGCTACTGCGACTAGTTCCTCGCAGGCTCCAATCACCACCCGATCCCAGGGTCAGGTGGCAAATGATGCCAAGGTGATGGAGTATATGAAGGCTAAATTTGTGAGAATGGAGCAAGATCTGAAGGACGCCCAGGCTGAGCTGAGTCGATTGAGGGCCAGACCCGCGTTGGCCACCCAACGCGAGGATTATGTGCTCGGGGAGATGGAGCTTGTGAACAGGCAACTCGAGTGTAAGTTCGAGTCTTGCTCTGTTTACAAGCTTTTTGCGTAGCTTTTGCCTTTTTTGATCTGACTGTGTGCCCGTGTTTGTAGGCTTTGTCGACAACTTCCAGGCTGAAAAGATTCGCGTGGAAGGGCGTCTGGATAGCGTGGTTGACGACCCTACGACTGGGCGTCAACACTTTTGGCTTGATAGGTACCATGCCCGCATACTCGCCACCCTGAAGGATCGCGTCTGGCGAAGTGCTGAACTGCTGGAGTTATGCCGGGCAGCGTTTATTCGCCTGAACGAGACTCTTTTTCCTTCGGGGCCACAACCACAAGGGATTCGTGCTGTGTTGAACATCTTCGCCAAACAAATCCCATTCGAGAGTTGCTGTCTCAGAACTTGTGATTGGAGCCAACGCTGCAATGGCGTATATGCGTAGTCGAAAACCAAGGTTGGTGTTGCGGACACCTGCAGCCGGAGAGGTTCTCGAACAAAAGACCTGGATGACACAATCCAAGCTGCGGAGACACTATCGAGTGCACTCGCGAACAGCTTTGCGGTCCCGAGCTGCCCGTAAAGGACGAGCCTGAGGATTAGAATAGTTTGCGAGTGCAATTTTTGTATAGGGGCAGCCCCCGAGTGTAATTTTGACTCTTTGTATATTGTATAGTTTGTATACTTTGATTTTTTGTCGAGCCCCCGAGTCAGTCGAGCGGGGTTTGTGAAATATGGTTGGTTGTGAACCAATGACTGTGCAGCCCCCGAGTATTCGAGTGCGGCTGCAGAGTTTTTGTGTTCTTTGTTGGATCCTTGTTACGCAGCCCCCGAGCATTCGGGTGCGGCTAAGGCATTGTGTTTCTGCAAGAGCGAGAGCTCATTTGATCGATAACACAGCCCCCGAGGGTTTCGGGTGCGGTTAAGGTATGAATTATGCGGGTAGTACCACAAAGAAGTCGAAGGAACATTGATTTTATTCCTCTTTTGAATGTTAGGCTGCAGGCCGCCTCATTAAAAACCTTCCAGTCCCCTTAGGTACCCTGGTAAGGAAAAGAGCGCGTCTGAAACCTGCAGCCATCCGACATATAGCCTATTACATTGTGTGAGCACTTTATGCGTAGAAACGGCGCAGATGCGCAACGTTCCAAGGATTATGAGAGAGTTCGCCTGTCTTCGCGTGCTTCAGTCGATATGCGCCTCCACCAAGGACCTCCGTGATGATGAAGGGACCCTCCCATGGGGAAGCGAGCTTGTGCACCTTCTTTTGCTTCAGTCGAAGAACCAGGTCACCAACGACGAAGGACCTGGTTCGCAGTCGACGGCTATGGTAGTTGCGGAGATCTGCTGGTAAACAGCTGTGCGGGCCAAGGCCGTGTCTCGCGCTTCATCGAGTAGTCGACTGCGTCTTCGAGTGCTCTTCTGCGTCGTCTTCATTGTATGCTTCAACTCGTGGTGCATTGAACCTTACGTCTGATGGCAGAATTGCCTCTGCACCATAGACCATGAAGAATGGGGTGAACTGCGTAGAAGTGTTGGGAGTTGTGCGTAGGCTCCATAGCACAGATGGTAGTTCTTCGACCCAAGCACCGCAGCTCTTTTGAGTGGCACCAGGAGGCGCTTCTTGATCCCACTCGTCACAAGTCCATTGGCCTTTTCGACTTGGCCATTGGATTGTGGATGCGCCACGGATGCGTAGTTGAGCGTAATGTCCTGCTCTTTGCAGAAGGTTTTGAACTCCTCAGCCGTGAAGTTTGTGCCGTTATCAGTGATGATACTGTTTGGGACACCGAAGCGGTAGATGATGCTCTTTATGAAGTTGACTGCCGTAGTAGCAGTCGAATTTGTGATGGGGACCGCCTCGATCCACTTTGTGAACTTGTCGACTGCCACCAGTAGGTGAGTATGCCCGCCATGCGATGATTTTTTGAGTGGCCCAACCATATCGAGCCCCCATTGGGCGAAAGGCCAGGCCAGCGGTATAGTCTTCAACGCCGATGCGGGTGCGTGCGGCCTTGTTGCGAATTTCTGGCAGCCGACGCACCTTTTGACTATGTCCTCCGCGTCTTTGAGTGCTGTAGGCCAGTAAAACCCTGCGCGAAAGGCTTTGGCTACGAGTGATCGACTGCTGGCGTGATGCCCACAGGTACCTGCATGAATGTCTCGAAGTATGGCTTGGCCATCTTCGAATGCGATGCATCTTTGGAACATACCTGATATGCTGCGCTTGTATAACTCGCCGTTGATAACGGTGTATGCTTTTGATCTTCGAGTCACGCGTCGGGACTCGGTTATGTCATCTGGTAGCTCGCTACGGAGTATGTAAGCCAGAAAAGGTTGAGTCCAGGTTGGCTCAATGAGAAATACCTCGACAGGGGGGTCCTCTGTGCTAGGCATTTGCTTTTGGGTGGCGTAGTCGACGGAGGAGGCTCTCGTTTCTCCTTGATAGATCTGTGTTCGATGCGCTCGAGGAAGACACCAGGTGGAATTTGTGCGCCAGTTGAGCCAAGATTGGCTAGCATGTCTGCTTCTTCGTTACTTTCCCTTCCTATGTGCCTCAACTCGCAGCCTCGAAGCTGCCCTCCAGTGTGTTGTACAGGTCGCGATAAGCGATCATGTTGTCCGCGATTGCGTCGCAGGCCTTCATTGTTTGCTGCACCACGAGATTGGAGTCGCCGTAGATCATCAATCGAGTGCACCCAAGTGCTTTTGCCATCCGCATGCCATGGATCAGAGCCTCGTATTCAGCCTCGTTATTGGAGGGTAGTTTGAATCCCATCTGCAAAACATAACGTAGCTTGTCCCCTTTTGGTGATATGAGGATGACGCCTGCGCCTGCGCCTTCGTGTTTCTTGGACCCATCGAAGTACATGGTCCAGGAATTGGACACGTCTGGTGCTCCAGGTAATTGGGCTCTATCCACTCGGTTGTGAAGTCGGGTAGGACTTGTGCTTTGATAGCCTTCGGGTGCTCGTACTTGATGTCTCTTGGAGCCAGCTCGATGAGCCATTTTGCGACTCGACCCGTTGCATTGGGGTTTGTGAGGATATCACCGATTGCTGAGTTACTTACCACGGTATCGGTGCTCGGTGAAGTAGTGTGTCAACTTCCTTGAGGACATGAATACAGCGTATGCCAGCTTTTGATAGTGCGGGTACCGCTGTTTTGATATGGAGAGAACCTCGCTCAGGTAGTAGACTGGACGTTGTATGCTTTGGATGTGCCCCTCCTCCATGCGTTCGACTACCAGTACGGTGCTCACCACCCTGTTTGTAGCCGAGACATACAGGTAGAGTGGTTCCCGTTCCTTAGGTGCGACGAGGATCGGAGGGCTTGTGAGGATCCGCTTGAGATCTGTGAAGGCTGCTTCAGCTTCTGGCGTCCACTCGAACTTGTCCGCCTTCTTCATCAGTCGATAGAATGGTAGAGCCTTTTCACCCAGTTTGCTGATGAATCGACTGAGCGCTGCTACTCGTCCTGCTAGTTTCTGCACATCATGAAGCTTTGAAGGCCTTTGCATTGTGAGGATGGCCTGTATTTTCTCGGGTCTGCTTCGATTCCACGGCAGAGACTAGGTACCCTAGAGCTGCCCGGCTGGAACGCCGAACGTACACTTCTTAGGATTGAGCTTGATATGGAAGCGTTTGAGGTTTGCGAACGTCTCCCTCAAATCGTCGAGTAGTGTGCGTTCTTCCCTTGTGGTAATGACAATGTCATCACGTAGACCTGGACGTTGCGTCCAATTTGCTTTTTGAGGCAGTCCTGCATCATGCGCTGGTATGTTGCACCCGCGTTTTTGAGCCCAAAGGGCATAGTTGTGTAGCAGTAGACCCCGAGTGGGGTTATGAACGCCGTTTTTTCTTCGTCTTCTTGCTTCATCCTTATCTGGTGATAACCTGAGTAAGCATCCAGAAAGGAGAGTCGTGCGCATCCGGCGGTGGAGTCGACGATCTGGTCGATCGGGGTAGCGGGAAGTGATCCTTTGGACAGCACTTGTTCAGCGCTGTGAAATCCACGCACATCCGAAGGATGTCTGTATGCTTCTTCTCTACGAGTACGGGGTTGGCCACCCATTGTGATTTCTTGATTTCCCTAATGAATCCTGCTGCGAGTAACCGGTCGACTTCAGATTCGACTGCGGTTCGCTTTGGGCCGGAGATTCGACGCATCGTTTGCTTGACTGGCTTTGCATCTGGAAACAATTGGAGAGAGTGCTCGGCGAATTCCCTGGGAATACCTGGCATGTCGGCTGGACACCACGCAAATATTTCCCAGTTCTCACGGAGGAATTCGACGAGCGCGCCTTCCTATGCGATAGGCAGGCTCGAAGATATGTTGACTGTCTTGGACGGATCGGTCGGGTGCACCTGATGCGACCTTGTGTCATTTGTAGCATTGAAGGATCTGTCGACTGCCAACTTCTTATGCTCCGGAAGGAGTGTGCGGTCGTTGGTAATCGCTAAGTCGGCGAGTGATTCTCCACCCCGAACATCTCGGAGATTTTGCTGAACTCGCGGTCGCAAGCATCGGACCTTTGAAAGTTTCCACGGACAGTGATGACTCCCTTTGGTCCTGGCATCTTCAGCGTGAGGTACGCATAGTGTGGCACCGCCATGAATCGAGCAAACGTCGGGCGACCAAGAATAGCATGGTATTGTGATTTCCAGTCGACGACCTCGAACTCAATCGACTCTGTCCTGAAGTGGCTTGTCCCCGAACGTAACGTCGAGTTGTATGGTGCCTTCTGGGCTAATTGCTTTGCCAGGAACGATACCGTGGAAGGTATTTGAAGATTTTGGGAGGTTTTCGACTGACCTGTTCATTTTGCGGAGCGTGTCCGCGAAGATGATGTTTATGCCGCTGCCTCCATCCATGAAGACCTTGGTCATGGCGTAGCCTCCTATTTGCGCGTCGAGTACCAGAGCGCGTGCCCTGGTCGAACTACAGCTGGGGATGATCCTCTCGACTGAAGCTTATGATGGTTTCCGATCCCTTCAGAAATTCGGCACGGCAGGAGGTGCCATGACAGCCATGTTCACCTGTCGAGTGATTAGCTTTTGCTGCCTGTTAGAGGGGCGACCCTTTTGTATCATGTACATCTGCCCGTGGGGCTGTGGATATTGATCATCTTCCGCCCGTAGTACGGGTTGTATGGCACCTGCGAGGTTTGCGCCTGGAGCAGGCTGTGGTGGTGGTTGCGGTGGCGGCTGTGGCGCCATGAGAGCGGGCACAGCGTTCGGCTGTGGTACGGGTGCAGGCGTGGGCTGAGCAGGTGCTGGGCCATTCCTCTTGAGTCGTATCACATAGTCAGTCGCCATTTGGTCGAATTCCCTGCAGTTCCTTAGGGTGTGATTGGAGCGTAGTTTTCCGTCGTCCCCCTTGAAGAGGTGGAATCTGCACCAGTCGTCCATCTTTTCCTCGAATGACCGCTCGGGTTTTGCGTCGCTACGTTTGCGCCATTCTTGCCTTTTGTAGCTGTCGCTCCGCTGCTCGCGATCTCGACTGTCCGTCGATCATCCGAGCGTCGATTGCTTCTATCTTGGTCCTCCTTGGCTGTGTGTATCCAGCCGCCATGAACTCGGGTCTGTTATCGTCGTAAGGACGTTGGAACGTTTGCGCCTGCGATCTTCTCTGTATGAATCTCTGCGGCTCGACTGCCGCTTTCGTAGTTGTCGCGTGTTGGGGAAGCACGGGATCTGCGTACAGAATCCTCTCCATCTGCCCACTCAGTCGCAACTTTGATGAGGTCAGCCAGGGAGGTTGGCTTTTCACGACCAAGTGCCTCTTTGAAGTCCTTCCTGGCGAGACCTTGTATGAAGGCATCCATGGCCCTGTCTTCTGACACTTTGCCAACCGAATTGCGTATTTCGGTCCACCGCCGTATGTATGATCTCAACGACTCGTCTGATCGTTGAGTGCATGTCCTTAATTCTCGAATGTCTTCGGGCGCTCACACAGAGGCTCGAAGTTTTTGATGAAGTCTCTGCGGAAATCGTCCCACGAGTCATATGATGATGGAGGGAGCGATTTGAGCCAGTCGCGGGCAGTTCCTTCGAGCATAAGTCGTATGTACTGCATCGCCGTGGTGTTCGTGCCACGCTGGCATGCCACGGCGAGTCTGTAATCTTCTAGCCACCCAGAAGGTTCTTGGCGACCGTTGTACTTGGGTTGTTCGCCTGTCAACTTGAACCGTTTGGGCATCCGCGTCTCACGGATGCGTCGAGTGAAGCACAATGCTCCGCATGGCTCTGGTTCGCGATCAGAGTATGAATCGCTGCTATAGGATCTTCGAGATCTGCTTCTGCTGGACCTGTGCCGGCGCGTGCTTCTCCTTCCTTCATCCGAGTGGTGGCTGCGACCACTGCGATGATGTGCTGCGTGTCGTGAGTCGACTATGTCGCGATCGCGATTCCTTGCTGGAGTTTTGTCTTCTGGCTGTATAGCCTGTGCCGCTAGAGCTAGCGATTTGAGTTGTTGGCGATGCAGGGCTGCGTTAGGGTCATTCGCCGGAGGTTGTATTGCCTTGAGGTAAGCACCTACGGAGAATAATGCACCCGCAGCAGTTTTGGGCACTGGGATTCCGTTAGCGTCCTCTGTCATGAACGACAGGTTACGGGTGATTGCTACCCTTTCATGTTCTGGAAGGCTTGCCAACCGCGACCTAGGTCGTGGGGTTGGTTGCTGTGTGGACCCGAGGGATTGCTCCCTTCTTCGGGCACTCGAGAGGCTGGCTTGCCTTTTGCGCTCCTCGAGCGTCGCTCGGTAGTTTTGCAGTCGAATTGACTCCTGCCAGTTGAAGTACTGGAAGGTCAACATCTCCTCTGGGGTGGAATTTGGTGGCATCATTGTGCACTCCTTTATGACTTTATCTGCTTTTGCTGCCATCTCCTCCGTGATTGTCAAGGTTGTGACCCCATCCGGCATGGTTACCGTGCATGGGAATTGTGCAGGCCTGCGAGCGGCTGCGTCTGCGGATGATTCTGCGGTGAAGGCCACGTAGACCTGATGGGGCGTGACCCGAGGACAGGTGTATGTGCTGTCGATTCCAGTCATGGACTCGACGTCGCCGTCGAGGCTCATGTCAGAGCCAGTGTTCATCGAGTAGATCTTCGAGGCGAATCTCGTTGTCGTGTTCATCACCTATGCTCATCTCGGTGTTGGCGAAGCCATTATGGATTTCTGAGTCGAGGTTGGTGTTGGTGAAGATCTCCGAGTCGACGTTGTTGTCGTTATGAATCGCGGGCTCGTAGAAGTCATCGAGGGAGATCCCGCAGTCGAAACTCTCGTCGAGTGGTAGGTTGAAGTCGATGTTGCTTGTGTTGTATGCTGATTCTGCTTCCTCGCCTTGGAGTTCCGTCATCATGAACCTGTCGAGCTCGCCGGTCGACATGGTTGTTGCGGGCGAGCAGGCTTCAGGAATCGACGATGGGGCGAGAGCAGTCGACGGAGCCTCGAGTGCACCCAGCACCGTTGTTGCGGATCTGTCGAGTCCTGCGTGCCAAGATTGTTTACGAAAAAATTGAATGCTCCAACAGTTAAGCTCAAACCTGATTCAAGGCCAGAAAACGCCTCCTGAAGCTCCGGCGAGTGCGGATTGAAATTCATTGGAAGAGCAGATGCGCTTTTTGCAGGTGAAGCGGGCAGGCTGCCGCTTTTCGAGTGGATCGGCGAGTCGCCGTGTGTCGCCTGGATCGGCGAGTTGCTGTTTGCTGACATGGCCGGCGAGTTGCCGTTTGCAGATGAGATCGGCGAGTTGCCGTTTGCTGGTGTGATCGGCGATTTGCCGTTTGCTGTTGGGACCGGCGAAACTTCGAGTCCAGCGCTATTCTTTCCCACAGACGGCGCCACTTGACGAGGGGTAGACTCATCAAGACCCATGGTTAAGGTCCCTAGGTTATGAATATGGGGGAGAGAACGTGGTAGAGCTGGAAGTATCGTCGGCTGACAAGCAGGGCAAAGATTTTACCCAGGTTCAGGGCCCTCGTGTGGAGGTAACACCCCTACGTCCTGCCTGTCTGTTATTGCTTTGTGAATATGATGGTTACAAGGATCCCGGCGAGATGTCGATCTCGCTAGGGTTTGTGGCTCTGGTGGTTCGTTGTCTGGTTCGATGGCCCTCCCAGTCCTTAAATAATAGGCTGGGTCTCGGGTGTTCGTAACCGACTCGATTTACAAGTAAGGAAACTCTAAACCGACTATTGCTTCGCCAAACTTGGAGGATACTCCATCTTCGTGGGCCTCCCTTCATGGGCTTCATGTAGGCTCTGATAGTTGGGCCTAGTCGATACGTGCACCAGGTACCCTCATGGTAGGGTACCCGATAGGCATACCCATGTCACTCGCGCACCGCACCAGCATTCGGCTCGAGCCCCACAGCACAACTCAAGAGTACCACCATCATCATCGGAGTCGGAGTGTCAAGCCTAGCACCTAGCACTACCCTAGACGGGGAGCTCCGCCACGGAGGTCCAGACGGAATAGCAGGTGGGGGAGACATACATTGCTTCGACGTTGAGCAAAGGTGAGTCGAGACTCCACCAGAAGCACGAAGCTACCACACCGCAACAGCAACCACCGGAAGGGTCTTGAGCAAGCACATCCATGCAGCCGAGACCACATGAAGACCCGCCGAGGAGAGAAACACCACCATCGGCCCCAAAATGGCCGCACCAACACCACCAGACACAGCACCATCACCACCCGCAGCAACAAGGCCATCAGATTTGGTCTCCAAGACGACGTCTCCAAGGAGAAAGTGTTGTCGACACAACACCGTCATCCGACCCGGCAAACAGGGTCCTAGGTTTTCACCCGGAGGCCAAAACTGTAGGTACTGGAGCTCCACAACGGCACCTCCTGCGAGGAAACGACGACAAAAGCCGCCGCTACCGTCAGCAACGACAAAGTCGATGCTGGGTTTTCACCCGGAACAAGAGCACATCTACAGACAGCGATCGATCAACACCAACAACCACTGCAGCCAACGACACCTCGCCGAGACTACACGCGGCCTGAGACAACAACACGGCACCAGCTCCACCAGGGCCGCCGGACGCAACGCGACCTACTGAACCTGCCGAGCACCATGCCGGTAGGGCAGAGTAGCGCTGCCCGAGCCCGAGGTCCACCATGAACCTCGGCAGCAACCTTGCAACACGCGCCGACGCGCTCCACGCGCGCCACTGGAACGGCCGCCGAAGGGTGGAAAGGGCGCCAGGGAGAGGTCGTCGAGGGCGCGCCCGACCCAATCGAGCCCAGATCAGGCCCGGCGGGCCGCAGCCTGCGGTGGCCGCCAAGGCAGGCGGGAGTCGACGGGGAGCTCCGAGATCTGCGCCCACTCGCCGCGACCTCGCCGCCCGCGCGGCCGAGGCCAGAACGGCCGAGAAACAGACCTGCCCCGGCGTCCAGAGCCCATAGCACGAGGCGGCGCGACGAAGGTGACGCCACCACGCTCCATGGAAGCCACGGGCTCGAGGACGGCCGCCGTCGCCGCCGCACAGGGACGGGAGGACCGGGCGCCGCATCTTCCTCCAGAAGCAGCAGCACGGGCCGCAGGGCAGCAGACCCCCGCCGCCCGCTTCACCGGCGGCGCAAGGCCTTTGCCGGCGACCGCCTCCGGGGACGGCGAGAGATGGGGGCGAGGGAAGTGGGGCGGCGGCGGCGCGGTTAGGGTTCGCCTCCCCGGTCGCCTGGAGAGGGCGACGCGAGGAGGACGGGTTTTTTTTTTTTTGCAATATAGCTCATGAAGTAAGCATGTTATAAAGTCTAAACAACATTTGTAGGATCGGGAAACTTGCGATTTAAACATGCATCATTCCTAGTTTTTCAAACCAAACTGCTGCCCCATATTTATTCCTTGAAACTGTTGCCCCCGTTTCTATGGGTCCATGTACTGAAATCTGTAATATGCAACCAGATCTTTCGTTTACTGAGGACGGTGAAGGGGACGACGAGCTGTGGCTACGGAACTACTCCAATCACATACGCCGACGTGCTTGGACGTGGTACCAGCTAATAAGGGAACCTAATCTAAGATCGTATATCCATGAAGCAAATGTCACTTGTTTAGTGCTTTAATTAACTAACCTCTAGACACCAAGATATCTAGCGATGAGATCTACTAGCTCGACGCCAGCCAACCCCGGGTGCGGCAGTGGTCGTACCCAAGTCTTCTATACGGAATGGGTGCTGACAGCGGATACTATGCTAGCCTATCATCATCAACAACACATGAAGACACGGGATATATATTACCCTATCATCATCATCATCAACAACACATGAAAGATCGCTCGAATCTTATGGAACACCAGTATTTTGGAGGGTAGCCGACGGCCCCTTGCGGCTCGATTTGATTGGTCTGCGCCCGCGCACAGCACAGACCCCATTTCTTTATGCTGTACCGGCGCCTCATTTGCTCCCGCACCCTATTTGGCCGTGAGTGAGCGGAGCGCACGTCGCGCCACGGAGCGAATCCGCCGTGCCGATCGCGTTCCAGCACCCCGGTGCCGCGTACACTCGCGCGCCGATCCAAAGCTGTTACTTCCTACTCACTCCGCTTTTTAATATAAAATATTTTATGGGTTGCACATGTTGTCTATATACATATTAAAGTGAGTGAATATGCACACTAATACATACATGTCTACATACATTTATATACATGTGCATGTGGACAAATGCTAAAACATTTTATATTAAAAATCGGAGGGAGTAGGTGCCGGCGCCGGAGAAGTAGCGCCGAGCTCCGTCAGCATTATGCAGCCTTGCTGAGCGCCATAGTGCAGTCGATACGGAATGGCGCCGTCCCAGCCGCGTAGTCATCTTTAGTGGCGCGCTCGGGTACTCGTTTGGATCATGTGCGTGTCGTGCGACCCTCGTCCCTCGAGGTCGGTATTCGCTTTTGAAGAACGTTCTTTTGTTTTTTCTTAGAGCATCTCCACCGGCACCCTCCAAAACGGTGTCCGGCACCCCCAATTGGGCCGGGGGGGGGGGGGGGGTGTGCAGCCCACAGCGGCGCACCCTAAAAAAGCACGGCAAACCTTTTTTTTTACATTCGTTCATAAACAATTTCGGCCAAATTTAAACGAGATTTAACAAACTTACTAAAATCTAAACGAGATTTAACAAACTAAACCTAAACTAGGCGGTGAGAAGTAGGCCTATGCCGATGTCGGCGACACGCCGCAGCCTCTAGCCAACCACTACACGCGCCGGCATCGAGCAAGATGCCTTTCACATGCCCTCGCCGGCGAAGAAGATGCTAATCCCAACGCCGTAATTATCAACAGACTTGCATGCCTCAATGATCCGGCGCCGGAAATTTCATCCGCTATTGCCGTCGCGGCCGGCGCATGGTGGGATTTGATCTACCGCCGTTGCGACCCGCGGTGCGCCTGATGGGAAGCCCCTCCGGCTTTATCTGGCGCCCCTTCTCCGGTGACGACGACGCTGCTGACCAAGATGCGTCTGCCCGTGGTAAGGGGAGATCGGGCAGCTCGGGGTCGTCGTCGTCCTCCTCGCCGTCAGAGCGGGCACGCTCCTCGTCCGATGCAGACAACTCCGGCGTTGGCCCCCGTGCGCTGGTAGGGAGTAAGACGCCGCTACGACGCTCCTCGTACCCCGCGTCCACCACGGCGTGCCAGTAGGGCGCCGAGATGGAGTACTTGGGGTCGAGCTTCTGCTCGTACGGCATCTCCATCCACTTCTGCTTGATGAAGTCGATGCGCTCCTGCCCGCTGAGCCACGGCGCCACCGGCACGTTGACGGCGTTCCTCGTCCACCCTTCGGGTAGCGTGGCGTCGTCCTCCACCGGCACGCTGTGGTGGCTCCACAGCCACGCGGTCTCCAGCGACACCACGTACGGAGACGCGTTGGCTGCCTCCTCGCGCCACATCTCGCGCTAAAACGACTTGGCCATCTCCACCTCCTCGTTGCGGCGGCGGCGTTCTTCCAGCTGCTCGCGGCGTTGCTGGCCACGACGCTCGTTGCAGCGGCGAGCACGTTCCGCCGAGAGGAAGTCGCGATGACGCTGAAGCACGCGCTCCTCCGGCGTCTCGCGGCTGCCCGCCATGCTTGCCGGCCGATCTGCTTGTGGCGAGTTGAGAGAGAGAAGAAGTGGTGTGGGAAGAGGAGGGTCGCGACGCGTCTGGTTTTAAAGGCGGCCGGAGGAGCGGGGTTGGGTGGCATGCATTAACGCCTAGCCACCGGTTCGCCTAGCCACACATTGACGCCGACGACGCGTGTGCAGGGCGCCGCCGCTGGAAGCCGCAACAACGTCAACACGTGGACGACGCTCGAGGCGTCGCTTCCGTCTGCGCCATGGGAACAAGCGCGGCGTTATTGCGACGCATCGCGTCGCTTTGCGCCCGCCAGGGGAATGGGCGTGGCGTTATTGCGACGCGTGCTGACAGGCGTGCCCCGTCTCGTCGCCCCGCCATTAATCGGACGGAACGGCCTCCTGCACAACCCTAATTACCAAGGGCGCCCATGCTGTGCGTATGACGGGCGGGCCAGACCTGTCGAATGCCATGTCCACCCCATGTCCGGCACCCGAGAGGGGCTCCAAACTTGGGGGCCCTTTCGGGGGTGCCGGACACGATTTTGCTCGGACCCCTAATGGGCCTTTGGGGGTAATTTGGAGGGTGCCCGTGGAGATGCTCTTATACCGGAAAATGGACAGAAAGTGAACAGCTAGCACGCACAGTGTTTAGCGGTGCACTTGCGCATGTAGAGAGATACTCCTGAATAGAGATTTGGTGCTCCCGAGTTACAGTGATCTCATCATTCTCAAAAAATCAAAACTATATTATAAAGTTTCAAAACAATCTGAAAAAAATCATACATATTCATAATGATATATCCTACAAGCCAAGTCTCGCTCTCCTGGGGAAGGTTTCAAAAATCAGAGTTGCCAGACTTCGGGTTTTCCTGGTGCGATGTACCCAAGTGCCAAGTCTCGCTCTCAAGGATTTCCGTGTCACCCACTGATTTAACCCATAAGCAAACATGGACAACTTAGCTAACTTGGTCATCGACGGCGTGTTGACTTGACAATGATTTATACTCTTTCATGTGGCGTCCTCATTTTTCCTGTTTTAATTTAACAGCTAATTTGAGTAATATAGCTTGTGTTATTTGTTACAAAAATTATACCACTAATTATTTTTCGAAATATTAATTCAATGATATCTCTATCTCTACTATATAATATCAATAGCCGACCGTAGGTACGTCGCGGCTGTTTTGCAGTTTAGTCCTTCGAAAAAGTGGAAATCAACCCGCAGTCCTCACTTACCTCTTCGTTCCCCCACAATCCCGAAGAAAAAAAATCAGTTCCAGATCCAGCGCCCCCCTCCGATCCCCACCGCCGCCCCATCTTGACGGCCCGCCGCCTTCCCCGGGCCTACGTCGGCCTGAGCGTGGAGTGCCAGTGCAAGGACGTCACCGAGAACACGCTTCTCCGGGCCCCGCTCCCCTGCAGAAGAGCGCCGCCACGAGCAGGCCAGGCTCGCCGGCCGGTTTGCCGACCGACGTCCCGACGGAGCTTCACCAGGTCGCGCACCTCCGCTGCTTCGATCTCGGGCAGGTCGAGTACCTTCGCCGCGTGGAGCTCGATGGATGTGTGGCACCGAGGAGAAGTGGAGGGTTGGCTAGCTAATGGAGAGGTCGAGTATGGGGAGAAAATGGGGAGGCTGGCTGCGGTAGAGAAGGATCAGAGAGGAGGAGATGGGTCGGCCACCGCTCTCCTATGGCGGCCCGGGGCGGATTAGCCGAGCTCTCCTATGGCGGCCCGGGTGCGGGTTTGGCCGGCGGCCCGGAGGGAGATGGGCCGAGCGGCGGCGCGGAGGGAGAGGGGCGGTGGCCGGCGACGCAGACGGAGAGGGTGCGCGACGGTGGCGGCGCAGGAGAGATGCACGGCGGCAGCGCAGGATGCTGTGCGGCCGCGGAGGCCGATGGGATCGAGGAATCTCTGCGGGCGAGAGAGAATAGTGCGTGTGTGGTGGCGTTTGGTGCGTGCGTGCGTGTTGTGTGTGTGCTGGCGTGGGTGCGTGCGTGGTGGGCTGGTGGCGTGGGTGCTGTGTGCGTGGTGTCTGTGTTACTTTGCCATGGACAGCTTGGCAGTCAACCTTTATTACAACCGTGATTGGAAACTAACATGCCCCTATGGATTTGACTTACAATTCTAAAGAATGTGCTGACCAAAAGTATGAACGGAATTTAGCTGCAATCTGATTTTTTATGTCAATGTGAATTTAGAGTTTGTGCCCCACTCTCTAGATTCCATGCCCGATTGATTGTAATCCCCTGCTCTGTACGTGGTAGAGTTATGTTTCTGCTATGTAGGAGCACTGTTTGTGTTAATGCGTGCAAGGGAGCTAGCAGCAGTTCATTTCATGAATTTATTGGACATGATGTATGCTGCATTCCATAGAAAGCTAGAGCTATGTGTATAATTGTTGGTAGTTACTGCATACTGCTATTGCGCATGTTTATGAAGCTTGAACTTCAACTGACATTGTTATATATTAAGTTTTGTGTCTCTGCCTGATACTAATTTTTCGAATTCTAGCCCGGGCACCGCTTCGTTCCCCTCCCTCTGTACTGTGCGAGAGAGGCGAAAAGGAGGCGAAAGGGAGTTCGTCCTTGTCCCTCGCTCCGCCGACGCCCGATCTGCGGGTCTCCCTCCTCTCCGGCCGCCGTTGTGGCGGTGGGAGAGTGGGGAGACCTCGGATCCGTGGCCTAGGCGTGTAGATAGTAGGGTAGCTTTCCTCGGCGGCGCTGGAGTGGTGGTGGCTGCGGCGGCGTGTTGGAATAAGGTGGCCGGGGTTCGATCCCCACCTCGGCGGCGCTCTGCGGAGCGGCTTCGACGTTCTCCCGGCGTGGTGTACTCCCAGATCGGCGGATCTGGTGAGTTTGTGTTCTCCTTGGGCGGCCGTCTTGGCGGAGGTGGTGGCCGGCCTCTGAGTTTTTGGTCCTCGCTCCCCTTCTTCGTCTTGGTGTGGTTCCTCCTGGCCACACCATGGGGGCGGTCGGGGTGCTGCGGAGAGGTGCTGGTGTTCGCCACCGGCGTCCTCTTTCGCTTGTACAGGGGTTCTTTTGCTGGGATTTCGGTTTCTTCGCTGGCGGTGCTCGAGCTTCTCTTCCCGGCCATGGTGGCGTGGTTTCGAGCGGCTCGTTCTTCGTGGTGTTTCATCTCCGCCTTGCTCCCTCTTTCTCCGTCCGGCCGTGGTGGCAAGGGGAGGAAGTGTGATCCAGGCGTGCTCTCGGCGGAGACTCCGGCAAGCTGTTTGTGCTCTGTGCAGGGTTCGACGGAAGTTGGGTGGTTGCGGGGTGGAGGAGCTTGGCCGTGTTCGTATCGTTCACCGGTGCCGTCGCCTGCGGCGGACAGCTTCTGCGGCTTGCTACATGAGTGGGGTTCTTCCTCCCCGGGGTGTGCGGCGTCCTGCAGGCTCCATCTCCGGCGGTGCTCGGCGTTGGTGCTCTTCGTCAGGCTTTTGCGGTGGATCAGCATGTGTTGCTGTTGTGCTGAGTGCTTCTGCTTGTTTCGTTTGCAAATTCCTGTTCTTATGTTGTATTTGTAATCTGTGTTGAATTTGCAATGAAAATCCTTGTTCAAAAAAAAAAATCGAATTCTATCTACCTCCAGGAACTTTTTGAGCTGCACACCATGTGTTTGAGGTAAATGTGCGCAGAAATTTGGCTAGGTTCTAAGTTCCACGTTTTTTCAATGTCGTGGTTTGAGAAAACTTGTCCTTATTGTAGAGTAAAGTAATTGTGGTATTTATAAGAATAGCATAGCAAGCAGTTGTCGACGGCAGCTGGCGTGAATAACAACATTATAGCAGGAAGAGGAGGTGCGTGTTCTCGACGACAATACGCTCCGTGACATAGATTTTGTTGGTATAATAGATTTTTTTACTGGTTCAGTCATGGAGGATTAGCCGCTTAGCACATTGGTTCAGTCATTTGTGGGTTCTCTACATTAAAGGACATTGGTATTTTCACATGACATTATTGATAGGACCTGTATTCATTTTGAAATCTCGATTTATTTTTAAACCTAATATGTTTGATTTGTTTTAAACCCGTTGCAACGCACGGGCATTTTGCTAGTAACTTTCATGATATATAATAAATCTTCAGAAAACACAAGAGCTATATAAATATGGACGGATGAAGTACATTTGGGCATGTTAGCCATAAGTAAAATTCCTTGAATGTGTACCTTTTATAAATCCAACCATTTTGGCATGCATGTATCATTAATACTTTTCTAGTATAAAAGGATATACAGCCTACATGCAACTTGCAAAAAAGCTTAGGACCTCTTTGGTTCAAAGGATTTTCATAGGAATTGTATAGGATTTCAATTCATAGGAATTTTTCCTACAGAGTCCATTTGATTAAAAATGAATGAATCCTCAAAAAAAAAACTATGGATTGCTTTCCAATACCACAATCCTACAGGATTTCTAGCAAGAGGGTGAGACCTCTTGGAAAAATTTCTCTATGTTTATGATAACTATGCCATGTACTCAATATCTATAGAAATTTTCTATGTTTTTCCTGCGGTGCAACCAAATAACACCTGGTACTGATTCCTGTATTTTTTGGTTCCTGTAGAATTTCAAGTGTCGTGACATCCTATTCCTACAATATTCATATTCCTGAGATTTTCAATTCCTGCGAACCAAAGAGGCCCTTATTAGATTTATTTTCCAGTATGTGATTCAAATGAGTCTTACATAAAAAAGCATAGTACAACTCAATTCTTAGCAACTTTTTTACGAGTTTGTTTGATTTGTAGGACTCGATTCTGCGAAAAGTTGTAAATTATTTTGCACTATACTCATATTTAATGATTATTTTTCAATTTCAAACTCTTGAAGAAAATCCTTTTTATGGTTTAATGTAACATGCTTTTGGTGCAAAATAAATGATGACGGATTCAAATCAACATGACATCGTAGTCTTATATGTATTCATGCCTTCATGCATGTTCTTGCAGTTATGCAAACCAAAAGGTTCATAATGATTTTAAGAAATCCTTGAGCCTCACAAACTTCATCTTGCGGAAACAAAAACCAAGAGTTATTTTCAATCATACTCCATCCGTATCGAAATGTAAGATGTTTTACCATTTTTAGACCCACATATAACTAGACATGTTCATGTACAAGATATAATCTACGGAGGGAGTACTACTCAACATATTTATTTTTTAAGTGAGGCCATGCCTCTAATCTCTACAGAGATTGATACACGCACACATGAATACATGGCTTAGTAACTTCATTGCACTTAGAGCATCTCCACCGGAACGCCCTAAGCGCTATTGGAGCGGCAACGCAAAAAAGCCCCACCGGCGCTCTCAATAGCAAAAAATAAATGTCGGTAGTTCCAAAAGAACGTCAGGCACGACCACACATTGACCCCAGGTTGTTTTAGGGAGCGAAGCGGGGTTGCCGGCAACGCGCAGCAACCAATTCCAGCTCAGCCTCAGGCCACCAACCCCACCCGTCAGTCTCTAAAATCCTACCTACCCGTCTCTCTCCTCTATCTTCTCTATTTCTTTTTTCCTACCATCTTTTTCCCCACCATCAATAGATCTTCAACCCCCTGCTCCGGCCAGCACCGAGCACGCCTTCCGACCAGCACCGCCGCCGCCGCCGCCGCGCGTCATCCTCAGCTCCATGTAGATCTCGGCCTCGGCCATACCGACGATCGGCTGCTGCTTCCGTGGGCGGCGTCCGTGGAAGCCGAGGCGTCCGCGCTGGCCTGCTTGGCCTCCAGGACCTCGTCCGCCAAGCCCGACGCTGGCCAGCCGCGCGCCCGCTGGCCTCGGCCACGTCCACGTCCATGGCGAATGGCGGGAAGAAGTGGAGCGCGACGGCGAGCTGGTCCGAGCGCGACGACGAGCTGGTCCGAGGGCGTGCTGGGTGTCGTGGAGCTTGGCGTCGCGAGGTGGGAGGAAGACAGAGCTGGGCGAGCTCGGCCGCGTGGGGGCAGATGGAGGCGAGGTGGCCGTCAACGCCATGGTCGTGGCCGCTGGGACCTGTGTCTGGATGGAGCTCGTCCCGCGCTGGATGGAGGCGAGGTGCTGCTAGCTTGATGCACGAGTGCTGCTAGCTTGCTAGCTTGATGCACGAGTGTTGCTTGTCCCTGGATGGAGCTCGTCCCACGCTGGATGCGCGAGTGCCGCAGCTCGCTGGATGCGGCGGGCGGCTCTAGGACGGGCTCGTCGCCGGTGGACTGCGTGACGAGCGGCCTCCTCGTCGTCGCGCTGGGCGTGCTGTTGTAATGGCAGCTATTGGTAGCTTGTGTATTGGGTTTACCGGTGGGGGAACGTCGTCCCAATAGCGCGGCAGTCATATCCGACGCTCCCAATAGGCACGGCAACGACGTTGCCGCCCCGTGAAGATGCTCTTACATTCGTTATAATATTAGATATTTTGTCGAACGAACATGAAATGTTAGCCGAGACACCAGATCAATGCAGCGGTAGGAAGTACAAACAGTCTGATCAAACCCTGGCCATATCTTGATCTCTCCATGCACGATTATATTCCTCTCATGGATGTTTAGCCACATGAGGTTACAGTACATCATCGCATACGACATACACTCGAGTTACCTGATCGCCATTGTAACCTCACCTTATCCACATATTACTCTATCAGTAGTACTACTTCTCTATATACAATGGCTAACCATAGCAGTCGCAAGACCTCCTTTTAGAGAGAGCCTGGACCTCTCGACATTTCCCCATCTACAGTGAAAGGAGTCGATTTTTGAGGCGAAACTCGGGCAACCAAGCTCGCCGCCGGCGTTTCGTCCGATTCCCCGCCTCCGGCGGCCGCTCCGGCGGCGGGAGGTCGGGAATCGACGGATCCCGGCTGTACATAGCCTAGGTGTGCGTGAGAGGTGTCCCGGCGGCGCGGTGGGGATGGCGGCGTTGTCGGTGTGTGTTTTGTGGGCGGTCGTCCTCTCCTCTGCTTCGGCGGCTCCGGCGGAGCTCCGACGCAGATCTACCGTCTGCAGCGCATGCGCCGCTCCTTTTTGGAGCTGCGATGTGCTTTCCCTCAAGCTGGAGGCCGTGGTGGCGGATCTGGCGATGCAAGATCTTCGTGAGGTTGACGTTGACCGAGCTAGCGTCGGTCGTGGCGCGGGATGGAGGCGTGCGAGCGCCGAGGACTGTCGACTTCCTGCTTGCCGGAGGGCTCCTCCCAGTCCAAGGTCAAGCGGAGGAGAAGGCTGCAGGTTCCACCGGCAGAGCGTGCTGCGCGACGAAGAAGACGCCGGAGCCCAGAAGGACCTTTTTGTAATTTTCTTTGTTTCTGGGTTTATCTGCAAGATGTTCGGCTAATGTAATCTCACTTCGCAAAAAAAACCATAGCAGTCGCAGCTCACATGGCCAATCACATCCAGCGCTACATGATCATCGATACGAGAAGGTTCCCTTTGGACTACATGAGTTAATTTCGTTTGACAAACCAACGGCTCTCGCAACCGGACGCACGATCCAGATACAGTACTGCATTCATGATTCAATCAATGAATTCTCTTACCCGGTACTGAACGATCTTTAGTTATTTTGGGTTAGTTCCTTGTGATCATCACTCGTCAGAAATTTCTGCACTCCCCATTATTTATGCGAAATTCGTAGTTCAGAAAATCGGTTAGAATGTCTGGTAAGCGAAGCTCTGTGTAATATGTAAAAACATCTCTGACTGCTTTAAGCACATCTCCTTTGTGTAATCTAACGATTATACTATGCAGCTAAATGGTCAATCTTTCAAAATTTTGACTATCAATGTTCAGATTTACGTCTAGAAGTACTTTCACAATACTATCATCTTTTATGTTCATATAAGTATATCAGAGTATAACAGAAATTGGTGGACAAAGTTGCGTTCGGAGCATCATGTCAACATCCAAACGGATACTAACACTTATGGAATTGTAGTGAGTAAACCACTAATTTGGATTAAGTTAAACTACAGTTTAAATTGAATAATGATTATCTACAATGTACTACTCCACATTACAATTTAACTATACTTAATATGTGCATAAATATATCTTTTTTTACAACGTGCATAAATATAGCTTAGATGTTAGGAACGTGCACTAGGTGCAGCCTAAGTGCCTAACGGTAGGAGCACTTGAATAAACTCAATGAGACCTTGCCAAACGGACAAGACGTGTGATTAATTGCAAAAGAGGATATAAACATGCATGGTTCATTTGTGCTTATAGTACATGTGCATTTCAAGCCAGCTTTAGGAACTAAAGACTGAACAGGACAAGCAAGTATGAACTAAAGAACAAGAGTTTCCTTTGAGGGTACCAACAAAATCAATTAATCACTCATCAAAATAACACATCATTAGGATCACTGTTAAGACAGTCAATCTCATCATCAAGAATCAACTTGTGGAAGCAAAAAATGCCGAAGAAATTAGCCAAAAAAAGAGTTAAATTATCCAATCCTAGCCATGCCATCCCACTACACGTAAGAAGAACGTCTACATGCACATTTCGCTGCCTCTCACCTCCTCATCGTCTTCCCCGTCGATTCCCATCGCCGGCGACAACCCCCCAACGCCTCCCCCACCGCCGCCACGCGTGGTCGACGAAGACGTCTGGGCGCCGGCGCCCCCGCTGCCGCCGACACCGGCCTTGTGGTTGTGCATCCAGACCTTGAAGACCTGCCTGGAGACCCCGATCTCCCGGCAGAAGCGCCCGACCTCGTCGTCCCCCGGCGCGCGTCCAGGCTCGCGCTTGGGCATCCGCCACCCGAGCCGCTCCGCGAACCGCAGCATCCGCTCCTTCTGCTCCTCCGTGAACTTGGTCCGCGTCCGCCGCCTGCCCCCGGCGCTGTGCGAGCCGCCGCCGCCGCCGCCACCGTCGCCGCCCCCCGCGGGGCCGGCCATTGCCAAGTGGTGCATGTAGCCCGGCGGCCCGCCAGGAGAGGGAAGCATTAATGGGGCGTGCGGGCTGGCTGCGCCCGGCATCCCCGCTGCCGCCCCGCCGTCGAGGAATGCCTTGCGGTGGAAGTTGCGGTGGCAGCCGCAGGCGGCGCAGAGGAGCGCGGCGGGATGGCCGTCGTCGGGGGTGTACTCGCAGCAGCCGTCGGAGGCGTAGGTGCCCAGCTTCGCCGCATGGTTCCGCAGGCACTCCCTGTACACCTCCCGCGCTCGCTCCGGCTGCTGTAGCTGCTCCATTGTTCTCTGACCTCTCCTCTCTCTCTCTCTCTCTCTCTCTCTACGCTGTGGCCTGTTTAGCAGCAGCTTGCTCTTCTTCTATGCATGGGAGCTTGGTACGAGTCAATGTGAGCTGTGGCTTTGTGGTGGGTGTATTTGGTAGTGCTGCACTGCTGGTACTGAAGCATAAGGTGGCTCGCCAGTTCGGTGCACGTCGAGATGGTTGCGAGATTTGGCTAGGTTCTTGCGATATTCTTGTGATCCTGGAATTTGGGCTTAGGGTACTTGCTTGCAAGCTGCAAACTATAGTACAGACAGACAGAGCACTGTTCAGTTTGACTTTCCTCTATGGCCTTCTTGGAGGATAGTAGTTGGAGGTGCAATGTTCTTAGCCAGAATCTTTTGAAGGTACACATACACATGGAGTATCCTCCCATGTCAAATTTAGGACGTGCATGTTGTACTCAACGTAATTCTGCTTTTATGCTCCATGAGTACAGTACAAACAAATGTATAAACATTTAATTTCACCAAGAATTTTATTTTGTTGTATGCATCTACGTACTTCAGGAGTATGATGCGGAGTCCGGGCGTAATGTACCTTCCACTTTCTAGTTGTTTTCCAGTTATGCTACCGGTGATACCTCGTGTCGGTCTATGTGCGTTGTGTGCATCGTTGTTATGAAAATGTCGGCTGTGATTTTTTTTCTTGTATTGGGTTGGTGTTACATTAGATTCTACTACCTCCCTCCCTAAATAGGTGGCTTATAAATTGAGAAAAAAGTCAACATTTTCTAAGTTTAACTTAATATATAGAAGAAAATATAAATAACTATCACATTTCGAAACTATATTATGAAAATATATCTAATGGTGAATCTATTGATATTGGTATGGTAATATAAATCTTCATATTTTGGTATATAAATTCTATCAAACTTAAAATATGTTGACTTATTTACTCAATTTATAGCCCACCTATTTAGGGACGGAGGGAGTATAAAAACCAACTTTATAGTAGAAAGTATATTTCTTCCATCTCTTATGCTATTGAGTAAATACAACTGGTCACCTGGACCTATCATAAGATCAAATATGTCAATCAATTAATAAAATATTTGATGATTACATAAAACTTCTTCACAAAAACCGCAAGTGGGTAGATTATGTCTTAGCTTGTTAGGTTTTGGTTTGCAAGCTGGGTAACCTGATCTTAGTCCGAAAATATGAAGTCATCCACAATGCATTGGCTCTTAACGCGTTATGAGAAAGACCATTGTCAATATAAGTAGGACTTTCGGGTCCTCTTTGGATTGTAGGTATTTTAAAGGATTTTCATATGATTTCAATCCTTAGAAATGTTTCCTATGGATGGCCTTTGCTTCAAATGAATGGTGCTACCAAAATCCTATGGATTGGATTCCTATGCCTCAGTTCCATAGGAATTTGAACATTCATGTCAATCTCTTTTTAGACTCAAGTGCGTAGGATCGAGACACTTTTCTGGCGTTTTTCCTGTGTTTTATCCAAACGACAATTGCTGCAGCTTTTCTCTGTTTTACAATAGTCTATTTTGCACTTGCAATCTCCAAATTTTTTGGGTTTTTCATATTCCCGTGTTTTTCAACCCCTGCAATCCAAAGAGCCCCCTTAACCTGATCTTAGTAATTCTACTCCTGCCAATTTTACAAGAAGTTTCCATGGTATTAAGAACTGAAGTGGGGACTTTTCGCAAAAGAAATAATACTAGTTGACATGGGGACCTCTCGTTTGCTACACTCTAGACTGTTATCATGCGGCGGCTCTATTATACCCGTAATGGCCATAAACTGGAATACTACTAGTACAAACTTGTATAAATCGAGTTTAGTAGGGCAGGGCTCTCATAGGACCTTGCCTAATGTGGTATAACGGATAGTAGCTTCTTTGAGAGGGACAAAGGAGCCGGTGGCTGGGGCTTGAATAATTAGCTCTTGGATCGAGTGCACTGATTACAAGATACTAAACAAAGAGTGTGCACATATTAGCATGAAAAATAATTAAGACTAGACAAATAACTAACCCGCATTGGAAATTGTGTGGTGAGACCAAAGAGTGATATATAAATGCTGCCACCAGCTGGAGTTGTTTCAATAACGTGGTTTTTTGTTGCCTCCAGAAAGTACTCCAATACAATACTCTATATTTCGTAGTACTGGACTACAAAAATACATAAACATGTGGTACTACTGCACTCCCTACGTGGATGCTCTGCATTTCTCCGCGTGTCATGACTTAACAAATCACAACATTTTTGTCTTTTGCGGGCAGTAGCTTACAAATATCCCAATTCCACGCTGGAATTTAGATTTTTCGTTGAGGAATGCTTATCTATACGCGTGCACGACGCGCGTAAGTAAGTCAATGCGACCCTTCCTTCCTCTACAGCCAGGCCGAGCCGGAGCCGTCGCAGCCTCGGCTGGCCGCGGCGGAGGCGGCTGAGATGAGCCCGAAACTTATCGTGAGGGTGCGGGGTGCGGGGGTCGTCAGTGTTGGAGAAGAGGGGTGGGTTTGAGGGATGCCTGAGACGGTGGTGGACCGGTGAAAGAGGAGATCGGGCAAGGCGGGGCGGCGAGGCGTCGCGACAGCGTGCCGGCCACAGGCGAGGTGGACGGCAGTTCGTCCGATGGTGGCTGCGGAGGTGATGTTCTTCCTTCTCTCCGGCGATTTTGTCGTATAGCAGAACCGTGCGAAGGCTCGCACTTTCACTCTTAGCCTCCTCCATTTTCTTGGATATATATGTGAGTTCACGAATTGAAAAATTGAATGCTCTAGTTCACAAATCTGGTTTTAGCCATAGTGTCGCACGTGCGACACATACACGAGAGGGGTTCCGGCGCCTCGTCCATCCTTTGCAATTGGCAAATAACCCATAGATTTCTCCTATTTTTCAAAACCTTTGCCAAGATCGGGTGTGACAACGACAAAGTATTGAGAGCATCGACGTGGGTGAGAGTGAGACGACGACATGTTCGCGGCTACTCCTCATGTCGTCGACGGATTGTATGCATCGGAGATGGAGATAGTGTATTAAGGTTCATAGGCTGAGGTAACTTTTCAGACTTTCAGTGGTCATCTATTTGGTGGTCTAGTCGATTTGGGTGTAGTGGGATGGTGATCCAATGAGTTCGTTTGTGAGGGCTTGATTTTTTTGTATGTACTTTTCTATAAATAAAAAATCGTATGTACAGTATCTATACAATGATTGTTGTGTTATGCTCGTGCTTTGACGTGATTCAAGATGACGCCGAATATAATGTCACCGATGACAAGTTGTACCATCCTTGCTGGCATAACCTGAGCCCTGCAAAATACACGTGGGTCAGCGTCCAGGTCTTCTTTTGTTGGGCGCAATGCTAACCAAGCAGCCCATGGATGTGCTAGACAGGCTAGTTCGACACGGAGGAGGTGTCTGTGGATTGATTTTTATCCAACCGCCCTTGCTAGCACTCTGTTGAGTGATTTTAATCCTGTCATTGATTAATAATGCTCTTTAAATTCGCAAAAAAAAGGTCCTTCATGTGGATTCGTCTAATTAAATCACAATACCGACGGACGACTAAGTTAATGAAAAGGAGGTAAAACGACTGAAAATAAATAACTTGGATCCTAATTACAAAATTACTCCCTCCGATACTAAAAAACGTCTAGATGCATCTGATCTAGTAACAGTTTTAACATTGGAGGTAGTAGCACGGTTTGTACCCACGGAAATCCGCAGGCCAAGTTTATATGGTCTGGCCCACCTCATTTTTTTACCTTGATGGACTAAAACGAACAAAAGACTACTTGAAAAATGCCATCTCTCTCTCTCGCAAGCGCGCGCGCTCTCTCTCTCAATCATGTTACATTTCTACCTTGATAAAGCCAATCATAATCTTGGTCAAATCGAGTGTTAACTTGAGTATACTCCTAAAAGACAAGATTGTGGTGACCTGACATTCCGTGACCAAACGCCAGCCAAGTGATCCCACCTATATAAAAAAAAAATGTTGACGCTTGAGCCAGATGCGTGTCCTTTTGCTCTAGGGCGCTAGGCAGGCATTCTTTAGCACTTTAGCAGCAAATGCTTCCAACCCAGAGGCGACAAAGCCACCAACGATTGACAGGGGGAAAAAACGAGAAAGCCCTCAATCTCCAGCAATCAGTCCTCTGCTCTCAGGCTCAGCTGACCCGTCGGACCTATGCCTGCGGGTGACCCCTCCCCTGACAGTGATCATCCTTCTCGTCCAACCCTAGAGCTCGCTGCGTGGTGAGGTGAGGTGCCCTGCCCCTGCATGCATGCGCCGCGCGCGGGACGATGGCCACGGGTGACCAGCGCGTGCGGTAGTGAGTCGTCGACTGTTGGGCACATGCCATGCCGGCGTGCCGCGCGCGACATGGGAGGCAGATCTTCCTCCCGCCACCCACGAGTGCTTGCTGGTGGCGAGAACGGCTCACCCACCGGGCGGGCGGGTCGCTGCGCCCATGCCGACGCCGGCCGCGCGCGACAAGAGCGCAGTCACGCACGCCTTGGCTACTAGCTAGCTTACCGGGGGAGAGTGATGCAGTGTCGTCGTTATTAGCTAAGCCAGGATCTTATCTTGGGAGATAATGACGACGCGCGGTAGTGCTTCGCCACCAAGTGCATTGACGTGCCTTGTCCGATCCCCCTCGTGGCCGGACATATCGATCGGCCTGCCTGCACGGACAGAGCTTTTGCAAGATGGAAAGATACGCTAAACATGGGGCGACTTGACGGTACGTGCGAGCTTTGTGTCTGTCCGGAGCTTTAGACTAGAGTATAGATACCCGACCGCGGCATTTCAAATCCACCAGGGGCTAGCTGACAGAAATTGTGCGGAGAATGTTTACTCTCCTTGGTTAGTACAATAGTGGTAGAAGTGGTATGTTCAGAATCAATTTATGATTGGATGGTAAGAATGATGTTTGTACCATCAATCCATCGGAGTTCAAATCCTAAATTTGATATATGTGTGTGACTTTGTCAATCCCAAGATTTGACTGCCGACTCAATCTTCGGAGGTGCTCATATAGTTAGGGTGTGCGTGTGTGCATTCATGTATACAGGTGAGTGCTACACTCGTTTGTCTGTATTGTGTTTCTGAAAAAACTCATGGTACCTTCAAAAGCTAATCTACTACTGTAAGTTTTGTTGTTTAAATAGAATGTTATACTTTTACATTGATATGAGTTTAAAAAATACAATGAATTATGTCACCAGGTGACAGTCAAGCTATAAAAATTATTCGAAAGTTAATACTCGAAAAATGTTGTAACAAGCCCACGAGATAAGTAAGTGTATGGTCTAATGACGCTTGAATTCAAGTAGCAAGATTATACATCTACTCTCACAACCAAGTGAGCTAAACTCGGTTCTAAAAATGTAGTAATTCAACAACCAGAATGAACTGAGAGGACACAAGACTAAACCGAGCCCATGGTGCGAGGACAATATTAGTTGTGCAAATGCTTTATAAATGGTTAGGTGCTAAAAATAAGACCAACATGGGACCTTCAACAAATGGTGGCGTTTAATTTTTTTATCATCGATCCCAAAATCAATTATTTTCAGTTTATCGAACCGATTTGGCGAGAGACCATATTTGACGCGATGCGCCCTAACAATAGTTTCACATACAGGACATCCTACTCAACACAAAACCATTGCGGGGGGGGGGGGGGGGGGGGGTGAAAGGACAAGGATGTCGCCTAGAGGGGGTTGAATAGGCGATTAAAACTTTTCCGGTTAAGACTTGATAAATGCGGAATAAAACTTAGGTGTTTAAATTAACAAGCCAACAACCTAAATATACTAGGCTCACCTATGTGCACCAACAACTTATACTAAGCAAGACAAGCAACAAGGTGATACCAATATAGAATATTTTAAGCACGAATTCTATCACAATGTAAAGTGCATAAGTAAAGAGCTCGGGTATAGAAATAACCGAGGCACGCGGAGACGAAGATGTATTCCCGAGTTCCTCCTTTTTAGGAGAGTACGTCTCGTTGGAGAGGTGTGAGCCACCACAACAGGTCGATCTTAACGCCACAAAGGCTTCACCTTCTTCTCCGATGAACCGCACCACAAAAGGTTTGGTTCACCTTCCACTATCGGAATCCTTCGAGACTGAATCCGGAGCCTTTACAACAACAACCCGGGGCACAACCCACAACTGGATTGGGGGCTCCCGGATGGCAACAAGTGACCACAAAAGGTCTCAACCAGCACAAAAGCGTCTAGGGTCCAAAGACCCAAGAGTAACAATCTCACAAACTTTCACTTCCACGAATCCTCGTAGAGAGAGCAAACCGACGCAACAAAAAGCAATGGCAGGAACACAAGAAGTGCTCAAGTCCTTCACTCTTAAATTTCAACAAAGCAACAAATGCTTATGGGGGAATAAGAGAGGAAGGACAAAGGAGGAGAAACACCAAGAAATTCAAGATCAAGATCTACTAGGTTCCTCTCACTTAGAGAAGAGATGGATTGGTGGAATTGTAGATCTAGATCTCCTCTCACTTTTCCCTCAAAGATATGCAAGAATCATGGGAGGGATTGAGAGGGGCAAACTTTTCCAAGGTCAACAATGGAGGTGAGAGAGAGAGAGAAAAACATGCTGCAGAAAAGCATAAACTATTTGGGGAAGAAGGGGCCTTTTATAGGTCCCAAAAAAAAAGTTGTTGCAGGAAATCTTACACCGGAGACTCTGGCCTAGGCCGGAGACTCCGGACACATTCCAGTAAGTTTCCGGACAGGGGACAGGGGGTGAACCACTTGACCTTGGAGCAGGTCAAGCCGGTGACTCCGGCCTTCCTCCGGCAACATTCCAGACTGGGTCCAGGGGTGAACCACTTTGAGCTTCTTCGACAGGGAACCCTGAGTCCGGAGACTCCGGTTGGGGCACACCGGAGACTCCGGCCTAGAAAACCAGCAAAACTGCAAACCCAATAACTTTTACATACGAAATCCAAATGAGGTGAAACCAGTTTTGTTGGAAAGATGAAAGCAAGAGCTACCTTACAAATAGAGTAAAGTCACCACACATGAGAAGGTGTGGAACTTTCCTCAAGGATAAACCGATAATATTTCCAACTCGAAAAAGCAACAAGTTTTCCATACGAAATCCGTTTATGATGAACTATGGCTTGGTATGGAGATGAACACAAGCTCTAAATCCTCACATGGATAAAAGCCAAATAAGAACCAAGAAAGATGATATGCCAAGTATGCAAAGGTTTGAGCTCTCCACAAAGATGCGATCAAGTTAATCACTTGAGAGCCCCTCTAGATAGTACGACGTTTATCCTATAACCCGGTCTCCCACTAACACCATGAGACCGGTAAAATAGAAACCTTATCAAGATCATACCTTTGCCTTGCGCATTCCACTTGAGCTAGATGATGACGATCTTGATCTCTTCAAGTGGACCACCTTTCTTGATTACGCTTCGCTTGATAAAGATTCACATGTTGCTCCCCCATACTCCAAAGTGGGAAAGCCTCTCATAGGCACATCTTCACTTGACTAATATCTCCAAATGGGTGGCAAGCTTCAAGCATAGGATTTTTTCGAGATACTTCTCTTGAACTTGCACTTCATAATATTTTCTTAATATATATGATGGCTTGGAGATAAACATGAATGTTCACTCAATCATCTTTTCCAAGCCACACTTGCATTATGCTCAACTCTACACATGACCATTCTTCATATAAATCCTTGAATAGAGCATTGATCATCATGTAATCTTCTAGAGTCCAACACATGAATTCCAATCTTTTCCTATGCACAAGATCTACAAGCATATCTCAATGCAAACATTAGTCCATAAGAATTGTCATTAATTACCAAAACCACACATGGGGGCACCAGGGGCGGCGCCAGGGGTATGCCCCTGTATTCACAGGCATACCCAAGATTTGGACGGGAAAAAATATGTATACATATTTTAGCCCAGCTCAACGCAAAAACAGCCCAGGCCCAGCTCACTGCCTCTCCTCGCGTCGACGCATCGTCCGCCGTCCCACACATCGCGCGCACGGTAGCACGCACGCAGACGCCCTCTGCTCTTTCCCCAATTCCCTTTCCCTCGACCTAGAACAGCCAGTGCCGGCGATGCAGCCCGGAGCAGGCGACGGATCCGCAACGCCAGCAGTGGCGGCGGCACCTTGCCCCCCGCTGACCCACGCCCCTCCTCCCGTCCGCGCCACCCCGCCCCAGCGTCCCCGAGCAGCTGCAGCGCAGAAGGCAGTCAAGGTACGGCCGCCCGGCTCGCCCCAATCTTGATTTGATTGATTTTGATTGCTTGCTGCGGTGCTGCCTTGCTTGCTCATACTAGCTTCCTAGTTCCTAGATGCAAGTTTTTAATTTTCTGTTGCTTATTTTCTTGTATCGTAGAAGAAGAGTGGTGTTGTTGGCAGTAGCATACACACAATGTGGAAAAAGGCTGCAAAAACAAGGAAAAGAAATGAATCATCCACACCGAATCAGACAACAACTGCATCTAGTGGTGTTCATCTTGAGAGCAATTTGCAAATGGTGTTATGGCAAGCACTGGAGAGTAGAGGAGAAACCTCAACACCTCATGTAGAAGTAGAAGATGATGAATCTATTGATGAAGATGATGAACCGATGCAAGCAGACTTGGAGGCACTCGAACATGATCCTGGAAAGCGGATTCCCATCTCAGTGTATGCTGTCAATGACCAAGATAGAGTAAGAAGGAGATATATAGAGATGGGGCCATGTCAACCAAAGAATCATAAGTTCCAGCTTACAAATAAAAGTGGAAAAGACCGTCGCTTTTGCCGTGTTTGGTTTAAAGAATTTCCATGGATTGAGTATAGTGTGGAACAAGATAGGGCTTTCTGCTTTGTTTGCTATTTGTTCAAGGATAAAACAAGATGTCCCGGTGGGGATGCTTTTGTGAAGAAGGGATTTAATAACTGGAACCTGAAGTTGAGGTTGAAGAAACATGAAGGTGAAGTTAGTAGTGCTCATGCTGAAGCTCAAGAGAAATATGATAGGTTCACTACACCACAAACATCAATTCGGGAGTCTATTGCTTCAAACACCACACAATACAAGGATTTGTATAAACAACGTTTGACACGGACACTCAAGTGTGTGAGATATCTGTTGCGCCAAGGCTTGGCATTTAGAGGACATGATGAAAGTGAAGACTCACTAAATAAAGGAAATTTCCTTGAGCATCTAAATTGGCTAGCAGGAAATTTTGAAGAGGTTAACAAGGTTGTTCTCAAGAATGCTCCACGGAACTGCAGGATGATTCACCATGATATACAACAAGAGGTGATAAAATGTTAAATGCTCTTGGCATGTCTTTCAGCAGCTTGCACACTTGTTAAATGCTCTTGGCATGTCTTGTAAAAAGATGAGATTGCTTCGGATAGCTCGGGCTGAAGAACTCATTGCTGCATTGGAATTGGAAGAAGTAGAAACAGGGAGTGGGCTGAATCAGGAAATGGGTTTGGGAAAGCCATGTGATACACATTGGGGCTCTCACTTCAAAACTGTGAACCATGTCATCTCTATGTATGGTGCACTACGACGAGTCCTCAAAAAGATTGGAGAAGACTACCATGCTACGGAGGCACAAGCGGCTCTATCCATAGAGACAACATTTCTATCATTTGAGTTTGTTTTCATGACACACGTGTTGCAAGAAATATTTGGATACACAGATGATTTGTCCAGACATTTGCAAAAGCAAGACGAAGATATTGTTCATGCTATTCAGCTTGTTGGTGACACAAAGTTTTACTTGGAGGCTTTGCGGTCCAATGTTGGATGGGATGATTTTCTCACAAAGGTCACAACTTTTTGTACAAAGCATAAGGTCAAAGTTGTTGATATGGAGGGTCCTTACTTTCCCGTTGGCCGGCCTAGAAGGGGTTTATGTAATGGTGTGACCAATTACCAACGCTTCAAGGTTGATATGTTTGTGGGTGTCATTGACAAGCAAATCAGTGAGCTCAATAGCAGATTTGATGAGGTAAACATTATCCTATTGTTTACAAGCTTCTTAAGTTGGTATTGATTCTGCCAGTAGTCACTGCTAGTGTTGAAAGGATATTCTCTTCAATGAGCTATCTGAAGAATAAGCTAAGGAACAAAATGAGTGATGACTATTTGAACCATTGTATGGTTACATTTGTTGAGAGAGATTTCTTCAGGCAAGTAAAGGATGAGGATGTCATCAATCTCTTCCAAAAAGGCAACCGCAAAGTTATAATGTAAGATGGAATATCATCACTTTATCAATCAAAAGGTACCTATGTATTCATGTCGTTATGGGCTTATAAATTGAAATGTTGCTATTGTTGTTATGCTAGTGTTGTTTTATCCATATATTGCTAGTGTTGTTTTATCCATATATTGCTAGTGTTGTGTTGTTTGGGTCATATAGTACATTTAGAGCAAAAAAACAATTTGGGAGGAATACCCATTGTTCATTTCCTGGCGCCGCCACTGGGGGGCACCATGCACTTTCAGGGGGAGGGGGATAAGAACTGAGAAAATATATTAGGTTAATCGAAATGAAGTATTATGGAAAATGAATGAACTTGGGACTAATAAATAATTTATGCACATCTATCATTTTATGATTTTTTATAAGTTATATGTGACTTTTCTTGAATTCTCTAGTCTTGCCAAAAATAAATTTGAATTGTTTTCTAGTGATTTTTTTTTTTTGAAAACTCAATATCTTAGAGTAAGTTCATAGTCTATCTCTACAAAAAATCATGTTTGTTGTATTGAACTTATGTTTTCCCACTTCGGAGAGTTTGATTTTTGTAACGTCGGAATGTAAGTTACCAAATAAAATGGAGTAGATGACTGCGAGTTAGCTCTGCCCCATCATCGATTGTAATTAATGCTTTGGTTTGGTCAGGCACCAAAGCTGTTGGGTGTTAAAATTTGTGGGTCAAACTTGTATAGTCAGTATATATCTTCGGGCACAGAACTAAATTTATCCAATTGTCAAGCGACAGAACTTTAGACCTTTTCCTTACACTATTGTTCCTAATCCATGTATGGTACAATGCTGTGGAACATGGGTAATTACATTAACTAATTAAACTAGCTTAAGCGAGATGCAGCCAGCGAATGTGTTTTATTTAGTTGTGATCTCCCATTCAAAAGAAGGTTGGGATCTCACTCTCGCGGTCTCG
Organism: Poa pratensis; assembly: GCA_947311845.1. Taxonomy (NCBI): domain Eukaryota; kingdom Viridiplantae; phylum Streptophyta; class Magnoliopsida; order Poales; family Poaceae; genus Poa; species Poa pratensis. The sequence goes on from CAMZMU010000072.1 coordinate 8,672,936, forward strand.
GTAGGAGAGGCAAAAAGTGACCATGAAACGTTCTTGCCACTACTACGATATGGACAATCTTAAAGTTGGTCATAGCTCCACGTGGTCCGATGTATACCCAGAGATCTCGAGACGATACACTCACAGATGGCGGTTGACTTCAGATTGCCGTTTGTGGCGAGCACTAGCACACCATGCGTCCTGTTTCATAATCCAAATAACGTCGGCTCTCTCTTCTGCTGATCTGAAGAACCGACATGTCAACGAATCAAAAGAGAGAAAATAAAACAAATAATGCTTGCACCACTTTGCAATTGAAGATTGTAAACCCCTTTCTCGTACCTACTACTCCTTTTGAAGTACAAAAGAATGCATTTAGAGTATAGATCGCAGTCGCATGTAGTAGTATTGTAGACATGTTATCTTTATGCATAGCTTAGATCCTGTCCAGATTTCTTGAGTAATCGACCAATGGTTTTATGTAGGTTCCTCCCAAGGGCACAAGCCGCACAGGCAGTCGGTAGATTAAAATTCAGAGATTCTAGCTTCCAGGCTGTAGAACTTGCTGGAACTATAACTGTCGGCCGATCCACAGCAGACCAGTAATGGTTCCTTCCTTTGACTCGGTATTGTTGCATCTTTTCTTAAACTGACTTGCTATTAGTTTTCTTTTCTAGAACCACCCGAGTCAGTAGCCATGGAGCATCTCGAGAGCGTTGGATAATAGCTTTTTTTTGCCAGTTTCTTTTTACTCGACAAAAGTGCCTGCTTTATTGATCGAAGAGAGGATCTAGGGAGTTTCCTAGCCATGGATGACGGCCACCGTCCAGAGTGATGGAGCTTCGAGCAAAGCTGGGGACGCGCCTCGTCGTTTGATGATCCTCCTTCGTGCAGAAAGATGCAGTCGCTGAAGTTTTTACGTCCTGCCGCGATCTCTCGTAGAGCCGTAGGATGGACATAAGGGCCGCAGCTACCTACTATGCTGAATCTCCCGCAAACCAGCTGACAATTCGCGACATGATTAAAGATCCGTTGCCAGAGTATTTTTTTTTTGAGTTAAATACAGTAACAGTCCCTGTACTTGTCCAGCTGGTTCGATTTAGTTCTCCTACTCGGAATTTGCAGAATTTTGTCCGTGTACTTGTTAATTGGACTCGATTTAGTCCAAAACTATGTTTGCCGACTAATTTGAGCTGACGCGGACGCCACGTCGGCAGAAATTTTGCAAGAACACCCTTCCGCATCTGCAACACTATTTTCCGGTCCGCTGCCAGCAGTTTGCAGACCCCCCCCCCCCCCCCCCCCTGACCATCTGATCCCTTATGAAGCGACCCGCGGTGTTCCAGTTTAGTCGGTTGCGTTCGTGAAGGGAAAAATTAGGAGTAGTAAGCGGAGGCGGCGAGGCAGGCGATGGCGGCGGCGATCGCTTGACCGGAAGTTAGGCGGCTGTTCGTGTAGGCGGCGAGGCGGCACCGGCGGCCGCGTTAATCGTGGCGGCGATGACCCCAATCCGCCGCCAAGAAGGGGAACCACCACCCTGTTTTGGTACGGCTTATCCTCACCTCGACCTCTCCGCTGGCGTTTTTTTTTGCAAAGATTTCGTCTTTAGGATCGTCTCTGTAGAGTAGTAATCACGTCTGCGTGTTTATTTTGTCGACCCATGTTCTTATCATATTTCAGCCTAGTACATGAGGTAAATACTTTCGCTAAACATTGCACTAAACATTTCTATATCATATTTCAACCATCCCTTTCGGCACTGCAGGCACAAGTTCAGCAGTCCCAACCAGTGCCAACTCAAGAACCACTTCCAGTGTGAGTTCATTGCAAGTCAAGTGGATTTGTCCACACAGAGGCCAATGTCACCTTCCCAATCACAGATTGCAGAAGCTCATAGACTTGCGAAGCAAAAAATACTGGCAGAGAAGATCGTTGAATATGCTGGCATTTCTACCATGTAATGGTTAGCACCATGTAATGCTTTGAACCATCGTTGAATATGCTGGCATTTCTACCATGTAATGCTTTGAACCATGTACTGCTGCATCATTTTGGTGTTTAAACCATCCTTTTGGTCTTTCAATTATGAAATGTTGAACCTGTGCTAGTTAACATAACTATTGCAGTGAATTTCGAGTGATTTTTTACAATGTAATGTTCAATTCGTTGCAACTTGTCTCCTTGCCGCCGGTGCCGCCTCGCCGCCGTACACCCTCCACGAACAGGCGCCTCCGGTCCAGCGATCGCCGCCGCCATCGCCGCCTCCGCTTACTACTACTTTTTCCCTGGACGAACTCAACTGACTGAACTAGAACGTCGTTCCTAATTGATCAGATGGTCCATAGCGTTGCAAACTACTGGCAGGGGTTCCTGCAAACTGCTGGCAGCGGAAAATAGCGTGGCAGATGCGGGAGGGTGTTCTTGCAAAATTTCTGCCGACGTGGCGTCCGCGTCAGCTCAAATTAGTCAGCAAACATAGTTTTGGACTAAATCGAGTCCAATTAACAAGTACACGGACAAAATTCTGCAAATTCCGAGTAAGAGGACTAAATCGAACCAGCTGGACAAGTACAGGGACTGTTACTGTATTTAACTCTTTTTTTTCAGCTTCCATTCAGAAATTGTGGACCTGCCACTTGAAGGAACCCTACTTCTATGTGGGCTATGTTTAACTTTGTTGGGCCTTGACGTCTTGCTGAAACATGGGCTCTAAAGTGAGCTAGTCTGGTTGGTTTAAATTGGCTACACTGGTACGGGGATGCGTTTCCTTCACACTTCACAGACAGGCAAAGGGCTCCACCAAAAACACAGGCTCAACTTATTTTTTACGAAATGATACCTCTTTATTCATTAATACTCCCTCCGCTTTTATTTAGTTCGCATTCTGGGTTTTTTCAAAGTCAAACTTTTCAAAGATTGACCTAGTATATACGAAAAAATATCAACATCTATAATATTAATTATATATAATATGAAAATATATCTTATGAATATTCTAATAATGTTAAAAAAATGTAAATATTTATATTCTTCCCTATATATTTGGTCAAACTTTATAAAATTTGACTTTGACTAAAAGCAAAATGCAAACTAATTGTAAACGGTGGGAGTAATAAGGGTTACATAATTGATTAAAAGAGGTACAATTTTAGGAGGAGGATTTTCTAACCAAACATTAGGATCAGAGTACTTCGCCGTATGAGCAAGCTCATGTGCCACCTGATTAGTATTCCTACAAGAATGCTCATACCTCACACTCACTAGCTCCTTCGCCATGTAATAACAATCATAAAAAATGGCTGCAGGCACACCTTGTGAATTACCTCTTTCCTTCATGGTTACAACCACATCATGGTTATCAGAATTGATTATAACTCTATTGCATCCCAAGGAATCCACCAATTGAAGCCCTTGCTTCAATGCATGCACTTTGTGGCCTCTGGTTCAGTAGTCCTTTTCAGATTATATATATCGAATCCAGCATCAACATTAATTTTAACATAATCTTTTGGTGGTTTCGACCACCCTTCCTCCTTCATCTTTGTTTTCACCGAATAAGAAGCTCAATAATTTGACATAAAAATAGGCTCAACTCACTGTTGAAGAAACGGAAGCAAGGGACTGCACCCATTTTTCCGAGTTAACGAGTACTCCCTGAGTTGCTTAAAATAAGGCGTATAAATTTTATATAAAGTAAACGAATAATAAGTTTGACTAGTCATACATACAAAACTATGAAAATTTAGAATACAAAATCAATATCAATTGACACAACATAAAATATATTTTTATAGAATGTTTATTAATTCTTATAAATATTAATATTTCTGTCTATAAAATGGGTCAAAGTTAAACTAAACTGGCTTTTGACTTAAAATATGTGCCTTATTTTGAGGAACGGAGCTAGTATTGAAGAGAAGGGAAAAAACTAAGAGAAAGAAATATCGCAATGGTCTAAGATATAGTCACTCAACAATGACCCATATCTGATTATACCACTATGGTCATTTATATGATTAGACTGTGCCGCCTTACTAAACATGCATACCATCCATTTGATCCCACGGGCATGCATGAGACCACTTTCTAAGGGCCTCTTTGGTTCAAAGGATTTTCAAAGGAATCTCATAGGATTCCAATTCATAGGAAATCTTCCTATGGAGTCCATTTGGTTCAAAGGAATGAATCCTCCAAAAAAAATTATGGAATGCTTTCCTACACTATAATCCCATAGGAATTCTAGCAAGAGGTTGGACCTCATGGAAAAATTCATATGAGTCCATGACAACTATGACTTGTACCCAACTCAATACAAAATTCCTCTGTTTTTCCTGTGGTGCAACCAACCAACTAGTGTAACTGTTTCCTGTGTTTTTAGTTCTTGTAGTATTCCATATGTCATGACATTCTATTCCTACGTTTTCCTATTCTTGTGATTTCCAATTCTTGTGAACCAAAGAGGCCCTAAACAAAAAGTTGGCTAAATCCAATGCGTGGATATCCACTACCAACAAAGAAGTGTACAACACATGGATGTAAGGAAAGAGACTTTATTTCACACGTATTTATCAATCTTCTTTCTTATATCCTCGTACTACAGGATTTGATGCTCCTCTTCAATGTAGGTCAAGACCTTCTTAACTTTCTTGGAGCAATATTCTCCAAGTTCCAAGCTTAAACAGATCGCCCCACAACCACGGAGATGGGACCCCCCTTGAGATGAGTCCCCTAAAATGCTTGTAACAATCCAGAGCTTCTTTGTAAAGTCTTAGTTTATCATATAAAAAGAGTAGCAGCCTTACTGCATGTTCGGTTGCCCACATATTTCCCCGTTTCGCTCGTCATGGCCCAGTTGAGCCTAGGTGGATTGAGCAAACTCTAGAGCCTTGTTCTGCATCTTGTTTCGTTACACGCATTGATTGAGGAGGTCGTTTCAGAACTGAGCCTTGCTGGCAAGCACGCGAGGTTAAAGGCTGTGAGGATGCAAATACAACATGTTTGATTGCTCATGCCAATGGTTGTGGTCACATCTTCTCACAAGTTGTGTCTATACCATAAACTACACTAGCCATAGCACGCATTAGCACACAATACCGAATAACCTTAGATCCAGTCATGATAGGCCTAGCTATTTCAGCCCTACCTACTAACAAATGGAACTTATACGTTCCAAAGGATCTCGGGAGGGGGGTCATCCATGGCGGTCTAGGGGTAGTTCATAAAACATGACACCATCACCATCTTATTCTTCTTATTTTTCTTCTTTATATCATTGTGCTGCCTCTGGTTGCCCACTACAGCATGTTGCACTTCCAAGTTTTATTATCATGTGTTTTGACACCATGGCCATGGTCAATGTCATCAGCTGTCACATCACATGCGCCACAGAAATGTGACTTTCTGTGGCGCACATGGTCAGGTGCGCCACATAAATGTAACTTTATGTGGTGCACATGGCCAGGTGCGCCACAGAAATGTGACAGAAATTTTGAAATCAGTTCCCACACCACCACAACCACCACACCCCCCCTGTGGATCGCCTTTTCAGTTTTGCAAAATTGAAAAGAAAATGATAAAATCTTCAAAAAAATAAAATCCTTTGACATGTAGTTAGGTTTGACTGTCTAGTTGGTATAGAAATTTTGAAATATGAATTTTGACCTTTTTTGCAAAAAACGAAAAACAAATAATCACGCGGCCATAACTTTTGCATACGACGTCAAAAAACTACGTTTAATATATCAAAAAAATCGTGAGAAAAAAAGGAGCTCGATTTCACCCGGGTTTACCCGTGAACTTTTCTCAGATTCGGGAAATTCCAAAAGAGTAAAAAGTTATTTCAAAAAGAAGATTTTTTCTACAAAATCAAAAAATCTAAAAAATTGGAAAAAAATTCTGTGGCGCACGGTGGTGGGTGCGCCATAGAATTGTTGGGCGGGATTCAAAATTTGAATCCCGCCGGCGCCCTTCTCTTCTTCCTCTTCTTTCTCCTTCTCTCCTTCTCTCCTTTCACTTCTCCTCCACTTCTCCTCTCCCCTTCTCTCCTCTACCTCTACTTCAACTCAACTCCGGCGACCTCCTCCTCCTCCACCACCTCCGGCGAGCTTCTCCTCCTTCTCCTCCTCCACCACCTCCGGCGAGCTTCTCCTCCTTCTCCTCCTCCACCACCTCCGACGAGCTTCTCCTCCTCCTCCTCCACCAACTCCGGCGACCTCCTCCTCCACCACCTCTGGCGACCTTCTCTTCCTCCTCCTCCACCACCTCCGGTGACCCTCCTCCACCACCTCCGGTGACCTCCTCCTCCTCCACCACCTCCGGTGACCCCCTCCTCCACCACCTCCGGCGACCTCCTCCTCCTCCACCATCTCCGGCGACCCCCATCCTCCACCCACCACCGACGAAGCCACCTACGGCCATGGCCACGGGCACCACGGCCTCCGACGAGCTCCGGCCAAATTCTGGCGAAATTCCGAAATTCCGACGAAAAAGGCGGCCAGATCTAGATCTGACCGCCTTTTTTTTTAATTCAAAAAAAATTCTGTGGCGCATGCCTGGGGATGCGCCACTGAAATATTTCTGTGGCGCACGGTTGGGGTCTTTCTGCGGCGCACGGTGAGGGTGCGCCACTGAATTTATATTTTAGTGGCGCGACTTCTGTGGCGCACCCACCATGCGCCACAGAATGTCTTTTTGGTGCGCCACTAAAAGGCCTTTTCCTACTAGTGATAGGAAGTAAATTGTATAACGCTATCTCATCGTTGCCACTCCCTCCTCTTCTTCTGTCCATCTATTGAGTAGGCCTGGCGCCGCCACTCCCTTATCTGGGAGACTAAGGGAGGAATTTTGAAACCCGAGCACCAAATGATAGAGAAATAATGTAGCCTTGGTTTAGTGCTCTGCAGGTGGATGATACTCAAAAGCTTCTTGGGTACTTCAAGCGGCTGCATGCTGAAAATGCTACATTTTTACATGCATTTAAATTCACAAATCTTTCTGGGCTGGCGGCAAAACAAAACATCATATTACTATTTTCAAGTTTCGGTATAACTTGATACAGGTTTTATCGAAAACTAAGAACATTTTGCTATTAGCTATGGTCACCGGTGTTAAATCTTATTTTTCGCAACCAAAAAAAAATACTAACAGATTTCACTGAGGCTTCCTATGTCTGGCTATTTCAGAACTGGATCATAGCAACAGCTTCACACCTTCTTACACCACTAACTATCTAGTTCATGAAGGGAAATAATTTAGCAACAGAAAATTTATTTTCACAAACACTCCATCATTACTGTATTTCTCAGGTGCTAAACAGATGAAAATCAAAAAAAAAAAAAGGTGCTAAACAGATGCAAGCAAATTTTGGCCATTATTTTATTTTGGCTGCACTTCCTTTGAAGACGGATTCTTTGCTTTGAACAGGTGAAACTTTGAGATTCAGGTTCGAAGCAAGTCCTTGATAAGTATGACAGCTTATGGCTCCAATTTGTATACAGTACTCTACGGTTCCTGTATATTTCAGACTTTGTATTCACAGCTGATCTTTCAGCAACTAGGAAACCTGAAAGCTTTAGAAACTTCTTCCAGCAGTATTTTAGCACAAGGACAACTTTGCCAGTCTTCATGAGTTCATGTTATTTTCCGAACATGTGATGGCAGGTTGGCCAGAAAGGGAAGCTCTAGAAGATCTAGCCATGCGTTTTACCACACCTGTTCCATGAACCCCCTCAAACGTGCTGAAACAGGTGTCGGACATATACACAAGGACAGTTTGTAACATGTTTGAGGATGAATTCGTTGAATCATTAGGCTGTTATATATTTAGATCTTGATATTGGTGGCCCTATTGCAGCGTGTAAAGTCACAAAAGAAGAACAATACACAGAGGCCGCATGCATGTTGCATGGTGAGCTACGATAAAATCTAGCTGTAGAGCTGAGTGTAGCTGCTGTAAGTTCAGAAGTTCAGGTATCGTCTATGGAGAGTATTTTTAGCTCTTAATGTGCATGTCATACAGAAGTTTTTCATACTGAAAAGATGGAAAAAATAAGCTAAGTATGCCTTTGTGCTGGACAAATCTTTGGGGGTACAGTGAGCTTCACCGTGATGTCTTTTGATATGCAACAGAAGGACCCACAGCTGAGCCGTTTTTTACCTTTACAGAACAAACTCTTCAGGTTGCCTTTTTTGAAGTTCCTGAAATGAAACAGTAGATTGTTAATCCATGTACGATGAACATGTTACTGCAACGTAGACGTTTTGTCAAAATATTAAATTGGGGAGTTACCTATTCCAGTACACCATGTTTTTTCTTTGCTGAAAAAGGTTTGCGGGAATTCCTGCTTTACAGCTAGAGAAGCTACCAGCTTCAGTTTGCTATTGTTTCGTTGAATGATAATAATGTCATATTGAAAAGTTACTTAAAAATGATAAATAGATTCATAAACATTGACATTACCTATACCGATTACGTCAATAAGTTTCAACACATAACTCTATATATATGTAGCTTGAGGAACATAAAAGAAATACTAGAAAAATTCACGCGGCGACACGCCGCGCCTGTGCGGTGACACAACATGAATAAATTGGAGAAGGTCGAATTGTTGCAGCACATCAAGAAATTTAGCTGGAGGTGGCCGACTCGGGGAAAATGGGGTCGATTTTGGTTCTAGGGTTAGCGCGTGTGTTTTATACCGGAGGGCCGATTTACAATTTTTGGAAAACTAGGGTTTTTTCTGCAAAAAAGTGTAGGGTTTGCGCGTGTGTTCTGCCGCCGCGCCCGTTGTATTGGTATGTGTTGTAGTTTTGTAAAATGAGGTATTAATTGAGATTGTAGGAATATAATTTGGTTCACGAAAACTTTATACATGACAGGCAGGAAAAAAATGCTATTTTGGGCTAGATCTAAAAGATAAATTTCTGGATCCAAATACCCGGATTCAAAAATTTAAAATCTGTCAGAATTTGTCTTTTTTCACAGCGTAAAATATAACGATTTTGAATATTAGAGAGAAATATATATGTCCGGCAAAATAAAAAGGTTGAAACGTGAAAGTTGTTTGGAAGGGTGATATCCATCTACTCGTGAAAGGAAAATTTAAACGGATGACTGAGTGCGACGAATTTGACAAAATTCGTCAATTTTTTTTTGCGAATTTGGATAAAAAATTAAGAAGCCAGAGTCGACCAAACTCGAAACCGATCACGGGAATGGAACCTGCTCGTCGAAGCGCATATATTTCATGTATATGTTATCATCAAAAGGAGGGCCGTCGGTTCTGGATCGGACGGCGCGGAGGCGGGCAGGTACTGTAGAAGTGGCGCAAGAGTGGAGGCTGAAGTGGCCCTACACTGCAGTGACGTGGGTATCCTGAGTGGAGGCTGAAGAGCAGAGCCTCCCGCACTGTAGAAAGTGGCGTATTTGTAGCACTGCTACAGTGCGGGATGACGTGGGCAGCATGAGGGAGGGCTGAAGGAGAGCTTTTATTACTACTATATATATATATATATATAAATTAAAGCAGTGCAAATCGCGGGCCTGAGAGCCACCCGTGCACTGCAGCTCACTGTAGAGTCTACAGTGTTCTACAGTGTGGATGGGGCCCACATAAACAGTTTTTTTTTTCTTTTTTTTGCACTTTTATTTTCAAAAAGTTATTTTAGTTCATCCTTTTTGGTCACATTTTTTGTCAGAAAAATCCCTGCGTCTCTCACAAATTATACACATTACAACATATATTAATGATGTGCAAATCGCGGGCCTGAGAGCCACCCGCGCACTGTAGCTCACTGTAGGAGTCTACAGTGACCACATGAACAGTATTTCTCTTTTTTTATTTTTTTTGTGCTTTTTTTTCAAAAAGTTATTTTAGTTCATCCTTTTTGGTCACATTTTTTTGTCAGAAAAATCCCTGCGTCTCTCACAAATTATACACATAATAAAATGTACGCGCGTCGCCCAGTAGACGAATTTTGTCAAAAAAAAAATTGCAAAAAAAGTCCCCGCCTTTTCCCCTTTTTTCCCTCCTAATATACTTTTCCCCTTTTACATATATTAAGGACGTGCAAATCGCGGGCCTGAGAGCCACCCGCGCACTTTAGCTCACTGTAGAAGTCTACAGTGTTCTGCAGTGCGGCGTGGGACCCACATGAACAGTATTTCTTTTTTTATTTTTTTTGCGCTTTTTTTTTGTTTTCCAAAAAGTTATTTTAGTTCATCCTTTTTGGTCACATTTTTTTGTCAGAAAAATTCCTGCGTCTCTCACAAATTATACACATAATAAAATGTACGCGTGTCGCCCAGTAGACGAATTTTGTCAAAAAAAATTGCAAAAAAAGTCTCCGCCTTTCCCCTTTTTCCCCTCCTAATATACTTCTCCCTTTTAGTTCACACTTTTTTATCAATTTTTTTTTTGTAGAAAGATTTCCGCGTCTCCCACAACTTATATACATACATGAAACGAATTTTGTCGAATTTTCTTGCAGACAAGCCCCCGTGTTTCCCACAAATTATCATGTGTGCACGTCGCCCAATAGGTTCCGTCACCGTGACCGGTTTCGAGTTTTGTCGACTCTAGGTTCTTAATTTTCGATCCAGATTCGCGCAAACATTTGACAAATTTTGCCAACTTTTTTCCCTATAAAATTCCCCGCGTTTCCCACAAATAAAATACATGAAATATATGCGCGTCGCGCAGTAGGTTCCACCCCCGTGATCAGTTTCGAGTTTGATCGTCTCTAACTACTCAAATTTGCATCCAACTTCTCACCACTATTCCACGAATAATATATCAAATTGCTCAGGAAAAAAAATGCTAACTATTTTTGACAAAATACAAACATATTTAAACATCCAAAACATTTCTAATAGTTTCAGCAATTCGACCAATTTTTACAAAAACTAGATAAGAAAACAAACACACCCCAAAAACTCTAATTGGGCGTGGCAAAGCGCGCCATTTTCTTCTATTACTCAATATATTAAGACGTTCAGTTTTTACAAAAAAGGCCCTGCAATTTCCAAAAAAAATACGGAACGGCCCTGCAACTATGCTAACTATTTTTGACAAAATACAAACATATTTAAACATCCAAAACATTTCTAATAGTTTCAGCAATTCGACCAATTTTTACAAAAACTAGATAAGAAAACAAACACACCCCAAAAACTCTAATTGGGTGTGGCAAAGCGCGCCATTTTCTTCTATTACTCAATATATTAAGACGTTCAGATTTTACAAAAAAGGCCCTGCAATTTCCAAAAAATACGGAACGGCCCTGCAACTTTCCCCTAATTCACAATGTGTTCATTTTTTTGAGAATTCAAACATATATGAGTATTTTCCACACTTCGACCAACTACATAATATAGGACGTGCAAATCGCGGGCCTGAGAGCCACCAGTGCACTGTAGCTCACTGTAGAAGTCTACAGTATTTCTTTTTTTTTAATTTTTTTGCGCTTTTTTCTTGTTTTCCAAAAAGTTATTTTAGTTCATCCTTTTTTTGTCAGAAAAATCCCTGCGTCTCTCACAAATTATACACATAATAAAATGTACGCGCGTCGCCCAGTAGACGAATTTTGTCAAAAAAAAATTGCAAAAAAAGTCCCCGCCTTTCCCCTTTTTTTCCCCTCCTAATATACTTCTCCCCTTTTAGTTCACACTTTTTTACCAATTTTTTTTTGTAGAAAGATTTCCGCGTCTCCCACAACTTATATACATACATGAAACGAATTTTGTCGAATTTTCTAGCAAACAAGCCTCCACGTTTCCCACAAATTATCATGTGTGCGCGTCGCCCAATAGGTTCCGTCACCGTGACCGGTTTCAAGTTTTGTTGACTCTAGGTTCTTAATTTTCGATCCAGATTCGCGCAAACATTTGACTGTAGAAGTGCACTGTAGCTCACTGTAGAAGTCTACAGTATTCTACAATGAGGGGTGGGACCCACATGAACAGTATTTCTTTTTTTTAATTTTTTTGCGCTTTTTTCTTGTTTTCCAAAAAGTTATTTTAGTTCATCCTTTTTTGTCAGAAAAATCCCTGCGTCTCTCACAAATTATACACATAATAAAATGTACGCGCGTCGCCCAGTAGACGAATTTTGTGAAAAAAAAATTGCAAAAAAAGTCCCCGCCTTTCCCCTTTTTTTCCCCTCCTAATATACTTCTCCCCTTTTAGTTCACACTTTTTTACCAATTTTTTTTTGTAGAAAGATTTCCGCGTCTCCCACAACTTATATACATACATGAAACGAATTTTGTCGAATTTTCTAGCAAACAAGCCTCCACGTTTCCCACAAATTATCATGTGTGCGCGTCGCCCAATAGGTTCCGTCACCGTGACCGGTTTCAAGTTTTGTCGACTCTAGGTTCTTAATTTTCGATCCAGATTCGCGCAAACATTTGACAAATTTTGCCAACTTTTTCCCTATAAAATTCCCCGCGTTTCCCACAAATAAAATACATGAAATATATGCGCGTCGCCCAGTAGGTTCCACCCCCGTGATCAGTTTCGAGTTTGATCGTCTCTGACTACTCAAATTTGCATCCAAATTCTCACCACTATTCCACGAATAATATATCAAATTGCTCAGGAAAAAAAATGCTAACTATTTTTGACAAAATACAAACATATTTAAACATCCAAAACATTTCTAATAGTTTCAGCAATTCGACCAATTTTTACAAAAACTAGATAAGAAAACAAACACACCCCAAAAACTCTAATTGGGCGTGGCAAAGCGCGCCATTTTCTTCTATTACTCAATATATTAAGACGTTCAGTTTTTACAAAAAAGGCCCTGCAATTTCCAAAAAAAATACGGAACGGCCCTGCAACTATGCTAACTATTTTTGACAAAATACAAACATATTTAAACATCCAAAACATTTCTAATAGTTTCAGCAATTCGACCAATTTTTACAAAAACTAGATAAGAAAACAAACACACCCCAAAAACTCTAATTGGGTGTGGCAAAGCGCGCCATTTTCTTCTATTACTCAATATATTAAGACGTTCAGATTTTACAAAAAAGGCCCTGCAATTTCCAAAAAATACGGAACGGCCCTGCAACTTTCCCCTAATTCACAATGTGTTCATTTTTTTGAGAATTCAAACATATATGAGTATTTTCCACACTTCGACCAACTACATAATATAGGACGTGCAAATCGCGGGCCTGAGAGCCACCAGTGCACTGTAGCTCACTGTAGAAGTCTACAGTATTTCTTTTTTTTTAATTTTTTTGCGCTTTTTTCTTGTTTTCCAAAAAGTTATTTTAGTTCATCCTTTTTTGTCAGAAAAATCCCTGCGTCTCTCACAAATTATACACATAATAAAATGTACGCGCGTCGCCCAGTAGACGAATTTTGTCAAAAAAAAATTGCAAAAAAGTCCCCGCCTTTCCCCTTTTTTTCCCCTCCTAATATACTTCTCCCCTTTTAGTTCACACTTTTTTACCAATTTTTTTTTGTAGAAAGATTTCCGCGTCTCCCACAACTTATATACATACATGAAACGAATTTTGTCGAATTTTCTAGCAAACAAGCCTCCACGTTTCCCACAAATTATCATGTGTGCGCGTCGCCCAATAGGTTCCGTCACCGTGACCGGTTTCAAGTTTTGTTGACTCTAGGTTCTTAATTTTCGATCCAGATTCGCGCAAACATTTGACTGTAGAAGTGCACTGTAGCTCACTGTAGAAGTCTACAGTATTCTACAATGAGGGGTGGGACCCACATGAACAGTATTTCTTTTTTTTAATTTTTTTGCGCTTTTTTCTTGTTTTCCAAAAAGTTATTTTAGTTCATCCTTTTTTTGTCAGAAAAATCCCTGCGTCTCTCACAAATTATACACATAATAAAATGTACGCGCGTCGCCCAGTAGACGAATTTTGTGAAAAAAAAATTGCAAAAAAAGTCCCCGCCTTTCCCCTTTTTTTCCCCTCCTAATATACTTCTCCCCTTTTAGTTCACACTTTTTTACCAATTTTTTTTTGTAGAAAGATTTCCGCGTCTCCCACAACTTATATACATACATGAAACGAATTTTGTCGAATTTTCTAGCAAACAAGCCTCCACGTTTCCCACAAATTATCATGTGTGCGCGTCGCCCAATAGGTTCCGTCACCGTGACCGGTTTCAAGTTTTGTCGACTCTAGGTTCTTAATTTTCGATCCAGATTCGCGCAAACATTTGACAAATTTTGCCAACTTTTTTCCCTATAAAATTCCCCGCGTTTCCCACAAATAAAATACATGAAATATATGCGCGTCGCCCAGTAGGTTCCACCCCCGTGATCAGTTTCGAGTTTGATCGTCTCTGACTACTCAAATTTGCATCCAAATTCTCACCACTATTCCACGAATAATATATCAAATTGCTCAGGAAAAAAAATGCTAACTATTTTTGACAAAATACAAACATATTTAAACATCCAAAACATTTCTAATAGTTTCAGCAATTCGACCAATTTTTACAAAAACTAGATAAGAAAACAAACACACCCCAAAAACTCTAATTGGGCGTGGCAAAGCGCGCCATTTTCTTCTATTACTCAATATATTAAGACGTTCAGTTTTTACAAAAAAGGCCCTGCAATTTCCAAAAAAAATACGGAACGGCCCTGCAACTATGCTAACTATTTTTGACAAAATACAAACATATTTAAACATCCAAAACATTTCTAATAGTTTCAGCAATTCGACCAATTTTTACAAAACTAGATAAGAAAACAAACACACCCCAAAAACTCTAATTGGGTGTGGCAAAGCGCGCCATTTTCTTCTATTACTCAATATATTAAGACGTTCAGATTTTACAAAAAAGGCCCTGCAATTTCCAAAAAATACGGAACGGCCCTGCAACTTTCCCCTAATTCACAATGTGTTCATTTTTTTGAGAATTCAAACATATATGAGTATTTTCCACACTTCGACCAACTACATAATATAGGACGTGCAAATCGCGGGCCTGAGAGCCACCAGTGCACTGTAGCTCACTGTAGAAGTCTACAGTATTTCTTTTTTTTTAATTTTTTTGCGCTTTTTTCTTGTTTTCCAAAAAGTTATTTTAGTTCATCCTTTTTTTGTCAGAAAAATCCCTGCGTCTCTCACAAATTATACACATAATAAAATGTACGCGCGTCGCCCAGTAGACGAATTTTGTCAAAAAAAAATTGCAAAAAAAGTCCCCGCCTTTCCCCTTTTTTTCCCCTCCTAATATACTTCTCCCCTTTTAGTTCACACTTTTTTACCAATTTTTTTTGTAGAAAGATTTCCGCGTCTCCCACAACTTATATACATACATGAAACGAATTTTGTCGAATTTTCTAGCAAACAAGCCTCCACGTTTCCCACAAATTATCATGTGTGCGCGTCGCCCAATAGGTTCCGTCACCGTGACCGGTTTCAAGTTTTGTTGACTCTAGGTTCTTAATTTTCGATCCAGATTCGCGCAAACATTTGACTGTAGAAGTGCACTGTAGCTCACTGTAGAAGTCTACAGTATTCTACAATGAGGGGTGGGACCCACATGAACAGTATTTCTTTTTTTTTAATTTTTTTGCGCTTTTTTCTTGTTTTCCAAAAGTTATTTTAGTTCATCCTTTTTTTGTCAGAAAAATCCCTGCGTCTCTCACAAATTATACACATAATAAAATGTACGCGCGTCGCCCAGTAGACGAATTTTGTGAAAAAAAAATTGCAAAAAAAGTCCCCGCCTTTCCCCTTTTTTTCCCCTCCTAATATACTTCTCCCCTTTTAGTTCACACTTTTTTACCAATTTTTTTTTGTAGAAAGATTTCCGCGTCTCCCACAACTTATATACATACATGAAACGAATTTTGTCGAATTTTCTAGCAAACAAGCCTCCACGTTTCCCACAAATTATCATGTGTGCGCGTCGCCCAATAGGTTCCGTCACCGTGACCGGTTTCAAGTTTTGTCGACTCTAGGTTCTTAATTTTCGATCCAGATTCGCGCAAACATTTGACAAATTTTGCCAACTTTTTTCCCTATAAAATTCCCCGCGTTTCCCACAAATAAAATACATGAAATATATGCGCGTCGCCCAGTAGGTTCCACCCCCGTGATCAGTTTCGAGTTTGATCGTCTCTGACTACTCAAATTTGCATCCAAATTCTCACCACTATTCCACGAATAATATATCAAATTGCTCAGGAAAAAAAATGCTAACTATTTTTGACAAAATACAAACATATTTAAACATCCAAAACATTTCTAATAGTTTCAGCAATTCGACCAATTTTTACAAAAACTAGATAAGAAAACAAACACACCCCAAAAACTCTAATTGGGCGTGGCAAAGCGCGCCATTTTCTTCTATTACTCAATATATTAAGACGTTCAGTTTTTACAAAAAAGGCCCTGCAATTTCCAAAAAAAATACGGAACGGCCCTGCAACTTTCCCCTAATTCACAATGTGTTCATTTTTTTGAGAATTCAAACATATATGAGTATTTTCCATACTTCTACCAACTACATAATATTCAAATGTATATGAAATTTTCCATACTTAAACAAATTGCAGAAAATTAAAATGAACTACATCAATAAAACCACACGTGTGCGTCGTGTCGCCGCACCAAATTCAACTAGTATATAGTAAGATTCAGCGTTGATACCATCAATGGGCCAAATTGATAGCCCAATTTGATGTAGCTATATTTTAGTCTTTTTTGTTTCAAGAATTATGTTTGGAACTGGGTCATTTTTTTTGTAGTTTGTTTTCGTGATTTATATGATATCATTTTTATATATGGGAGTGCCTGGAGTACCATGCGCTTGGGAGTTGGGAGTACATGAAAAAAACATGACTATGGGATATTATAACATATAAACAAAATTACATATTCTGGACAAATTTCACCAAAAATTACAGGCCTCATATGGATCCAAAAGTTTGCAGGGAATTCAGAGGAAACAATATTACGGGCGCATATGACCTTTTTATATTTGTTTTCAAGGGTAAAAAGTGGATAGTTTGAAGTGTGCTGGGCACCAGTAGCAGCAATAATTCCTTTTCGTCTTCTCGGATATATGGCCAAATTATGTTGCCTTTGGAGCTCCTTTTTATTAATAACCAAGAACTGAAATTCTACATGTACCTCATGCTACATCTCACCTTGATCGCGATGTTGCGTAAAATAGGAATAAAAATCCCATTCCCACGATTATATTCCGATCCAGAATAAGCCTAAAAAAGGTCTAGCAGAACTGGAGTCACTTTCTCAGGACAAAGGCCGGCAGAAATCGTCCACATTGGACCAGATCAGGTCTTACGAGATAGCTTAGCTGTCAAAGCGGCTGCGCACGATCATTCCAAATGGCACCAACCTGTGAGATTCCTAATAAACTTGCAACAGGTGCGTATCATGCCATCACGTTCAGATGGTCCCATTCTCCATTTCTCCCTCGCATCTTGTTTGAAGAAAAGGAAGATTCACACTTTTACAGGAATGTCTTGTACGACACCACTTCATCAGGCAGCAAAGCGTGCTCATGTGCAGATAAAGCCTGAACAACAGAATTTTATTGATCACAGCAACCAAGACAGGAAGGCATCGGATCAGATCAGGTAGGATCATAGAACACCCCGATGAAAAGCAGACGGTGCAAAGGCACTACAGCAGATCAGTCACCGTTTCAGGAAGCTATTAATCTTAGTATGTACCAAAGTTCTAGGGTCCAAATGAACTACGTAGACAATAAACGCAATTCTGCATAGCAAAAACTTTATGTAACAACACAGGGATCATGACACTTCATATTATTCATTTAACAAGATACAGATGACACGGGACAAATCAGCACACCATCCGATATTTTCTCTAGTAGCCTCACCAGGCATCTGATTAAATTTGAATGAACCGAACATATGTGTCCAAAATCACAAGTGAGAAGCACAAGTAGCAATAGATATTACAGTCTTTTTTAATAGATAGAAGAAATCGGTAACCGATAGGCCAGCTGAAAACTTTGTCCACGCTAATGAATAAACAGCAACAAAAAAAGAGAGAAACGAAGCAGGAGGGTTGCGATAAGGGCTCCTCATGGCTCTCATTCTTTGGGTCCGGAGAATTAGAAGCATTTCCTGTGCACAATGGATGGGCCAGACTCGTCGTACTCAGCCTTGGCAATCCACATCTGCAAGAACAAAGCAACATATTGTAAGCAGAGCAATCAAATCCATGAAATGAATACGGTACAATGCTGCAAATGTTTATTTACCTGCTGGAAGGTGCTGAGGGATGCCAAGATGGATCCTCCGATCCAGACACTGTACTTCCTTTCAGGAGGAGCAACAACCTTGATCTTCATGCTGCTAGGAGCCAAGGCAGTGATCTCCTTGCTCATCCTATCAGCGATACCAGGGAACATAGTGGTACCACCACTAAGAACAATGTTGCCGTACAGATCCTTCCTGATATCCACGTCACACTTCATGATGGAGTTGTAGGTAGTCTCGTGGATACCTGCAGCTTCCATCCCAATGAAGGATGGCTGGAAGAGGACCTCAGGGCAACGGAAACGCTCAGCACCAATGGTGATAACCTGTCCATCAGGAAGCTCGTAGCTCTTCTCCACGGAAGAGCTGGTCTTAGAAGTCTCGATTTCCTGGTCGTAGTCAAGGGCAATGTAGGACAACTTCTCCTTCATGTCCCTCACAATTTCCCGCTCGGCCGTGGTGGTGAATGAGTAACCACGCTCAGTCAGGATCTTCATGAGGTAGTCAGTGAGATCACGACCGGCCAAGTCGAGACGAAGGATAGCATGGGGTAGAGCATATCCTTCGTAGATGGGGACAGTGTGGCTGACACCATCACCAGAATCCAGCACAATACCTGAGGAGTTCAAGAGGGTGTATTTAGTTATTGAAAATGAAACAAACCACAACATTATGTCAAATCCACAGCAACAACATGAGCATGTTCCGACAGAAGTCAGTAACACATGTGAACAGGTTCAGTTTTAAAATTATGTACCACATGTCATACAACAAAATTAGTGCTGCCTCAAAGTAAGTTGCAAGGTTCACAAACTAATTTCACCTATATAAGCATGCTGAATTTCCAGGTTCCTAATCTAAAGGCTACAGTTCAATATAGGATTAGCTCACCCATGGTTAATAAATATTTACACATGCCATGGAATAAAATTAGCACTACCTCAGATAAGTTGCAACATTTACAAATTAATCTCATCTACATATATAAGCATGCTGAATTCCAGGATATTAATTCTAAAGGCTACAGTTCATATATGAGAGCTCACCTGTGGTACGACCACTGGCATACAGTGAGAGGACGGCCTGGATGGCGACGTACATAGCAGGAGTGTTGAAGGTCTCGAACATGATCTGCGTCATCTTCTCCCTGTTGGCCTTGGGGTTGAGCGGCGCCTCGGTGAGAAGCACGGGGTGCTCCTCGGGTGCGACACGGAGCTCGTTGTAGAAGGTGTGATGCCAGATCTTCTCCATGTCGTCCCAGTTGCTGACGATGCCGTGCTCGATGGGGTACTTGAGGGTCAGGATACCCCTCTTGGACTGCGCCTCGTCGCCGACGTAGGCGTCCTTCTGCCCCATCCCGACCATGACGCCGGTGTGGCGCGGGCGCCCCACGATGCTGGGGAAGACGGCCCTGGGAGCGTCGTCTCCGGCGAACCCAGCCTGCAAACGACATTTGCACGGATGTTAGGAAGGGCGCTGCATTTCGTAAGAGAAGTGTGAAACGTCGTGGAATGGGATGGCTTACCTTGACCATACCGGTTCCATTGTCGCAGACGAGGGGCTGGATGTCCTCGGCGTCAGCCATTTTTCACCTACAGCAAAAGCTCGCGCAAGGCTACACGTCAATCAAAGCAAGTACAAACTAGCAGCGACTAAGGCAGTTAAATCTAGCACATCTAATAAGTAAATCAGGACAATGAGACACCAATTCTTCGAAACTAAACAATGGGCAAAAGACCACAGCACAGATCGGACCATTTCGACATCCGAAACGGCCGCGGCTATTTCCAGATCGCACGACCAAAATGCGGCGCCGATCGCAGATCTACAATCCGGCGGCAGAAAATACAGCGGGCGCTCCCATTTCCCGAGATCCGGTCGGATCCGCATCGGGAAAGGGCGCCGCGAGGCGAGACCAGATCAGATCGGCCTAACGGACAAGCGCAATGCGAAGGCGGATCTGACGTCTACGGCGGGATCGACGGAGACGCGGGGGAGGGAGAGGGGCGTACCGGGATCCGGAGGAGGGGCGGCAGCGCTCCTGGGTCCTGCGACGACGGGTGGTGGCGGAGGAGGGAGGCTAGTTTGAGCGGTAGGGTTGTGGTGGGGAGGGAGGTGGGTATGTATAGCAGCGAGCGTTTTGGGTGGGGACGGCCGCGTTCGTCGGCCCGGCTGGCGCTCCCGGCCCCACGACCCGGTGTTGCCAGCGTTTGTTTTTTGGGGAGGGGGAACGAACGAACAAGTGGCCTCCCTCGCCGCGCCTATCTGAACGACGTGCGCCCCGCTGCCCGTGGTCGTGCGTGCGGACAACTCAGGCACGGCGTGGGTTGCTGGCTGTGGCAGGCTGGATGGCCGGACTGGGTTGGATCATGGTGCAAGCTGCAAGGTTCATGGGAGTGCACTTTTTTATATACAGCTTCTTTGGAGAAAATTACAAGAATCTACCACATTTTGGGCTCTGACAACAGGTCAGTATCATTCTTGGTAATTTTTTCGAAAACGTATCAACCGTGGGGCTAATGATCACAGACAGGGGCGGATCCAGTGGGGGTGCCATGGGTGCCATGGCACCCCTCCAAAAATACAGATTTATTTTTAACTAGTAGTATCCAGACTAATTGTATGTGTAAATTAGATGAAAAAACACGAAATTAACAAAAGAGTGTGGTCAAAACAGCAGAGGCACAGCTGCCCATTTATTCCTTGCGGCCCAACAAGCCCATCGCTCGCATCCAGTCACAGCTCGCATCGCTGGCTCGGCCGCATTCTGTCGAGACTCTACCATTTGGTCAGTCCCAAACCTGACCAAAATCAAACCTCACGGCGGCGGGGCTGACCTTAATCGACGGCGTGGGGCTGAAGACTGCAGCTGCCGGCGCCGATCAGGCATCAAGCGCTCATCGGGCAGCGTCGCAGGCCTGCAGCGGAGACAGACGGCGACTGGGCGACTGGGTGCGCGGCAAGCCGGCGACCGTCGACAACGCGGCCGGTTGTGCGGGACCGGCGGTCCGTCTACCATCCATCCATCCGCGAGCTTCTTCAATCTTCAGTCTCCGAGCTACTGAGCTAGCTAGGGAGCTGCTTCAGCTCTGACATACCAACAGCGACAGTAGTAGCACTAAGGCAGTAACTGAATTTCCTCTATCGCAATGATTTTTCACAAGAGGAATTGATGAGACTTGCTTTCCAACTTGACAATTTTATTGGTGAAATGCTTTTATTGATAGATTCACAAACCTAAAAAATCTTTAATCTTGGTCAGCTTTCTATGAAGCTCGTTGAAGCAAGAAAGAGTGAGCTTTATAAGTTTATGTATTTGCCTGTCAAATTGGTGTTGCTTTTCATGGAAGCGGGAAGCCGGAGTGGTGTAAGGTTGAAATTGGTAATTGTGACGTATTTTGTTGTCTTTTATTGGTAATATAAGATCTTACTAGAACCTTGTGATTGCTTTTGGCACATTCTGGACCTCCTATTTCATATTATTATAGATAAGACCAAATTAAGTTACTTTGTTGTCATTTTTTGCGAAGTTTAAACCTTTATGCTGCTTTTTTTAATGATTTTGAAGCTTGGCACCCCCGTTGATCAAATCCTAGATCCGCCACTAATCACAGATCGCGCTAACTGATTGTCTTAGCCAATCTGACAAGGCGGGGCCACTGGCACTGCTGACTTGGCGTCAACGGCCGTTAGCTTCGGCCGTTAGGGCCATGCCCGTGAGTGGTCAACAGCAGTCTCGACCAGCTCGGTCGAACCAGACACAGAAACATCTCAACCTTCTCTCCCTTCTTTGTTCCCGCGCGGAGATGGACGACGGCGGCGGCGGGAGTGCCGGCGGTCATGGTGGCGAGACTGGAAGCGGTCACGGCGGTGGGAGTGCTGTCATAGGTGGCGGCGCAAGCACTGGACCTGCCGGCGTGGTCGACGAGCTGGAGCCGATGTGGCCATCGCGGTGGCCATCGGCGGCGGCGCTGAGGCTTGCGGAGATGTGGATGGCCAATCCGGCGACGAGCGAGCAGTGGACGTACGGACTCGGCGGAGTGGAGTAAGCTCATCGGTCCCTCTCGATGTAGGGTTAGGGTTTACAAAACTTAGCAAATTGGGGATTTAGGGTTACGGTTTACTGAATTATGTTTTTTCTATTGCTGTGTAGTTTGGATCCTGAGGTTTGGGATGTGAGAATCCATTTTGATGGAGTAGACAACATTGAAAGAAGAATTGGCCGAGATGATGTCACTTTCATGCATATTGTTGCACTAATGGAGACCCAGGGCTATGGTATTATGGATTCAGTTTACTGCAGAAAGGGGGAGGTAATGGAACTAGTTGAGAACAACTCCAAAATCTATGAACTGCTGGAATTTTTTCAGTCTAAAAAGTGTTGCATTTGACTGTCAAGAGGGGCAGACCTGTTGTTCCTAAGAAATTAAACAGTGCTGATAAGATAGCACCACGAGCTGATGCTGCAAGATCTTTAGTTAGCTATGCAGACCCAGTTGTGTATGACTTGAGCCCTCTCCATGTGTATGTTGTTGACAATGAAGGCAGTATAAATGTAGGCAGTCAGAGTTATAGCACAAATCCTTATGTTTGCACTCAAGAAAGTATCAATTGGGCTGCTGAGAAGGGCAAGGCAGTGTAGGTAGATGAAGTACAAGATGTGAGCTCTGCTGATGAAGCAGATGAAGCAGTTGATGGATATTTTTCGATGGGAGAGGAAGACTTTGCTGCAATGCAAGAGATGAGGTCAAAGGAAGAAATAGAATTTGCTGAGATATTTGAGGAGAGGAGGAAAGTGAGGGAAGATCCAACGCTGCATTGTGAAGGGGATACTGACATTGAAGATCTTTTTGTTGGAGAAGATGAGCCAGCCCCTCTAGCAGCCCCTGTACCTGTACCTGACAAGAAGAGGAAGAAGATGTCAGGTCGAAAAGGGCCCACAGTGAGGTCTCATTCCAGTGTGCCAGTTGAAGAATTTGTGGAGTACATACCTTCATCAGATGAAGAGAGAAACCCTGGTTTTCTCTCTGAAGCTACCTCAGCTCCACCACCACCTCCTCGAAGCCAAGCTTCACCAGCTGTTGCAAGACCTGCACCACCACCTCCTCCAAGCTCAGCTCCACGAGCACCACCTGCAAGATCAGCTCCACGAGCTCCACCAGTTGCTGCAAGATCTGCTCCACCAGCTGCTGCAACATATGCGCCACCAGCTGCTGCAAGAGGAAGAACACCCTTTGCTGCCCCAAGATATGCGACCACCAATGACACAGAAGAACCTGATGAGCCAAGCTACAAAAGAGGCAAGACCTGGAGGTACTTCAACTGTGGCTACCAACCAAGTCATGATGAGGGAGATGTTGGCCCTTCCAGCTGAATTGGGCATGCATATGTGATGTAAAATGCAGAACTTGCTGGTATTTTGGTGATGTGAAAGTTGTGTTGTAATTTCAGAACTTGCTGGTTACCACAATTGTGGCTCTTTTGGTGATGCAGTAGTTGTAATTAAGTTCTGGTTACCTACTTTTGGCTATGTTCAAAACAACATGGATATGATGAGATGAATGCAGTTTGAACTACTAAATCTGTGTGATTCCTTTGTTGTCTGCATTTTATCTTGCTGTGATGATTTTTTGTGCTCAATTCGACTGAAATTCGTGTGACACATTTGTTGACTGCATTCTACTTACTTTGGTGATTTTGTGTGCTTAGTTCTGATGAAATGGATGTACAAATGATGCAGGGAAATTCTGTCAAATTTTCATTCCTGTGTTTACTTTATTCTTTGTGTGTAACTGAAAATATATACTTCTAAACATCTAGTTATCGTCGACATAATTCGTCGTCGACAAGACGAATTATGTCGACGACAACTATCAACTACATCTAAAAACATCTAGTTCTATACATCTAGTTGTCGTCGATGAATTATGTCGACGACAACTATCAACTACATCTAAAAACATCTAGTTCTATACATCTAGTTGTCGTCGACGAATTACGTCGACGACAAATATATACTCACTCTTAACTTTGTGGTAACATACATGATCAACACAAATGCCTCCTCACACAATTGAAATCAATATTCAAACAGATTGATCAACTTAGGATTTAGCACACATAATTCGTACTGACATTAAGATCCAAAACACACAATTCAAATCCATACATAGGTCCACAAATACAAATAGAGGTCAAACTAACACAAATTCATGCACTGATGCTTACACAAAGTTCAGGCTGACACTTAATTCAAATATAATCTATTACATCTCATTGGAATCATCAAGGATCTACTGATTTTTTTTGAGTTTCTCTCTCTTTGCATTGTGTGCCTGCAACAGATCAAACAGAGCATGCTCCAGCTTCTTCTTTTCCACCTTCAATGCTTCAATTTCACCACCTTCGATTTTCTTCTCCACCTCCTTCTGAACCTCACTCTTTTTCTGCACCTCCTTAAGCACAAACAGCTCTTGCTTCAGCTTTTTGTTCTCCTCCACCATCTCTGCCACCTTTGCCACAGCTTCAATCCTGGCTTTAACACATGCTTCAAATTTTGTTTCATCCTTCTCTTCTTCCTTCAAGTTGGCATAGTAGTTTGCGAGTTGAACCTTTTTCACAGTGTCTTCCACCGTCTTGTTGACTTCAGCCTTTAAATCATTGTATTTCTTCTCCATTTCACGCAGGTCATGAGCCAGATTCTTGCTCACACAAGTGTGATCAAACTGCTCTTCCAATCTGGCAGCATTGACCTCATCTAACTTGCTCCACAAACTATGCAATGCATACTGGAGTGAATCAGGCCATTCAGGGTCTACCCACTCGACAAATCCACAATTTTCGACTTGCTAACAAACATAAACAGAGACTATGTCAATATTGATCAAACATAAACATAAACATAAAGACATATAACTAGGTACAAATTTCCACAACAATATATCTAGATTTAATTACCACTGACCAAACAGTACAACATATCTATATCTAACTACTTAACATGTCTAAATTACTTAACAGAGGTTAATTAACTAACATGTGTTGCTCATTATATCAGTAAATTGTTTGCTGCAAGAACTTACATTCTCAACTGCACACGCCAGAAAACGCCTCCCTGTGTTCCTCCCTTCGTAGGCTACAAATCTCTCCGGCAATTCCTTGTGGACGCAGCAAACATAGGTTGAATCCAAAGCAATGCCGCACCACGTTGGATCCTCGATGGAATCGGGAGCAAAGCCCCCCTCTGGATACTACAAATGAAGCAACAAAAAGGAAATCGAGGCCAAATCGATGAATTTTCCAAAATCCCCAAATCGGTACCCTAACCCTAACGCAATGGAGGAAGAATGACTTACCTCTCCACTTAATGGACTCTCGATGGACGTTTCGCCGTCGCCCCAGCTCGGCATCTCGACGGCGGCGGCGGCAGCTGGAGTTGCGCAGCGGAGAAGGGCGGGGAGCGGCGAAGAACAAGCGAGGTTGAGCTCGAGCTGGGTGGGTGTGCTCTGTCTGGTTCCGACCGGGCACTGTCCGATCGGGTTTGAGTCAACCACTCGAGTGGGCCCGAGCTGTCAGAACGGCCGAAGCTAACGGCCGTGAGTCCTGACTAGTGGCCCCGCCTTGTCAGATTGGCTAAGACAAGCAGTTAGCGCGATCTGTGATCATTAGCCCCACGGTTGGTACGTTTTCGAAAAAATTACCAAGAATGGTACTGACCTGTTGTCAGAGCCCCAAATGTGGTAGATCCTTGTAATTTAGTCGCTTCTTTGCTTTGCAGGAGATTTGCAAAATAGGAGTGAAAATATTACTCCCTCTGTTCCTAAATATAAGATGTGTTAGGTCCCTCACAAATTGACTATGTGCGGATCCTAATGAGTGAACATACACACTAAAATAAGTCTAAATAACTAAAACATCTTATATTTAGTAACGGATGGAGTAGCATCTAAATGTCATTCTGTAAAATAAATGTATCGTCGCTCAGGTAGAGTTTGTGAGCCGCCTAATATGTCACATTTCAGCCAGTTCGGGGGCACTTGAATAAGTAGTCGGCAACCGATTGTGCCTGACACGGTGTCGCACGCCATGACAAATAGCCAGATTATCAATAATGTGTACAGTTCACGGTACAATCTTTCGATGAGAATTATGAAGAGGCTAGGTTTTGGTGAACATTATAGAGACGTCTATTGGCGTGTGAGTCCATTTCGGAAAAAAATTGGCGTGCGAGTTCTTGCGACGTGAAGGAAATGCTGAATTGGTCTCAAATCAGTGGTTAGAAGGTTCGAACCACCAATGCACGGGTAAGGCATCTTGGCTATTCCGTCGTCCTTTGTGCCATGGATCATTTGTCATGCCAATGAAAATCAAGCTACAAATCAGCAAATGTTGCAACCGATATGTCTAGTTGAAGGAAAATCAAGGTGGAGGGGTCTTCAACATTCCATGGCATGAAGGTCAGATACTTTCTAGTTTTGAAGCGACTCTGCAGTTCTTCCCTGAAGGTCTTCATCTTCGTACACTTTCTTACACAGAAGGTGATCACATGGAGATCACCTTGCTCTCTATCTTAACTAATTATGTTCTTTATGAATAGGTTTTAAAGGGCATTTCACTCGCTAAATGGTTTTGATGTTAATGACAACATGATTAGCGGACTAACCATCTGCTTGAGCTGTATAATAGTGCCTAGGCACATCCGGAAGATTGCGTTGATGATTAGAGACACCTCTAAGGAAAAGGTGAAAAGAGATGGCATCTTGGCAAATTGTTGTTATTGAGTCACTAGAAAACTATACTATCAAGAAGGAGTCTGATTCATAAGGTATGGGTCGAATCAAAACGCGTACGTAAAACATTATATTTGTACCCACTAACCTTCCCATGGTCACAGAGAATATACCCTTGAATCCTGTGTAAAAGTTTGTTTTATGTAGGCCCAGAACTTCATGGGTTTCTAGGGTATATAGTGGGCTGCACACGGTGCGGCGCAATTCTATCGATAGCTCGGGTGTTGGTCCGGAAGTTTCCCCAGACCTCTGAGGTTCGAATATTTCGGCCCTACCAAGGCAACGTCCATGGGTGTCTGGTAGGGTGCACGAGCATGTTGTGTGGTGCAACTCTCTTGACATGCCGGAAGTAGGCCGGAATGTGGCCTGGAAGATCCATCCCACCCTGGAACCCGCGGGGCTCGCATAAATGGTTGTAACAGTTTGATTTGAGGGGGCACTATATAAGACCCCGTTCTTCCCCTCAAAGGAGACGAGTCCATTCTCTCGCCACCATTGTTGCAAAAGCTCAAAACTAGGGCCCTGTTCGGATTGAAGGAAAGAAAAACATAGGATTGGAGTAAAACGCAGGAAAGGGAAAGGAAATGAGGTGCAAAACATAGGAACCGAAATGCCATACTAGGACCAACGGAATCGCTGTTCGGGACGTAGGAAAAAACAGAGGAAATCTACACAAAGTCGATGCCACCAAATGAATTTTTTATATGTTCAAAGGACCAGCCGGCTGCTTGAGTTCATGTGCATGCGGGTCCCAGCATGCACTAAGCAGCCCATTCTAAACAAGGTGTGGGTCCAAGCGCAGTCTTTTCTCTTATCTGCCTCGGGCCATCGCGAAGAAAAGAGCCCGGAGTGGATGTTCATTTTCCTTTGAAATCACGGGTGAAGAAAACTTTCCAAAGGATTGGCGAGGAGCGAATCCTTTGTTCCGAACGCTGTAAAGGAAAAATTCCTACAAGAACAACTTTCCTGCAAGGGTTTCTTTGGATTGTAGGATTTTAAAAACATAGGAATAAGAAAAACGTAGGATTGGGATGTCATGTGAAGTGGATTCCTACAGGATTTTGAAACACATGAATTTTACAGCAGGTGCATTTGGACGGTGCACAGGAATTGAACACATGAATTTTGCAGGATTGATGAGAGAGAGTAGAGAGAGATAGAGTGAAACTACATTGGACTTCGCGTAGGAAAATTAAAATGAGGTTTGAGCTCATGTTGAGAATCCTATGGAATTGGGGTCATAGGAATGGATTCCATAGGAATTTGATGGCTCCAATCTTATGATCCAAAGGGCTTCCATAGGAAAAATTCCATAGGATTCAAACCCTCCAAAATTCCTACAAAAATTATACAATCCAAAGAGGGCCCAAAATTCCTGTACAATTCCTTTGTCCCGATCGGGGCCTAGTTCTTAAAATCTTGTTGGTATTTTATGGAAGGATAGAAGAGGTATAGATATACATTTTCACCAAAGGAATTATGATTCCCCATTGCCATCCATTGTGAATCTTGTTACTCTTGGGTGTTTGAACACCCTAGACAGAAGGAATTGTCGTGGAGCTTAGCCCCGGTGGCGTAGTGCTTCGGGGCCAGTTTGGGAGCTTCCAATTAATTTGTGGCTTCCTAGAAATGTTTAAATAGAAAATTCAAAGCACTATTGCTTATTTCGGTCGTTTTCAGTGAGCCCATTCAACCAACTGGTCCAAGCACAATAAAACGTTTTTTTTTGTTTCGTGCATCTCACGATGCAAAGACGCATAGGCAGGAGAAGGTCACTCTCCCAGTATCTTAAATAAACACGAAGAAATACAATGGAACAGAAAAAATGACGTATGGTCACAAGAACAGATATACGAGCAGTTGATTCGAGTAAATTTTCAGGTATTGCTTGGTCCAAGATCTTGACCAAATCACCTCCCTTCACATAGATGTATGCAGTAGGTATATTATTTTCCTCTAGGATAAAACGTTATTCCCAAGAGAGATATCAGGTTAGAGTAAGGACGAAGCAGTGAATTTACAGCCCCTGAACCAAACACCAGGATGGCTAGACTCTAGCCCAGGGTCAAACAATTCCTAAACCAGTGGATAAAACGATTCCTCTGGAAGGTATCTCGTCGTTTAGTTAAGTTGCGTGATACTTCAGGTCAGAAGACGGGAGTGCTGTTGAGTCACAGTTTGTATGACACGACATCGGGGGATAAGTTAAAACTGGTAAACAACTTCCACGAACATAGGCGAAGCTGCGTAAGATGCCTTGAACTGAGTCCAATGATTCCATCCCACAAAGGTCCAGTTATATGTGTGGCGAACTCGTGTTGCTCTCGACGGTAAGTCTTTTGAATGAATCGACTACTTCAGTTGATTTCCGTAAATAACTTGTTCTTCAGCAAACTATGTGCAACTTAATTGTCTGGAGATATGCATTCACCCCTTAAATAATATCGGTCACAGCTATCTTCAACGTTCTATGGATGAAACTCTATGCAATATGCTAAGTTGCTAACGTAGTTGAAATTTCAAAACATAACAAAGGTAACACAACATCGACAGTTCAGACAAGAACAAGCTAGGACTCCTCGATTCAATTTCGCAAGAAGTCGTACAATGCATCAAATAATCACCCCAGGCAGAGCAAATGCTAATAAATCTTAGTAGTAGCTAGATATCAGTCTAATGACATTTCCACTTTACAATGATGTGATGCCAGAATCAATGGCTTCTCGGCATACAGGACGGGGTAATTACCATTGTACAACAGTCCTCAGTGAAATTCAGACCAAATACACATGCCACGAATCTACATTATCTGGATCCAATTAGTTGGTGACAAAATGGTACCTGGAATCCACATAGCTCTCAACATCCCAAAGGAACGATCCGAAAGTAACAGCCTCTAAGATCAGCCTTCTCAACCTTGAGAAGCTTATCCTGACATGCTCATCCTTGGAAGAATCGACTGTTCCTTCTGGAGTGATCACAATCTCCGGTTTCCCAAATAGCGCCTCTGTGTGCTTCTCTATGATGCCAAATGCCACCTTCGACCGAATTGTCGAATAAGTTTGCAACGTGTCAGGATCAAACGACATGACATACGATTTGAGACGGCAAGGCTTGACAGATTGGCCAAGCCCTTCCGCGCTGAGGTCAGAGGAAGTCCAGGACTCCACCTCTGGATGAGAACTGTAAGTCTGAGCTGAGGGCCGCGAGTCAGTCGTCATAACTTGATTGAGCGCATCGTCTTCTGATCCCCAAGGGAGGCTCTTCATTGACTTCTCGAGCTGAAACCTCTGATCAACTCTCTTGAGGAAATAACCATACATCACTGATGCAGCGTAGACTTGGCCAACTCGGAGCTTACTTATGGCTGCGACAGTGGCATCAGCTTGCCGCTGCCCCAATATGAGATTTAAGTGGTTCTCGATCATTTCATATGCCTCCTGTGAGTGCAAGCGCTCAAGCTTCCCTTCCACATGTTCTGCCCACTGATCAATTCTACCAGAAGCATCAATAGAGTGTGAGAGAGCTGGGACCAAAGAGACGCCAGCTTCAACAAACTTCTGAACAACCAGCGCATACAGTATCTCCTCCGTAGTCCTTCTCCATTCCTTCTCCTTAACCTCAGCAATTCGCCTATTAATCAAGAGAGAAAAATTAGCCAAGATTTCTAATATACAGGGGATTATAAGAATTGATTAAAGACTGAACTTCCAGTGAGCAGTGAATAGTATTATGCTTGTATTTCCTCCAACTCAAACCATGAATGCTCTATGTTTTTATAGAGAATTCTGACTCACAAAACAATTCTAATATGAACGTGACTGCTCTATCCCAATCAAACAGGCTAGAAATAACTTTAATTCTTCACTACAGGAAACACGATCAGCACACCCAAAATTAAATGCTAAACAATTCATAACATCTCTATCTGCTAGGTAAACTCGTGTATTGTTAACCATGTCGGCAAAGGCCCATAAAAATGATTTTTATCTGTGCTTAGAGGTAGTAGCATTCCAGCTGGCCTTGCTAGCTTGATGATAGTTCTACAATTGGCATGCTGGGATAAATCGGATTTTTTTTTTTACCAAAACCCTATCTTCTTGCAGCCGGATGTAACGGAAATATCGAGAGAACGAAGTAACCGTTCCAAAACATCATTTACCTGTACAGCACGATGTCGCCACCTGGCGGTGGTGCCGGCTTGTCGCTGCCGCTCTCCTTCCCGGCAACATCGTTCTGGAGCTGCTCGAGCTGCTGCTCGGCGGCAGCGGGGAGCAGGTGCGGGTGCGTGACCAGAATCTGCGAGAGGAACTGCCCTATCGGCGACTCCATCTGCAGCGGCGCGATTGGGGAAGAAGATGGCGAAGACTCCGACGGAGAGGAAGATGCCCTGATGACGCTGCTTCGACTTCTGGAAGCCAGCTGCTGCCGCCCGAGACCCTGAGGATAGCATCGACCACAAGGAAGCGCGTCAGCATACAAGACATCAGAACTACTTGAAACACCAAGCGCCCAACTGAAATGGTAAAAAAATCCCCAAAAAAACAAATACAGATCTGATTTTTTTAGAAACATAGAGCCTTTGATGCAGCCAAGTTACAGAATATCAAACTAATAACTAATAAACCAAAAAAAATGCGAAAACAATTTATACAACTAAGAAATGGATAAGAAACTGTGAAAAGGGGATAAGACCCAAATTTTGCCAAACAACCCGCAATGACCGAAGCTCGTGTTTACCTTGATGGAGCCCAAGGCGAAGCTGCGCCTCCGTTCGAAGGGGAGCGACCTCGCGCCGGCGACCCGCCGCGAGGGCGCGGTGGGCGACCTGAGCGCCGCGGCGGCCGTTGCTGCTGCCTCCATCCCTCAGGCACGAATTCGCTCGGGGTTCCGGGGGCGCGGGCACGAGAGCTTGGGGGAGGGCGGAAATGGGGATCTGCTCTGATGAGGTGGTTGGAGACGAACCGCGAGGTGGGTTGAAAGGTTGATTCGGTTCTGCGGCGAGGATGAGAGGCTTCGGAGACGGGGAGTCTGTATTTATACCGCGGCGGGGTCAGCAGCAGCCGTGGGTTCTTCTTCACCTCTCCCGTGTCGTAACAGAGCGCACGTGTGACTAGCACTAGCACCACATTTTTATTCTAATTATTTTTCTATTTTGCGTCGCATAGCTATCTCGTGTTCTGACGTGTGAAGCCGGTATTTCTTTTCTAGAAGGCGTATTTCATTTCTTTAAGGCGTGAAACGTACTCCCTCCGTTCCAAATTAATTGACTTCCATTTGCGCACATGCGGATATATCTAGACATGTTACAAGTATAGATACATTCACATTTAGACAAATGGAAGTCTATTAATTTGGAACGGAGGGAGTACGTAAGAGGATGAAAATTACGGCTCTCTGGAGTTGATTGGTTACGGGCATAGAGTGTAGCATAATGTTTCGTTAGCTGATACAATTAGAAAACTCAGTAGTTTAGACTAGTTTGGACCTACCATATGTTAGTCAATGGCAGGATTACAAAACAATTGTTCGTATATTTGTGGAGACGACTGATTGCTACTAAGTATATTTTCTCATTCGTATTCATTTTCGATGACCATGCGTATTCTTTAGCAACAACCGTAACTTTTTTTTTTGCATATTTTTAAACTTTTCCTGGCGGTGACCATTTTCGATTATGTTGTTGGCCATCGTGTGACGAAACAGATTTCACTCAAATTTGTTAGGTACAAAGAACTTAGGAAAAAGGATAATGGTGAAAGACCTGGGGACAGACATGAAGGGGATAAGGGGAGTGAGGAGGGGTGGAACTCGCCTCCCCCTCCCTCCCAAGCAGATTACAATGGCGGCTTCATCGAGGCACCGCCACATCGTCCGTCCGTGTCATACAATGAAGCAGTGGAGAAACAATGTTGCATGGAGTAGGGTAGGGGTGCGGTGTCCATAGAAGGTGTGAGGTCATGCTCTATGGAGAGACAAGTCAAGAAAGAAGAAATTGTTGTATCATAAACCCAAATGGGAGAACGGTTGAGTATTTTTTTTTACTTCAAACACTTCGTTAAGGAGATAACAATTGGTTTGATTGTGTTCTTTCGCACATAATCAGGTGGACCCACTTGTGCCTTGACTTGCTTTCCCGAGGCTACTGGACGAGTGTAGCATTACTCTCCTTGATACTTGGCTTGCCTGGTCAATAAACCTAAGCCTCTTCGATCTGTAGGATTTAAAAAAAAATAGAATTAGGGAAAAAATCAGGATTGCAATGTTGTGCCCACCCAACATCGTTAATGATTTTGTTTAAATGATCCATAGGAGAAACAAAAAAAATAGTCCATTAAAAAGTTCGAAATATGGATTGGAAAGGGGTGACAGTCAACCATACAAATTAAACCATATAGAAAACAATACTAAGCTAAAAAAACAATACTAAGCTTCTAACCCTCCAAATTACAATGGATTTTTTTCAGGTCATAGAAGCACTAAACTTCTCATTGAACAGTGCAAGCTCCATGTGTAGTCTCCTTAAAGACACGTGGAAGCTCATCTACACGAACAGATTCCATTCTTAAGACACACTCCACACCGAACACACAAAAGCATGCATATAAAGAGATGCACCATGCCCCTCCAAAGTTCTCAATGAACTCCTGCCATCCTTTTCAAACACTACAAAAATCAGATTCCACTCAACCAAACTCACTCCCCAAAATAGCCATGTTGATCTTGTACAACACTGACGTAACCTGTACTAAAACAACTGTGAACACTGCACTCACTCCCCCACGCAGAAACACACGCAAAAGTCCAGATCCAAGAAAGAAACGCACGACACACGATGCCAAGGGAGAAGAGCCGATCGTGGCGATCGTGGCGGCGGTCTAGGGTTTCAACCCTAGCCGCCGCCGCCGGTGATATCTGCAGCTTCATCATTGTCGCCGGCAAAGAGTCGACGGGTCCTCGCCTCCTCTAGGTGCCGTTCTGGCACTAGAAGGGGTGGGGACCTCGGACCTGCGCACGGCGCTTTTCGAAGGTCGTTAATGGTAGAGTTTGGTTTTGATCGTCATCTTCTTCGTTAATGGAGATGGTATCGTCTGCAATAAGTGATCTTCCACGCTTCGTTCGACGGCGAGATATCCTTCACGACGTCAATGGTGGCTTTGGAAGATTAAGTCTGTCTAGATATGGTTCTTCAGATCTTGGTTCGCCAGATCAATCTTGGAGTGTTTCTCATGGTTGCCGCGAGGAGGTTTGTCCTCGCAATATCTATCCCGGCTATTACGTCTTCGGCAATGGTGATTCGTTCTCTCGGCTCCCAACGACGTCGACAAAGTGGTTCGGTTATTTGTCCCTGAAATATCAGTGGTGGTGCTCTTGACGATGTTGTTTGATTAATTTAATGGCTGCGTGCGTGCACAAAGCCTTGGCATTGCGGCTCAAAATTAAAAAGGGAGAACCTTCGGTGGTATTCACAGGTCTGTGGTTTGGTGGTGTTGGCGTTGTTCTACGGCTGCCTTCAGAAAAGTACAAGAGTGTGTCATGGATGAAGAAAGAGCTTGAAGATCTCATAGATTTGCTAGTCTCTTTTAGTTTTGTTTTTGTAATCGATATAATCGTGTACTCTTTGCTGGTTTAATATACGTGGAAAAATTCAAAAAAAAAGGCAGGCATCCCCAGACAAGGACGACGTCCCCGAGACTTGGCAACTCCACAGCCGGCCACCACGGCCGGCCCCTCCCACCGGAGGCGAACTCGCCACCGCCGCACGACTCTCCCTGTGCGTGTGGCGCAGGTGAAAGATCGGCTTCCACGCAAACCCCGTCAGAAACTGACAAGAACGATCGACCGACAGGAACGATCGCCACCACAAAAAAGATAATCCATTGTCCCATCGCCTCGTGTTTCTCTGGACCTGAAACTAGAGCTCAGGAGAGGGAGACGTGGGCTGGCTTTCCCTGGATATTCTTGACAGCAAGCTCGATTAACTGGGGGCCAAGCTGCCTCGAGAGGAAGACATCTGGACACACGCATAGAGGGAAAACGGAGAGCGAGCAAGAACCATTGCCGTTTCTGTGGACGTCAGTCGTCAGGGACGCCCGAGCCGTGTTCTTCTTTCCACCGCTTGCGATTCGTGTAATTCCTCACCAGATTTTTACCTGGACCTCTATTCCTTATAATGGTATGGATGAAAGTAGTCGTAAGTCGTAACCTGCTAACATGTGCTCCTTCTTAGTTTGATCGGGATGAAAAGTAAGTAAAGATTAACAGAATGACACTGAAAGGCAAGGTTGTATATGTTGGGTTCTTCTGGATTCTGAAATAAAACGCGTAGTTCTGTACTGATGCAGTCAGCTGTCCAAACAAAAATGATGAGATGAGATCAATCATGTCTGCTATTTGGAGAACACATTAGTCAACTCTGTAACAAATTTAGGAGAGCAGTAGGAAGAATCAAATTGCTATAAGCTCATTTGGATACAGAAAACATTCTTACAGTCCTTAAACAGAACAAGGATTGAGGAACATATAATCTACAGACCGCAGTGAAAACATGAACAACTTGAAAATAAATATACCAACTTTATGCCTGACAGAAAATTTAGCGTAATCCTGCAAAAGCAAAACTTTAAAGAATGGTCAAACAGTTCTCTCCCCGTATGGAGCTTCCGGCATGAACTCTGGTCGAGAACCTAAGCGACAGCGGGCATGTCCTTGAGCCACGCATCGAGCGGCTTGCCGATGGAGTAGACGATGAAGCCAATCTCCCTGAGCTTCTCAGCATTGACGACGTTGCGCCCATCGAAGACAAAGGCCGGCTTCTGCATGTTGTCAAAGATCTTCTGGAAGTCCAGCTTCTTGAACTCTTCCCACTCGGTGAGGATGCAGACCGCGTGGGCCCCCTTGGTGGCCTCGTATGCGTCCCAAACCACGCTCACCTGCTTCGAGACCGAGGGGCTTGTTGGCTGAAGGTGCATCGGGTGGTCCCAATCAAACTTGCTCATGGCGAGGTCCCGCTGGATCTGCTCCTCGGTGACCTGGGGATCATAGATGCTGACCTGAGCCTTGTCACCCAACAGGCCATTGCACACATCGATCGCTGGGGTCTCCCTGGTGTCGCCGGTGTCCTTCTTGAAGGCAAAACCGAGAACGGCGACCTTCTTGCCGGAGACAGTGTTGAACATGGAGGACACAACACGGTTGACGAACCGGCTCTTCTGGTA
Organism: Poa pratensis; assembly: GCA_947311845.1. Lineage (NCBI taxonomy): Eukaryota > Viridiplantae > Streptophyta > Magnoliopsida > Poales > Poaceae > Poa > Poa pratensis. The sequence continues at coordinate 8,709,176 of CAMZMU010000072.1, forward strand.
GTCATTGATCTTGATGACCTGCTTCCAGTAGTTGGCCACCTCAGGGAGGCCGTTGCACTCGCAGATGTACACCAGGTTCAAGATGTCCTTCTGGAAACAGGACCCGCCGAACCCAACACTGGCGTTCAGGAACTTGGGGCCAATCCTGGAGTCCTTGCCGATGGCATAAGACACCTCGGACACGTTGGCGCCGGTAGCCTCACAGAGCGCGGACATGGCATTAACAGAGGAGATCCGCTGGGCCAAGAACGCGTTGGCAGCGAGCTTGGAGAGCTCAGCAGACCAGAGGTTGGTGGTGATGATGTTCTCCTCAGGAACCCAATGGGCGTACACCTCCTTGAGAGCCTGAACTGCCTTCCTGCCCTCAGGGGTCTCCCGGCCACCGATAAGCACTCTGTCAGGCTTGAACAGGTCGTCGATCGCCGTGCCCTCGGCAAGGAACTCTGGGTTGGAGAGGATCTGGTAGTTAATACCCTTGCTGTTGTGGGTCAAGATCTTCTCAATGGCCTCCGCGGTCTTGACAGGGACAGTGGACTTCTCAACGACGATCTTGTCAGATTTGGCCACGTCGGCAATCATCCGGGCAGCACTCTCCCAGTAGGTCAGGTCAGCAGCCTTGCCTGCTCCAAGACCACGGGTCTTGGTTGGAGTGTTCACTGAGACAAAGATGATGTCAGCCTCAGCGACATGCTTCTCTACGTCAGTGCTGAAGAAGAGGTTCTTGCCCCTGCACGCCTTGACAACATCGTCAAGGCCAGGCTCATAGATCGGGAGTGTGTCGCTGTTCCAAGCGTTAATGCGAGGCTTGGAGATGTCAACAACAACAACCTCAATGGCTGGGCACTTGATGGCAATGACAGCCATTGTTGGGCCGCCGACATAGCCAGCTCCAATGCAGCAGATCTTAACCATCTTGTCTGCTTATAACCTGCGATAGCAAATAATGGATTTCAGAGAATTGTAAAAAAGGGTAGTGGAAACTTTTGCTTCTATCAGACACAGCCCATTTCTGAGTCAATAGAAGTAATTAAGATCCAGATCTCGAAAGGGCAATATGTCGCGAACAGAAACTTAACAAAAGACACATACGGACCCAGGTTATAAGAAAGCTACCCACGTTAATCATGTAAACAATCATGAACAGTTCTGAATACTCAGATATTGACAACTTCACAGCATCAGCTAGCTTGAAGTGGAAAAAAACAATGAACCTTGCACGGCAGACTACAAGTAAGGTAAATGACAGACCACATTTGAGGAGAATGACAGACTGAAATAATATCACGACGATCATCTGATTCACCAGCCATAGCAGCAATCACAAACAATAAATGCTAAGCTAAACGGGGGCAGTAAACTAAATTCATGGCATCGGTGCATACTGGTCAAAGTACCAATCAAACTAGGGACGATATCTGACAGAGACAATGAATCTCAAATGAACTCTCAGATCTGAAGACGATCTTCAGTTCAGACAAACTTGAGAAAGAACAGCTACAGCATGAAACCGCACTTCTAACATAATCAGGTACCAGACAACAAGCTAAATCAAAAGTGATGCATTGGATCAGGGAGACGACCCTCACCAGATCTCAGGACTCGAGGGAGATCTTGACAAGGAGACTGCAAGAGAGATGAAACAGAGACGACCTCTTGCGTGCAGAGAGAAGGTGCCTGCCTGCAGGTTGTATGCAGAGAGAAGGCTGCAACTCCTTATATACCCCTCTCCACACTACCCACCATGTTGGATCTACCCCTCCCCACTCCCCCTCTGGAAAAAATAAAACGTGTCAAGGTTGGTAAGACATCATGACAGGTGGGCAGGTGTGAGTTGCATCTTACGGCAAAGAGCTCTCATGCCACCCATGAGGCCACCGGACTTCCATTAATCAATCAACCGAAAAAAGGTTCCCATGAGGCCATGACACACCACCATCCTCTTTACTTTAGCACCGGAGTCTAGAACTCTAGATGCATAAACAAAAGGCGATGCGCTGTTATGGGCATAATCAAAAGCATGTGATCAGATCTGCGAGTTCCACCACCCTACACTCTTATCTACGGAGTATTACGCATTCTCTAGTTTTCGTTCAATGTGCAATTGTGCATGGGGAGTCGAGATGGCCGTGTACTTGTAGTGTATCCCATCAGTAAGATATATAATCAACCACATCAGTGAGGTTAGAACCGTGCGCAATGCAGAAGTTACATAGTTTACATTCAGATGAAGAGATGCCAAGCTGTAATCATCCGCTCACTGGGAGCAGTAAGAACTTTCGAAAGCCTGGACAGGGCCAAATTCAGCAAGGTTGAGTGCTTGACCCTGATGTTTGTCCCGGACAGGGGCAGACTTTAACGTCCCGGAGGGAACGGTCTGATTGGATTTGACTGTTCAGGACTTCAGGACGGAATTGCTGGCAAAACGTACAACGATCCGAGGATGGTAGGGTTCCTTACCAGCAAAAGGATTGGCGCCCGGATCACGCCAGTCCGTTCCGCCCAGGAGTCCCAGAGCTCAGAGGTGGTCGGATGACGAAGATTACGGGAGAACGGAGTTCCTCCGCTTCGAGGTAGCAGGCGCGCACCGGTTGGGATGAAGAGGTGGATCCACTGAGCCGGAGAAGGGAGGGGCTTCGGCGGCGAATCGGCGACGAGGGCCGGGTACGTGCGGCGGATCTGGAAATACAAAGCTCTCTGTCAAAACCTGAACCTCCAGCCGACACTGTCGATTCTTCAGTTAAACAATCTATCAGAGGCTACCTCTTCGGTACTGTTAAAGAGATCCAACGGTCCAGAAGGCAAAAGGTAGATGGGAGATCAGCGGCTGGGAGCACTTGGCGTTAAGCGTCTCTAGCTGATCCGGTAAAAGTAGTGAAACTGTAAAAAAGTCATTTCACGGGTTTGAGGGAAAAAGGTCAACCAGCAGATACAGTAAAATTGACGAAACCCGTAATATATTTTTCTAAAACCGAAGTCTTTCGGGTGCTTTTTCGTCGTTTCTGTGGACCACAGTGCAGATGGTGGGACGAGGGTCCGAGATGCTACTCTGCGAGTACTTCTTGGGAATGATGCCGAGAAACTTGCGAACGACGTCGTCCGCATCGATTCGGGCGCTAAGTAGCTCACACTATGTGACAAGATATTTGAGGCGCGTGCCAAAATCATCGATTCACTCACTAGGGTTGAACTTGAGAGCAATAGAGTGCTTTCGTAGCGTCGTTGCCTTGGCCTCACAGATGTGCGATGCTGAACCTCGTCGTCTTGACGGTGTCCCAAATATCCTTCATCGTGGCCTTCGACCCAAGCGTCAACACCATCTCAGGTGGCACGACGCCACGAAGTAGGGTGTCCTCTATCGCTTGCCGATAGTATCGCGCTTCGGCGTGCCATCATGGACGACGCTATAGAGTCAACACTCAACACTCATTGAGCGACCTACACGAGCAGGCCCAGTCGACGTAGTTGGTCTTGATGATCAGTGACGGAGCTTGCCAGAGTTTGCTGGCAGAAGGGGTCAAAATACGATATATGGGTTTTTGGGGGCAAAACACACAAATATAACTAATCTAAGTTCTCTAAAAAATCCTTCAAGCATTGTCAAAACCTAGGGGGTGGCCCCCCTAACATGAACTAAGCTCTATCAATGCACCTGAGAAACAACCACTTCCTTTACTTTATCTTCGATGTCGTCGGTTAGTTTGGCGCGGGCGTGCTGCCGTCGGCCTTCTTCGGATTCTCGGACATCTTAAGAGGAACGTGCACTCTAGCTCTGACACAAGATGTCAGCCGAATAGCTCCAGAATCTCCAACCGTACTGGATAATTTGACCCCTATATGTCTATGGACATCCCCCATTTTCCCCTCCAGTAACCACAACCCCCATTTCTAACCCTCAAAAACATGCAAGCACGTGCACCTAGAGTGTAAACACAAATTCGTCACATAGCTATCACAAATTTATTACATAGTCATCGCATAATCATCACAAATTTGGAATCCAACATGTCCGCGTCTGGACATGTCCGCGGACAGGGTCCGGACATCCCCCATTTTTCCCTCCCGCAATCACAACACCCATTGCTAACCCTCAAAAAAATGCAAACACATGTACATAGGGTTTAAACACAAATGAAGCACACAGAACTTATGATGCCCACTTGGGCCTAGCTTCCGGTAAACTTGTTAATGGAGTCTATGATGCATGCCCTATTGGGTTGCGTGCACGGAAATATATATTTTTCGTCCAACATACTACGCAACGCTCCAAGATCTACTACGAAGATACATGCAAATACGAAGATCCAAAGATCTTGATTGAATACGTTACCAACACCGAAGTTGCGGAAGAAGCGTTGATGACGTATTTGATGTAGCCTGTTGCCAACTTTCTCAACCAAGCTTGGTAGAGAGATTCCGGTGCCTTCTCCTCCTCGCCTTGTCACCTTGATCCAGCAGAGTGAGGGTCAACCGTCGGGATACGACAGATCACCCCTCCGAGAGCTTGCACACGTACGCCGGGAAAGGTTCAGCAGGGCTTCGTCGTCCAAGCTTGAAGCACTACTGGTGTATATGAAGGTGGAGATCTCAACACATGAGAAAGAGGGAGAGAGAGATTAGATCTAGTCTAATTTGAGAGAGGGATCCTCTAATCCAACTAGAAGAGATCTCAACTTGTGTTTCTTGTGTGTCTCCAAATAGGAGGGGGTGGGGGTTTATATAGATGGCCCAAGGGTGGAGGGACTTGGGGAAGGGGAAAGCCCCCATGCCCAATTCGGTTTGGGAGGAGTTGGAGTTGGGCTCCAACTCCCCTCCCCCTCCAACGCCTTAATCGCCGCCGGGTGGGTCGCACCCTAGGCAGCACCGACCTAGGAGGTGGGGCCCACCTGCGCCGCACCGACCTAGGGGGTGGGGCCCGCCCTAGGCTGGCCAGCCTTGGCCGCCGCCTTCGCCTCCCCCCATGGGCCGCATGGCCCATTAGGGTTTTGGCTGGGGGAGCTTCCCCCTTCGGCGCCTTGGCCCACCACCACAACATGGTGGTGCGGCTAACTTGGTGGGTCCTAGGACCCATATTTGTAGCCCCATGGTGGGCTCCAATTTTATTTATATATTTTTCCATTAATTAATCAATTAATTCTTTTGTCTAATTAATTCCAAATAAACATTTTCCTTTTACAGAAATTCCCAGAATTAATTACTTATCATATAAAACACTTTTACATGATCCGGGGCACCTAGTGTCCGTAGACAAAATTCATTGGATAAATATTTCCATCCTTTATAAACCCTCGGAATAAGTCCGACCATGAATATCAACTTCTATCACAATATAATCTTTCTGATAAAACCATATCTATCACGCAGACACTATTCCGATGATACTCTCTCCACGTTCCAGACCAACCAATTACACAACTAACCAATCCTAGTTTAAGTGTGTCCACCCTACAGGTTCGATAACGTGTAGCAATAATTAGATATCCAATCACCGGCGAGGGTCAGGTCCGTGGACGACCTGAATAACTGCTACCGTTATGCGAAGACACTCTGTTGAACCTGCTGGCTATTTAATATATCATTCCCATTACTCGTGATACCAAAACTTCACCCGAGATATAGATCAGTGGATGACACCATGAATCACTCATTTGATTCACTACATCTTTGTCTATCTCGTTATCCGGTAAGTTCCCGTTACTCGTTTTCGTATTATGATACCCCACACGGTGTAACTTCACCATGCATTGTCTGCAGAACATATTGGATACCTTATAATACCGAGAAGGCCCAGGGCGTATCTCTCTAATCACCGAGGAGTAATTTCTCATCTCAGAACATTAGGATACACACACACCTTGAAATCATCCAGTGACTGCCGTTTTACCACCCAGTTACGGCCATGGTGTTGACAGTACCAAAGTGACTCTTCCAGTATGCATAACCCTAATAACCTCATGGTTGCAGTACATGTTATATAATAACCTTACTGTGATAAAGCTAAGGACAAAAAGACAATTTAACAGAATCTCTTAGCATATCAAAACTTGGGTCTACTCGGCCATATTATTATCCAATAATATGCCACTCACTGATGCTGACATAAACAATGTCCATGACTAGGAAAGCAGTGTCATCTAACAATCAATGAATTAGTCCGTAAAAGAACTAGGGTACATTTTACGTGTTCATATTCTCTACACGTACGAGTGAGCTTTCCCCTGAATCACGTATTCAGAAACCACCATAGTTATAGCACAGAGAATACAAATCATAATTTATGAATCAGATGTATAAATACATTGCATTTTGGGCATACATCCAACATGCCCATCTATGCAGAGAGATACCTTGGTGCGCCTTGCTTCTGGATCTTTATTGAAAACTTGGTGGATTTCCCCCCAAAATCCGAGGAGATTGATTCATTGTCGGAATTGATTTGGGTCAATCAGGCCTTGCACAACAACTCATCCTCATGAATGGAGGAGGGGATTCCGTCTTGATATGTTTGGGTCCGGCATTCAACCAACAAGTATCACCATTTAAAAGTACCGTCTTAAAATTTAGATCATGTAATGGTAAAGGAGATGCCGAGAGATAAACATGTGTATGACCGAACACTAGGCCTGCGGCGCGTGAGTTGCGTGATCCGCGGCTGCATTGACACTGACAAGCCGGCGGGGCTCTCTTATCCTTTGGCGAGCGAGCTCCTTGTCGTCTGGTGCGGGGATGTAATCTCCCCCACCACAAACGCATCCCGGTAGAGGTCACCTTCGGACCTAAATACGCTGCCGAAACCGGCCATGGTCGAGGGGAAGTGGAGGGGAGAGGACCTGAGGGGAGTGGAGTGAAGCACATCGGGGGAAAGTGAATTAGGGTTTGGTCCGATTTGGGGATGTAGTGGGAATATGTGGGGTCCGACTAGGCCATATCCAATATGGCGGGCTGCCCGAACATGTTAGGCATCACCATTTTCGCCCACATATGGGTTGGTTGGGTGATGGTTTCTGTTCAGGTCGTGTCTAGGCTGTCCACCCGGATGTTTAGGGGGACGTAGGGGTCGTGCTGGAAATGCTGTGACGCCCTAAGGGTATGTACAATGGTAGAAAAGGCGGGTCTTATTTTAGCCTTCCACATCATATAGAAAAGGCAATAAATGTTAGTGGTCGTATAATACGCTATCTCGTATTGTCATCTCTTGCAATTAATGAAAATTATTTAAATTTTAGTGTGAAATTGTGTTAATAAAGGAAGACATTTGGTACAATGGAGAAAATAACCTTCTCTTGATTCTTTTAAAAAATCATCCCTCACCTAATGGACGACAAACCTCTCTTTATTTTCTTTGTTCCAACTAAACAAAGAAACCAACATGGCATGTAAATGCCCTAACCTCCTTGGTGACCCGCGTCATCCCACGGATCGTCCACTACCGCAGTCCTTGCTGGCGACTTGTCACGTCATGCCAGTCAACTAACGCTAACTTTGGCAGCTACCTGTATAACTGAAACTGAAAACGAGCTAACAACACCCTACAATGTTGGTCTAGATTTCATAAATCATATCCCATGTTGAAAACGAGCTAACAACACCAGCCAACTAACGCTAACTTTGGCAGCTACCTGTGACAACGCTACAAAAGGGAAATAGCGGGGAAGCAAACTAAAAAGAAGTTTACCTAGACATCATAAATCATATCCCACAAAGAGAGGCTATCGCTTGGTCTAGATTTAGTTATTGGCAGAAGGAAAAATCAGGCTCAGGCTCACTTTACAAATGGTTACCCTGAAGGGAGAAATTTCCTCAAAACTGTTACTCAGACAGATGAAAGGAGATATAAACACTGAGAGTTCGATCCAACAGTTCCTTCCTGCGGCATTTCCATATTCGATACACATTTCTTTCCCAATACATATCCAGGTGGAAATGCAATCGAGCCATTTACATCAACATAATCCACACATACTGGAAAATTTCCAGGACGGTGTAAGATAGCCAAAAAATAATCTTTTCCCAGTTTTAGAGCTAGCATCCCATGGGCTCAAGAGCAAAAAACCATCCAAGCTGCACAACAAGACTAAGCTCAAGACGATGCTGTGCACATGCTGCTCCAACAACACCGAAGGCCTATGCAGCACTCACTCTTTGAGACATGTTTCTCCTAGATTACGATATAGCTCTAGCAGCCCTTCACAAAGAAATCTTTCATTCAAACTATAAAGCTCTAGCAGTTGACGAGTGCTCCATCACTACCTTAGCAAGGAAATAAGACATCACTCAAACGACGATGCTCTAGCTGCTAACAAACACTGCATTAGTGCCTTACGAAATAAATGGGTCGCTGATAGAAAGATCAGACGCTTGGCTGTAGCTCCAAATATGACCTGCAGAACGCCCCCGGACCTCCAAGGAATGCTTGCGTAAGACCTTATTAGCCCACATTCTCTTGGAGGCCAGCGGCTGCAGTTTGCACCTGACATCATACAGCGGGACAGAATCTGTACCGGCCAGCAAAACTATCACCTTCTGCAGCAACACCGCGCTGCCAAGAACCAGCTTCAGGAACTCAACTTGGTTTGGGCCTGAACTGATCGAACACCACCTTCTTGACACGCGACTGCAGGCATTTGATCGGACTGACCCTCTTCCAGAAGGTGGAATTAAGCTTGTCCCTGGCATTGACTTCACCCGGGTCATCATAGTAGTCTGTGTCATTATCGGACTGCAAAATTAAAGCGTGCAATTCAGTGAAAGGTGGAACCCGAGCAATAAAAAAGAATACAGAGAGGCATAGGATAAACAAAAACTCACAGACATGATGTGTAAGGTCTCTACTTCAGGGAAGCATCTCAAGAAAGCCAGCAAAGTTCTCACTTCCTCAGGGACTCTGAAGCGCACCTTCAAAGCTAACACATTGATGCTTGGTACCACTGTATTTGGGCTAAGTTTTGTCATCCCAGCCTGCAAATCATTGCAGCCGTGATCAAATTGATAGTTTAATTCAATGCAATCAAACCAACACACTTAAATATTTGTTTAGTCGGTCACTGAGAAGATAAATGGGAGTTTATAAGTTCTACCTTGATGATGGTGTTGCCGATCTCAAGCACGTGCTTAGCCGTGTCCAAGTAACCGAGCACGGTGAGCTGAGGAGCTGAGGAGCATAGCCTATCTTGACCTTGATGGTCCTTCCAGGCCCATGGGGGAGCTTGCAGTAGACGATGAGGCGCTGCAGCCGCGGGGCGGCAATGACGGCGACCTCGCTCACCATGGAATGCCAGAGCAGCACGCAACGGAGGCTGTGACTGCCAATGCGGATGCGGTCGGGCAAGCAGAAGTTGGAAACGAGCGCAAAGATCTCCAGCTTGGGCTGCAAGCGAGCACGTAGTCCAGGTCGCGGTCCAGGTCGTGGTCCAGCATCATGCCGTGCCAGATGCCGAGCTCCCGGAGGTGGGGGAATACGTCGGGGCCGCGTGGGGGGGGGGGGGGGGGGGGGGCGTTGATGGTGAAGGGGAAGAGCCAGAAGCCGAGGTAGAGGCGGCGGAGCGAGGCGCCGCAGCGGAGGAGGGACTGCGGGAGCTGCACGGGCACCTTGAAGAACCAGGGGCGGTGGAAGAGGATGAGGTCCTCCACGCCCTTGTCGGCCAGGATGCGGAGCCAGTCGGCGAGCGCGTCCTGGTTGGACTCGTCGATGAGGTTAGCGACGAGGTGGACCCAGCGGAAGGGGCCCGGGTGGGAGGCGAGGACGCGGGACACCAGTCGACGCCGGGGCCGTCCATAGGCGTCGTCGAGGACAAGCGGGGTGGCGCGCCACATGCCGCGCCAGCGCCGGGAGAGCGCTTCGGTGCGGGCGCCGTCCTTGACGGGGAGGCGGGAGACGACGTTGCGCAGGAGGACGTCGGGGAGGGCGCTGATGCGGTCCTCCGTCCTCGCCGCTGTCCTCGAAGATGGCGGCGGAGAGGAAGGCGGCAGCGTAGACCGGGGAGGCAGGTGTGCATGACGTCGGTCCTCAGACCGGGAGCCATGTCTCCTCCCCTCGGGGCGGCAGCGGCGGGGAAATGGCTTCCTAGCTCCCCTTTTTCCCTCGAGGTTTGGTCGTTTCCTTTGCTATTTCTGATTGGACGTGGGTACACAGTGCCCGGGCACTGGTTAGTCTTCCGCAGTGCCCCCCATGTCCGATTCCGACACGGTCCAGAAAAGGAAAGTGTGGTCCCCTTTACCAAAAGCGGAAAGCACCACCTCCCACATGTGTTTTTTATCGTGACGCGTGGTACGCCCGCGCTGCGCGCCTCCTGAATGGCCTAGCGCGCCCAGGCCGGACAGCATCCATCGAACATTAAAAAAACTAGTACATCTGGGGCCATCCCGAGGGCAACCCTAGCTGCTCTTCTCTCCTTCCTCCAGCAGCCCCCAGGGCTTCTTCGTCCAGCAACTGCATGGAACTTCCAGCGGCAATGGAAGTTTGAGCAGGAAACTACTTTAGATTATGAAAAAGCAGTAAACATAAGATCCAACTACCCTCCCCCACGCCCTGTGGCTCCATCGGCAGATGAAACATCATGATCTTTATGGGAGTAATCAAAAGAAACATCCAACAAGGGGAGCAGCTACGAGATCATCCATATCTCCAGGAACCCATGTAATGAACATACCAGTATTTTCAAGTTTTGTTCACATGTAAAAAGCAGGAACTAATTCAAATTCGAAAAGAAACATTTGTGAAAAAGCAATCTGGTTCAGGAACTGGAACTTGTTGCAAAAATTACAGTCTAAATCGTCCCGCAGTTCTAAGAGAAACAGTCATGTTGCAGTCCATAGAAGAGAAAAGAGTCGGCTTGGGTAAACTTGATGGCATTACAGTCATGTTGCTGCCAGGTGATCAAAAGCATGAACTTGATGCTTTTTTTTTGGAGAGCTAATACTTGTATTCATACAGAAAGGAAAACATTACATGAGCAGATACAAGCAAGAAAACAACTAGAGAGGATACAGAGATCGCCACCACTGACTCCCTCCATCTTCAACCTCAAAGTCACCCCGCCGGCGAGACCTCCACCGTCGACGACGCCAGAGGAAAAACAGCCGCCAGGAGAACCCACCACGGGAACGGAAGAGCTTCTTGCCCGAAGGCGTTGTTGAGCCGCAGCAACCACCAGCTCCGACGAGCTGGATCTGAAGACGATGAACGACCAAGTACCAACGGCCGGGGACGCACCCCAAGCTCCTGCCTCCCCAGATCCGGGGGCAGCGCTTCAGATCTTCAACCTGCACACCTCGAAGCCCCGCAGCAGCAGCCTCCACATCCACCTGCATACCTCCTGAACACCAACCGCGAAACCACCACCGACGCCGGAGGAAGCGCCGGCAGGACGAAGCAGCAGCCCTCCGCCGCCGTCGAAGACGCCAGCGGAACCGAGGGGAGGCTGCAGCCCAGCAAAACGAGGACGGAGGCCTCCCCGCCTCGGCCCCGACGCCCAAGATCCACCCTATCCACACCCTATCTACACCGCCGGAACGCAGATCCAGGGATTCCCCATCCTCCCGCCGCCGGAGCGGCCGGCGGAGGGTGAGAAATCCCACGGATGCGCCGGCGGACGCTGGACGAGTCGGAGTCGCCCTCGGGTTGCCTCTGGAGAGAGAGATGAGGAGGAGGGGGAGGTTCCAGAAATACGCGGTTAGGGTACTGACTTGGTATGAACTTGATGCTGACATGTAGTTTTCTCCCAAAAACTTCTTTCGCAAGTACGCAAAGCTGCAGTCCACAGAAGCAGCTGGTTGAACCTGAACTTGAAACTACATGTCCATGAACATTTCTGCTGAGTGTTGGCTGCAAGAAATGGAAAAAGATAAAGTTAGTTGCCATATAGAAAATGAAAACGAAAGTAAATTGCAGAGAAGAACATGTGAAGAAAACTAGCATAAGTAGTTGTAGTTTTTTCATGCAGACAATTATTACTGAGAAAAACTGTATCTTTCCATGCAGATATGGACATGGACACTGTAGCTGGTGGTATTGACCTGAACATTCCACCTCTTAATGAGGAATGGATTCCCAATGTAAATCGAGAGGGCGAAGGTGTTCCTATTATCGAACCAGTGATGACATCTGTGGACAACACAATGCAGTTTGCTGACACCTGGGCGGGCACAGGGCAAACGCTATCTAGTGATTGCTCTGCAGTGAAGATGAGGTTCAGTCGACACCGAGTAGCAAGACTAAAATTCAGACACCATAGCCAGACTACATCTCTATGTAAATTTCACTAGAATTTACAACTACTGAATTGAAATGTCATCTAACACAAGCATGAAAATAAAAAATGGACCAGGAAGGTATTCTACATGAGGAAAATACAGAAAAGAAAAAGCATTACATACACTCACAACATGATGAAAAGTATCTTGTACTCCCTCTGTTCTAATTTAATTGACTTGCTATGCATCATATGTGGATGTATCTAATCATGTAACATGTCTAGATACATCAACCTGTGGTGCATAGCAAGTCAATTAAATTGGAGTACATGGAAAAAATTTACTGGTCGTCATAACATGATTTTAAGTAACATTCTACTTACAAAACATTAACACCAGATAACTACATCACTATAACCACCACGCTAACAAGTAGTGTCAAAATATGATACACGCAATACATAAGCTGCGGAGCTACTACATCATGTAATTTGCAGGGCAGAACTACATATATGTGCAAAAAATTATGTTCATCAACAAGCTATCATGCCCCATGTAAAATACATCACTATAAACAGTGCGTCAAAAAGTAGTGTCGAATATATGTTACACGGGAAAAATACATCAACCTAAAATGCAGAGCTACTACACATGTATTTTGCATGTCAGAAATACATTTGTCTTCTCAACAACAAGGTATCATGCCCCATGTAAAATACATCACTATAAACAGCGCGCCAAGTGGTGTCGAATATATGTTACACGGGAAAAATACATCAGCCTAAAATGCAGAGCTACTACACCATGTATTTTGCAGGTCGAAAATACATTTATCTGCTCATCAACAAACTATCATGCCCCCTGTAAATACATCATTATAAACAGTGCGCCAAGTGGTGTCGAATATATGTTACACGGGAAAATACATCAACCTAAATTGCAGAACAACTACACATGTATTTTGCAGGTCAGAAATACATTTATCTTCTCATCAACAAACTATCATGCCACCTGTAAAAAAATACATAATTATATATAGCACGCCAAGTGGTGTCGAGTATATGTTACACGCAAAAAATAAATCAACCTAAAATGCAGAGCTACAACAAAAGCAAACTAATCATCCATTTTGCAGAGCAGAACTACACATATCAGACTATCACGAGGCCAGAAAAACTACATATATAAGGATGCACATGGAGATTAGAACTCACCCGTTCCAAAAATCTCGTCCAAAGCTTGCACTCCTTCTGCACAAACCTGCAAACGCTACAGAATAAATGGCACTTCCGAGTAGAAACCAGGTATCAGACACAAAAATCACCAAAAAAAATCACGGACAACACCAGAACAAACGAGTAGTTTGGGTTCTACCATCACTAACCTATACGAAACCAAAGGGGATAGAACTCTATGTAGTTGAATCGAAGGAACTAGACTTCGTCGCGGTGGTGCGCGACTTCGCGGCTGGACCGAGAAGGATACAGGTAAGTAATCACTCTGCTGATCCCAAATAAAACTAAATCGAGCGCGCAGAGTTGAAATAGGAGCTCGGCGCACGCGTATCTCAGGTATGTAGAGGTCAGCGCCGGCGGAAAACGTGGGCGGTGGAGCTCAATTCCGCGGCGGGCGCTGAGAAGACAACGAGATCGAGATCCACTCCGCTGCTACAAAAACACCAGATCGAGCGCGGCTAATCGGTGGAGGAGCTCGTAGAGAGAATCCCTCCGGAATCGCCGGCGACGGGGGAGATTTGGGAGAGCGAGGCAGGGGCGAGAGAGAGCGAGGAGTCGAGCTCGTGGGCGAGAGGAGAAGGGGAACGAGGTTTGAACGGTCGGTGCGCTTGGTCCGGACGTGACACGCGGACGAGATCCATCCGCGCCACACGATCGTGATCCGACGACGCTCGCGAGGGAGCACCATGTAAGAAACAGAGTGCCTGGGCACGGAATAGATTTTGCGTTTCTGATTTGCATTCTCTATCTCTGTTATTTCTTCTATTCTCTCTCTCTGCCAACAAGAAAAATGTAGGCCGAAACACTAAAACTCGTTCAGTTGTACAATCTTCTAAGTGAAGAAAAGAAGGCCAAAGAAAACAAATACATTAGAGGTGAAAAGAAGACCTAAGCCAACGAACGCTAACTTCTGATACAATTAACTGAAACTCAAAACGAGCTAACAGCAACATACAGTAAGCACGCAGGCACCTGCAATGTTGCTTTATTTGAAGAAAAGGGAAATAGCGGGAAGCAAACTAACACCAAGTTTACCTAGACATCATACCCCACAGAAGAGAGGCTATCGCGTGGCTTAGTTTTACTTATTGGTAGAGGGGAAAGTCATCCTCAGACTTTACGAATGGTTGCCCCTGAGGGAGAGATTTCCTCAAAACTGTTAGTCAGCCATATGAAAGGAGATATAAACACTGAGAGTTCGAACCAACTGTTCCTTCCTACTACATTTCCATATTCGATTCACATTTCCTTCCCATACATATCCAGGTGGAAGTGCGATCGAGCTATTTACATCAGCACAATCCACACATACTGGAAGATTGCCAGTACGGTGTAAAATAGCCAAAAAATAATCTCATCTTTTCCCAGTCTTACACCTAGCAGGTATGTCTCCCTCCCATGGGCTCAACAGCGGATTGGAGCAGAAAACCCATCGAAGCTGTACGATAAAACTAAGCTCAAAAAGCATGCAGTATACATGCTGCTCCAACAGCACCGAAGGCCCACGCAGTGCTCACTCTTGACACATGTACCCCTCAGTTGCCTCGGTTGCACAGCCTCGCCACGAACTTGATCGTCGCGCAGACTTCGGAGAAGCGACAGCCAACGGGCAACGCCAGAATCAGAATGCATCCTCGGTTCAAGAATTGCACGAAACATAGCTGCCTCCGTTCAGTCATAGCTCCTTCCAGTCATTGTACACGGAATGTGCGGATCTTTGTCAGCTGGACGTGCTAGGTCCAAGAACTTCTTCATGGCCTGGTAGAGCTGCTTCTCCTCGAAGGGTTTCGAGACATAGCCATCCATCCCATGCTTTGTGCATTCCTCATGAGTGGCCTGGATAACATCAGCGGTCATTGCCAAGACCGGCAGATGTCGATTTGACTTCTTTGCCATACTGTCTGCTTCTGAATTATCAGCATCGCCTGCCTGCTCATGTGCCTTTGCTTCAATTGCCCGTATGTGCCGGGTTGCCTCAAACCTACCATATAAAACACAGGTGTACTCCTTTTAAATTACATAATTACTTGCTGCTATTAATGTCTGCCTATATATATGTGCAATCATGCACTGTACTGGCTACACAAGAGATATTGACTCAAGTTAATCACCCGTAAAAGGCATTGCTACACAATTTTGGGCAAAAATTACCAGGAATGACCACATATGTGCACTAGCTTAGGTATTATAATCATCGCAGGGTTTTAAAGCACTTGTATAAAAGTTGCAATTGCTAGTATTTGAACACAAGCCTAAAATTTGGGATTTGAAATTTCAAAAAGTATACAGTCTTTAAACCGAAGCTTGAAACTTGGTCCTATTTCTAATAAGCCATTAGTATCAAAAAGATATGTACAAGAACAAAACAGAAGCATATTTTAGTTAGGAAAAACAGAAGACATGACTCTACAAAAACAAGTTGTGTGATATATTTCGTACATGTGGCACTGACTTATATGATCTCTCACGTAACATCGAAAATAAAATGCTTCTTAAATCGACGAGAAAAGGTTAGATAGTATGTAAGCTTACCCATCCATCTCTGGCATCTGAATATCCATTAGACAAAGATCAAACTTATGTGGGACTTGTAGAAGCTCAAGAGCATCTTTGCCACTATCCACGCACTTCACTTTAGCCCCATATTTCTTGAGTGTACCAGCAGCCACTCTAAGGTTTACCTTGTTGTCATCAACCACCAATATATTCTTTTCAAGAAGCAACCCGTAAAGAGAATCTGAGCCATGATGTTTGACTTTATTTGCCTGTGTGATACTGATCCCAAGTACTTGGAATAGACAAGCTGCAAGTGTGCTTGCTTTCAGAGGCTTTGAGATGACAGAATCAACTGCGTATTTCGTTGTCATTTTATCTGATTCTTCTGAGGCAAGGAGGATAACTTTCGGGAAAACGGATTCGCATCCATTCTGTTTCATCTCCAGAAATCTAGTATGTAAGGGGACGTCCATCTTTAAGCTCCATGAGTCACTCTCAATTAATAACATGGAGGGTTGTTTCGTAGGCATGCTGCACAACAAATTCAAATCACACTGAGTTAAATTGGAGAAAACTGGATATAAAACATGTCAAATAGATAAAACAATCAAAGTAGTAGTTGCTTGAGAAGTCCAGATTCTTACAAAACAAAAACTGATTTTTTTTATGAAACTAAAACTGGCTAATAAAGCAAGTAAAGAACTCAAAAGTAGTAGTGATAATATAGCATGAAAGTAAATCCAACAACGCACTCTACCAAATAATCAAAAATACGATGGACCAAGCAGTAATGTTGTGAGGAGGTCAATATTATTGCCTACAGCCATTATTACATAACCATCTTGCATCCAAATTATTTTAGCACGCCTTTTTTTAAGAAGTTAAATATTTATAATCACGCAAGCATGCTTCATTTTCTTTTCTCCAAAGATGGTAACTTATTAATTCATATTGTAATCTACGGAGTAGTGATGAAGTAAGTTGTAACAGAGTTAAGTACCTGTTTAGCAAAGTGTCATTCCTCCCAGCCAACTCACCAAGTGCTAGTTCAACGGTATCTACAGATTTAGAGGCAATTCCCAACCTTTGCAAATGATACTTAGTTACAGTTGCTCTTACTGGTCTTTTATCAACCAACAGTGATGATAGACCTTTAAAATTGGATGGCAGAGGATGCAACAAAGCAGATTTGCTGACATTAACAGCATTTCTCTCACAGCGTTGGAGAACCGCGGTGAATGTGAATGTGCTCCCAACATGGGGTCGACTGACAAAGTTTATTTGACCACTCATTAGTTTAACAAGACATTGGCTGATACTCAATCCAATTCCAGTCCCACCATAGTTTCTTGATGTTGAACTATCAGCTTGCATGAAAGGTGTGAAGACCCGGCATTGGCATTCAACCGGTATACCTATCCCTGTATCTTCCACACTTACTACAAGAGTCACCTTGTCAGAATCAGTTTCATATGGCACCTCATTTGTCTCGTAAGAAAGCAAATCCTTGAAGTTTTCCCAGCTATTTCTGGTGTCAGCAGCCTCAAAACCACTTAGCGTATTGTGAGATACATCGAGGATATAGCAGTTGTCTCCTCATTATGTCCATTGATACCATTCACAACTGGTTCAACTTTTGCTTCGTTGCAAGATTTGAGTGGTCCGCTAGGTGAACTTGCACAAAAATGTGTCCCCGTTCTGTGAACTGTGATAATGTAGACACATAGAGAACAAAAATACAGCGTAAGCTATGCTGGAATTGGATTTAAGTGTATGAAGTATGTCATTGATAAAACCAAGTTTTCCTTGTCAATATGTGCATCTTAGTTGTGCGCTTCAATGCACACTTACCTTAATTGAGTTCCCGACTAAGTTTGTAATTATCTGTCGAAACCTTCCAGGATCACCCAACAGGATTTCAGGAACTCTTTCAGAGACATATACAGCAAGCTACAAGTTGAAAAGGAGTAAACTGAAATTAGTAGACCAATCAATGAATTTACTGTGCAAGAGCATTGCTGAAATGCAGAGAATTTTATGAAAGCAAATAAACAAAGATACGTCAGCGGAAATAATGTATAGTATGATCACACTTCAACATGGCTGGTGATCTGTTTCCAATCAGTATTGAAAGCAGTTGAACTAACCTCAATCTTCTTCTCTCTTGACTTCGAGGAAAATAGTGAGACGACTTCATCAAGGATGGACCTAAGGTCAAAAGGTACAGACTCGAGCTCTAATTGTTAGCTCAATTTTGGCCCTGTCAAGCACTTCGTTAATTAGGGATATTAATGCTTTCCACAGACTTGAGCAGTTTGCGCGAAATCCCTCTGGGTTGACTTTAGCTCTGTGTCTAATAGCATATCAAGCATCCCTACGAAAACAAGAAAAGCATAAATCATACACTTCCCTCGTAAGGCATTACATACACAATAAACTGGAATACATAGTTTTTTTGGCGGAAAGGAATGCATTAACAAAAGAATCACCTAGCACTCCGTTCATGGGTGTCCTGATTTCATGAGAAACAGTTGCAAGAACTGCCATTGACAAAGAAGAGTACTTTAGATCATAAAACTTGCAATATTGAAACAGCATGTAATTTCCAACTAAATCGGACCTGAGATTTAGCAATATCAGCGGCTTCTGCACGTTGTTTCAGCGCTTCCATTTTAGATATTCTTCCTTAACATTATCATAGCGAGTCCAGGCAGCATACATTATGTAGCCAACAAGCATAAGTATAACGAAGACGCCAGATGGAGTTGTAATAGCGGACCATGGAACATGAGGCTTGTTTCTGTATCTGCACACATTTATGGACATTGTCGGATAAGAAAATATAGTATAAAAGATATTATGAAAATGAATTATCAATGCACACATAAGTACCTGCATATCATGTGGTGCTTTCTGAACGGATCACCAAAATCCAGCATGCATATGTGTGAGGGTGAGGGGGCACCAAGAGGAACTTCAGACCCATACATGACAAGAGGGTTTGAATGGTTTGTGACATCATAAACATTTACCACCAACTCCTCATTGCCAGCTAGCTGCCTTAACAAATTTTCCACTAGTGACTCTACATCAAAAGCTCCTCCAAGGTATCTGCCAAATAACATTTAAATTTAGGCTCAGTTTGTGGTTGTTGTAGCTGCTGGGCTGCGCTGAACTTGTGGAGTTTAGGTATTTAGAGGAATCTTTGCTAGTTTCAGTAAGATTATTTTGTACACCTCAAAAGAGGTCCTTCCAAGTTCCACCTAACTGTTGTATCCATAAATAGGAATTATAAGTGCTTTTAAAAAGCCGGCACAATGCCAAATGGAGCCTTAGAAGACGCCACTATACGATAAGATGTAAAGGAAGCCATTTTGATCAGTGCTTAAACCTATCATTTTCTGATGCAGTACAACATGTAACAGCACTACTGTGTTTTGGCAGCAAATTCGTGCGGAAGCCGCCTCTGTTTATGACTATTTCTAATCCAAGTCTAAAAGCTCAGTGCCAAGTGAGAGCACCGAGTGCAATGTTAATGTGCTCTCATAGCCATTGTGTTTTCTTTACCAGTAGCAGTGTAGGCTGTGTAGCACACAATGATTACTTTAACAGCCAGTGGAGGTGGTGATTCCACATAAAAAGGAATGATCGATTGATAGAAAACCTCACCCTGCGGTAGCAGCAACACGATCCTCCTCACTGGCATCTGGAGGAAGATCCACAAGGTAGACAGGAAACGTCAAAACAACACCGAGGTGATTCGACAGGAGCCTGAATGGCCTCGTCAGAACGGCCTTCCCGGTCTCCCTGGACCTCAAGATGTTCTCCCGATCCTCCTGCAGCAACACAAACACCAAACCTTCAGTTGAGTGGCAAACCAACACCACACCAGAGAGCAAACTGAAACCCCAGGAAAGGAAACCAAGGGCTGCAGACCTCGCCGGACATGACGTCGAGCCCCTCGATGTAGGATATGGTCTCCTGGGAGTAGATGACGGGCGCGTACTCGTCCTGCTCCGGCGACGGCTGGTGCTTCATGGTCTTGATGATCCACCCCTGCTGGCGCTCGAATGCCTCCCTGTCGGCGTGCATGACCCGCTGCGCGTAGGCCACGCCGCTCAGCAGCGGGCGCTCGAAGGACGTCCTGGCCGTGTAGTCCGCGAAGGTGTCCTGCTCCACATCCAGGATATGCCGCATTAAAGACAGAGCTAACTCGCGACGGCGATCAGTCAATTCAAACGGGAGCTCCTGGGAGGCATGTCAGAGCAAGTAGGAAGGAAGAAGCAGAATCATGGAAAACTCTCGCGAATGAATAGGAAGGAGGAAGCAGAGTCAGAGCAAGTACTGCATCCATGGTCAAGGTATAAAACATGCGATTAACTACGGGCGCAGAGCGAGCGAGCGTGCGTAGCAGCTGCAGTAATTAAATCCGCAGAGAATCGAAGCGCGAAACCAAGAGGAGCAAATTAGCAGCAACAGGAGCAGTGGAACTGACTAACTCATTGAAGAAGCTGCCGTACAGAACATACACGGGGATGGAGTAAGGAGAGAAGAGAGCGGACCTGGTCGAGCGCGGGCGGCTGCTTCTCGTAGTGGAACGTGGCGACGAGTATGGCGAGGGCGTGGACGTGGTTGACGGAGACGGCGAACTGGTCCTGCAGCATCCGCGCGCGCTCCTCGCACATGCACACGATGCCCTCCTCGGCCTTGCCGAGCGCGCCGCGGCGGTGGTGCCAGTGCGTGCCCACCCAGACCGCGGACGCCGCCAGCACGTAGAGCACCACCACGGTGCTCAGCTTCAGCTTCACCACCCACAGCGTCACCTCCCCCTTCCCCGCCGCCTCTTCCGTTGCCGCCGCCGCCGGAGCCTCACCTCCCGCCCCCATGCCGGCCCGCGCGCCCAATTCAACTCACATGCGCGCGCGCGCACCAACCCCCAATCCGGCCTGAGCGCGGATGAGGGCGAGGGGACAGGACAGCGGCGCCTGCTCCGCTTGATAGAGAGAGATGGAGAGGGAGGCTTTGAGAGAGCCTCGCCTTTTTCGTCGTCCTGGCCGCTGCCGCTGCTGCCTCGCTTTGGTCCGTCTGTGTATGTGTGTTTGTTGCTTTTCGCGAGGGGCAGAGACGAGACGAGGACGAGCCACCACGGGCGGGCGTCCGGTGAGTCGACGAATTTCGTGGATTTTACGGAGATACGCCGCCCGCGACTAAAATAACCGGACTCCCCTTTCGCCCTCTTCCCTGTCCCATCCCCGGCGATGGCATGGCAGGGGGGGCCGTATGCCTTTTGCGGCTTTGCCTGCCTGTGCATGCCCAGCGACGTCGTCGTTGCCGCTCGCCCGTTGCTTTCCCCCTATCCCGAACCCCACCGCAGTACCACCCGATCGACGACGGTCAGGGCTTGCGATGGCTGGACTCGAGCGGGGAACGGGGTGGGTGCGATTCCTCGCCGGGGATCCGGCGGATTTCCCAAGTGGTGGTGGCTCTGGTGGGTGGGGACACGGCACGCTGCCCGGTCGCGGCGATTGCAGTAGTTAAGCAGCGGGTGCGCGCGTCGCGGTCTTGTTGCTGTGTGGGCCCGCCCCTCGGCCAAATCTGGAGCATGGGCCCCGCACCAGGCCCGGAATCGGAGATGGACAGGGAGAGGTGAGAAGGTGGTGGTGGTCAGTAGTCAACAGTGCCATCTGAGTCTCAGCCTCAGCCTCGGACATATCTCCTTCCGACGTGCTTTTACTTTTTTTTTCTAAACTTTTATTACTACTTCTGTATCGCCATGATCCCACGATTGCATGGCTGATCTTCCCGAACCTCTCCCTGGTTGCGATCGTATGTGTGGTAGGATACCAGGATCTTGTCAACGACATGTACGTATGATCGGGAGACCAATCATTTTCGACCTATTATTGCATCATGTCGATCGTGCCAGCTTACAAAACCGAGTTAACTACGTACGTGCTCAAACATATAGTAGGAGTATAAGAATTCAAACGCCTCTTAACAAAAACAATACAAAATCCATTCCAATCGGCGCCCATGTGAGCCATCCCTTCGACTGTCTCCCAACCTGTGTTGAATATATGAGAAAATTATTATGAGATTTAAAATAATCGGCATACTAGCATATTAGACGAATAAATCAAATCTAAAGCACATACTAGATAGACGGTAATTCTTAGTATCTCAAACATAAAAGATACAAACACGTACTCCCTCTGTTCCACAATGTAAGATGTTTTAGATGCTACACATGCATGTCTAGATTCATATAAAAAAGAATAGACACATGCACTTAAACATGTCTAGATACATGTGTGTGCATGTGCATGTGGAAAATGACTAAAACATCTTATATTGTGGAACAGAGGGAGTACATTGCAGAGGGAGGAGAATCGTTGGCGTTCGCAGTGTTAGCCATGTCGACGAATAGTTTACCAATGTTGGGGATGAATTGGAAAATTAATCGCTGCCAGTAGTCTCGCACAAGTGTGCTCTCTAAAATTCTGATCACCTAACTCTTGTACGGGATTACGAGAAGCGGTGTTTCGGAGGCCGACAGTCCCGTCTAGCGGTGAATGCCAAAAGAAGGGAAGGAAAAGACTTGGACGGCGACACAATGTTCTAAACGAGGTGGAATCATATACCTACGTGCGGCTAGCTAGGATTGGCGTCTGCGTGTTTATGTAGTACATATTGAGTAAAACGTGGGAAAAAATTCTCGTCGGAGCCTTGTAACAGCCCACAATAAAAAGGAATTGGAAAACCGCTGAGTCATTAACGCGTCTGTTAATAACTAATTAATGACTCAAAAGTTTTTCCAAACAATAAGAATACAAACAAGCTCGGCTCATTCCCAAAATCCGGCGCGGTGCGTCGTGACAAGGCGGGCGGCGAAGGAGTAGCGTGTGTGTAACTCTCCTCTTATCGATCATGCTCATAGATACTAGTGGTAGAAAATCTCATCTTCTAAGATGATGCAACTTCCACTCAACTAGCAATGTGGCACTAAAATTTATTCACAACTGTTTTCAGAATATTTTTCTTCAGAATTTTAGTTAATCCATGGCCTAAACCCCATTAGGCTCTGTTTGTTTCTAGAGTATTTTTGGGGATTTGTGGGGATTATCCCTGTCAAATCCTAAAATCCCCACATATCCCAAAACATCGTTTGTTTCTAGTGTATTGGACATGTTTTATCCTCACCTTTCCCATAAATCTCCAAACTCTAATTCATTTTTTCTCAATCCCCTAGAGAATCCAATACACTACCCCTACCTAGTGAAGTTTGGGGTTTCACCCAATCTAATAGAGTATTATCCCCACCAATCCCTAAAAAGCCTCTAGAAACAAACAAAGCCTTAGCAATTAAACACTATCAAATTCCAACAGCTTGCTCACCAGTCACCTCACCGGCCGCGTACGATAGTCCACAACAACTGCAAAACTCGTAGTTCACCGACCGGGCGATCTCATCCCGATTAATCTAATCGTGTCCTGCTCGATCCCACGCCATAAAAAGTCCTTCAGAATGTCCTAAAGCACGGCGGGATACGGAGAACAAGATCGCCTTTTATGTATAATATAGAAGAAAATTAGACAAATAGAAAAGGCGCGAACATTTCTGCGCGAAAGAACGCGCCATGGCACAGTGCCGTGTCGGCGGAGCATTATCCTACTGTTCCGGGCATGTACAATAGTTTAGACGGCAACAGTCTGTAGTGCGAGTACATGTCAGCTCTAGACAACGATACAGACGACTCATACAACAGGTTGTATTTTAGGCCGTCTTTATGAACCTTGAAATCGCAACTGCACGAAATTAAAAATATTATTATTAGCACTAATTACGTTGGGAACAGAACGATCAAAGGACCAGATTTCTTCTGGGACCACACGTTTACCGACACCATCTATACAACGGGATCAGAGGCGTCGTTAGCGACCGAATTAAGCGGAAATCGACTGTCTGCAATATTACCGACGGACTACTTCTCTCTCCACCTTCTCTCTTCTAACTGACAAAAAAATCCTACGTGTTACTTCAGGCCCGAAGGGATAAGGTCTTGCTACAGTACTGAGAGAGGAGAAAAAGAGGCGACCGAGTTTCGCCGGCGATTCCTCCGCTTCCCTCCGTCTCCGGCGCCGGCGCGGCGTCGTGAGACGGAGGGAAGCTGTAGATCTCGTCCGTGCGAGTAGTATAGTACTAGGTTTTCTAGTTTTCGTCCACAAAATCGGCGTCATCGAGCTGGAGGCGGTGGCGGCGGTGGTGGAAAATAAGGTCTCCCCCTCCCTTCTCCGGCCCGGCGAGGCTCTCGCTGGGGAGGTCGTGGAGTTCTGTCCCCCTTTGTGCTCGCCGCGGCGGCGCCGACGAGTGCGTCTGATGGGGTTCCTGCCCTCCGTTCCTGCTGCTGTCGCGTCGTCGTCTTCTCCTGCGGCGACGTGGGATCGTGAGGTATGTGTTGGACAGTGCGGTGGTGTTTGCAGGCCTCCGGTGCAGGGTTGCCGAAGTTTGTGTGGAGGTTTGGTTGAGGTGGTGGTTTGGTCGTGCTCTTTCAATGAGCTAGATCCCGTCACTGTGCTTCGGGTGGATTTTGCGGCCCCCTACATGAGTGGAGCTACGCCTCGTACCAGGTTCGACGGTGGTCGGCTTCTTCTCCGGCGTCTTCGGCGGTGGAGCAGAGGTGGCAGACCGGCGGCGGGTTCAGCGGAGGTTCCTGGGGACCGTTCTGTAATTTCCTTTTTTCTGTGGACTTTTCTGCTGTTGTGCTGGGGCTTGGGACCCACTTGCCTTGTACTGTATGGTGTATTCCTTGATGTATTTGGATGAATACATGCAGTATACTAAGTTCAAAAAAAAAATCCTACGTGTTACTACATGCTACAGACAGCTGACGCAGCACCACTGTACGTGCCCTTATAAGCGTCGAAGCATCTCGGCGTGCTCCGATTATTCTGGGGTGGGCGTGTCTGTTTAGCCCACATGCCTAAGTAACCGATTAAACTAACTACAGCATTGGCGCCTTCTCTCTTGTACTGCTCCACGGCGTCTGCGGTTCTACAGTCAGCAGCAGCATTTGTGTTGTGCTAGTTTTCACTTGGGCACAAAAGGTCTTACTTACCGTCGTCACACGATTGATTTTCGCGCGCGCCCATCGTTCGCGGAAATACGATCTCGTATGCATGGTGACGACCGTCTCCATCCCCTTGTCCTGAGATCCGTTTAGTATTTTTTGTTTTTTTGCTTGTGTTAAAATGTAATCCCGACCTTTTTTATTGGTTCGGACTTTTGTTTGAGTTAGCTTGCACATCAATTTTATGTGATATTAGAGTTAAGGAAAATCAGGTCTCAATAATTTAAAGACTCTGCACCCAACGCAGCATAATTTTGTTTTCTCGAGACTGTATCGAGCCAACGTCGAAAACAAAAATAGCTAAGCTCGTGAGGATGGCGTTGAACCTGTCATTTTTAGACGGAAGGCTCGAACGGAGCCAACTTTAAATTAATAAATCCATCCGGCCAGGTTCATACAACAACGAAAAAGCGAACAAAGGTCACAAAGGATAAGTGAGAGTTCCAGGTAGCACGCAGGCTACATCGATAGCCACTCATGCAAGAGGGCACAAGTAAGGTCCAAAAGAGACAAGCGACACACACTGCCATTTTCAATGAGTTTAAACTTTTGCTTCACTAGGCTTGTGGATCAATACAATAGTTTGACATTTGTGTATATTCTATTTATCCCCAACACGCTTCACAGTTGTTGACTGCCAGCGGTTTTATAAGCGAGTTGCCCCCTTTCCAAAAAAAAAAATCAAACTACGCTCCACCTCTAAAGGTTTCATAAATGTTCATTGAGACTTTACACGGGATTCGATGAAACTTTCACAAAAAAATCTCGGACGAAAATTGAAAGGTATATGGAACTCAGTATAGTGTCACTCGCTTCTTTTGATCAACTATATGTACAATTCAAACATAGAGTCAAACACATGGATCCAACACAAATTTGAAACACAATTCAACATTACATAGATTTAAACAAAGTTCAACTAGTTCAATACAAACTTAATACCAGCACCGAAGTCGGTGGATCGGCAACGCCGGAGAACCCGGAAGCGGCGGATCTCGGTGTCGCTTACTCATTGTCGTTGTCGCCAAGGGTGTCAAAGTCGATCTGCTGTATGTATTCCCGATATGTCGCACGCCCCCACCGCCATCGTCTAGATGGAGCGGCGATGGATGATCTCCGCCTCCTCATGCTCCTGTCAATACAACTGTGTGTGTGCTTGGCGTTGCGCTCGGACAACATATGGCCTAACCCGAGACGTCGTGCGGGAAGGCGATTGGAGTGGTGATGGCGCGCGGCTATTCGGCGCAGAGCCAAGCAAGGGCGGAGCGGCGAGAGGGAGGGGAAGCGTCTCCGCGTGCCGCTGAGGAGCGGGCGCGGCCTCGTACGCCGGTGAGGAGTCGCACGCACGGGCACTCGCTCTTCTGTCGCCACAGCTCCTTGTAGATGTGGCTCGCAAACTTTGGTGCAATGGTAGATTCGACGTACCTAGATCTGGTAGTGGAAGTAAAGGACATTGGTCGGAGCGTGAGGGGAACGCGCCGACGATGAGGCCGATAGATGGGAGATGGATGTGTCTGAGGGAAACAGCAAAGACAATGACAAACCAGTAGATATATAGTGTTCGAGTGATGGGTATAGGATTTTCGGGACTTATTTCACATAAAACCGTAAAACGACTATTTTTTTATGGTTTCGACATTTTGATGGCGGCCCCGAAGAAAGCGTAAGAATATGGCCGCATGAGACACGCGCACACAGAAACCACCCGCGCGCGTCGAGATTTGGATCTGTACCCACCGCAACGGCCCGGCGACCATCGTACGGCACGCTGGAAATGCCATTGCCAAAGCGGGCTGTGCCGGCGCCGGGTTGGTGGGCCTCCGTCCGTCGCAGAACGATAGGCTAGGATACGAGCCACGCATCCCACAATTTCAGAACAGAAAAAACTTCTCCGAGAACAATCATCGGCTGTATCAACCGGTCGCCGCCGGCAGTGGCGGAGCCAGCGGGTGTGCCGGGTGTGCCCTGGCACACCCTGAAATTGTGTGATTTTTTTTGAGTAGTTCATATGTCACGTAACATGCAGTAAAAAAAATCAAAATCCTAGTAAAAAGAAAAAGAAAAGTCCACTCGGACCCGTGCGCTCACTTCCTTCGATCCTTCCTCTCGCTCTCGCATCGCATCTCGGCATCTGGTCTGTGCGGCGTGCCCTCGCCCTCGATTCACTTCGGCTGCCGGCGGCGGGAGAGCGCATCGAGCACCTGAGCCGGCTGAGCGGCTGAGCGCCGAGCGACACCGAGCGCCGTCGGCCAGCCGTGCCGAACCGGAGCCGGAGCCGGAGCGAGCGCATCCAGGAGTCAGGGGACCGGACCGCCGGGGACGACCAGCTCTGTGCAGCTGAGTGCCTGAGCAGCCGAACCGGAGCAGCACCACTGGAATTCTGCAGGAAGAGGAAGGCATCGTGCGAGATAGTTCCCCAGTCCCCATCGTAAGACTATTTAATATTATCAACTATTTGTATGGCTACTTTTGTTACCTTTAAACATATTTGGTGAGCTATAATATTGTGAGATTTTGACTTATTTACATTGTTCTTTCCGTACAATTGTGGATTACATGTGTTGTCAAAAAAAAATTCGCCGGTGACACACCCTTTGATAATTTCCTAACTCCGCCACTGGCCGCCGGTGCATCGATCGATCAACATCTTGCACGCAAAGCTGCAGCTTGCACGTGAGAAGGGGAAACCGGCCGTCTCTCCTCTCTCCTGTTGTCAACAATGACATCCACTGGTGAAGACGATGGCAGCCGAGCCATGCATGTCCATCCATCCGTTCCTCATCATATCTATCAAGCAGAAGATCGACTTGGATAAAAGTTCGGCCGCCAGCGCCATGATGGACACCAGCGGGAATATGTGTACCGCCCGCCCGCCCGGAGCTTAGCTTCCTCCTGAGCTTTCACCGGATAAGCTCGGTCCGTCAGATCATGAGAGTCAAGTGGTGCGCGCATCATGACAGCGTGTAAATTGTTTCCCTTTTACTGCACGAAATGTGGTGAGAAAAGGGCATGGAAAAGCCTTGGTCCACGGTGTTTGGTTTTTGACAGAGATCGAACCAGCCAGCTGCATTTGTGATGCTGATGTACAACGGGGATTGGGATGTCGACTAGCTAGCTACACATGTGAAAACTAACTAGAAAGTCTTATATTTTGATACCGAGGGAGTACGTCGGATATGATTATCGTTCATGAATTCGAAACCATTTGCGCAAACAAGGGAACTGCATAACAAGTACAGTACTGACGTGTACAGGACATGCAACTGCTGAGACTGTGAAAATGAAACAAACTTTGATGGCCCGACGGACCGATATCCTTCCTTGTGGTGCCTGGGCCACTGATTCTACTCCTGTCCAATGGGTTGCCGTCGAGGTGGAGAGCCTGGTATGCATACTCGACGTTGATGTTTCGAATCGGAAGTCAGAACAAAGGCCGCGCTATGCTCTTTATTTTTCAAAATTCAAAACCACATTTTGAAGTGTCAAAAATATGGAAAAAACGGAGGTAGATATTAGTGCATCCTACTAACGTGCAAAATCCTACACACAAAAAAAAACTGCTAGATTTTGTAGAGTTGAAAATTTGCACTGTTCACTACTTTTAAATTCAGATTTTCTTTTTCATTTTACACGGCTCAAATACAACATATTTCTAGTTTAGATTTTACACGTAGGTAGAATACAACATCATCTGTATCCAGGATTATTTTCATTTTTTTTAAACTGTAAACTATGCTTTTTTTATTTTTATGTTTTTAAATAGCTACGTGTAGCTCGACCTCCATATCACCGCTCTCTGTTTTCGAACTCTCTATATGGTTCCTTTTCTTAAAATAGAGTTGGTAAAAAAATCCCGCCAAAGAAATCTCCGTGTCCACTGTTCTATTTTGGCCACAACAAGAATCACCAAATTTTGACAAAAGCTTTGGCGACTAGTGGTGTCAATTCCCAAAATTTAACGAAGAATTCAAAATTGGAAAAGGTGAATCTTAGCACGACACACATAGACAAAGCCATTGACATCGCCATCACCCATCAACGTCATGGTCATCACCCATCTTGCAACGAATACACAAGTCCATACTTACCCTCGTTATATTCGCTACAGATTTAGTGTGGGAGATAAATCATGGTACATACACCCTTTTTGCGGTACCACCGATCGATCTCCACCACGGTTTCTTGCCAAAAGGTTAGAAAGTTTTAGAGTAGGCGCAAACTTAGAATAGGCGCTAGAAGGCAGTCACTGCAGGTGGGTCCCGGCGAGGGAGAAGTTAGGCAAATGCCAAACATGTCCCGCGAAACAGAAGGATTTGCATCTGGGCAATCAAAGCAAAGGCTTGTGAGCAAGGACAGGAGCATATTCACGAGCGAGCGGAAGTAGCTACGCGGGACAGCAGGAATTATTGTGCACGGTTCAGTGATCTCACGACGAGATCGGGCTACGTCTCTTTTATCTCTTCGCCAAGACGAGGAAAAGCCTGAGGACCCACGACGAATCGGGCAAAGCTTCCAGTCTACTTTTCCCATGTGTACGTGCTCCAAATTGCATTATATTTTTTTTCTTCAAGGAAAAGGTGAAGGGGCCCTGTTCGATGTGGCATGGGCCTTGCTCTTTGTCCCATTATCGATCGGAGGAGGACAATTGGTGGAGGCGTAAGGAAAAAGTTTAAGGTTTTTTTTTTGTTGCAATTTTTTTTTTATTGCGAGGAACATGGCTTCAGTGCCTTCAGTGTGCGCCAAGGTAGCCAATAATGGGTGGCATGATCGAGTGGTGTGGGTCCATCCTCGATCACCTTTTTCTCACGAACAGAAACGATTTTGGCGAGTGGTTCTTTGCTTTGATTTGGTAGTCATGTCTTTATTCATTTATTCCGAAAATTGCTGGTCAAGTCAGTGCAAGGACGTTGTTAAGGTTTGGACTGGCTAACAGTGTGGCTGCTGGCGGGGAGTGGCCCCTGCATGTGCTAGACTGCTAGCAGCATACTATCATCAGATCGCGTAGCGTCCCGCACCGCACGCGTCTCTGTTGCTCTCTTCCATCACTCAAGCAGCGGTAGCGGCCGACGAACACAACGAGGTAGGGATATATATGTAGGATCCATGCATGGGCTTGTAGCCTAGTACTCACTCTGTTTCGAAAAGAATGACACTAAAATAGATGTATGTAGAACTAAAATATGTTTACATACATTAACTTTTGCGACATTTTTTTTCCGGACGGAGGGATCTTACTTGAAGCAACAGCTCGGGACGAAATGAGGGCAAGTTTCCAAACTCTGGAAGGCTGAAACGCAGAATCCAATGTTCTCTCTCCGTGGAGACTGGAGATTCAAACACACCCTGATGGCATGATCCACAGTTGCTATCTCCGGTAGCATCTGGCCAATGATCCATGTATGCATGCATGGAGACGTTGCAAGAACTGGAGGTAGATAGCTAGCCGATCGAGCGAAATGTGTGGCCTGATATGGATGATGCGCTGCCACTAGGCGCCATGCATGCTCCTGCAGGTGCCCTTGTGCGTCGCCGAGTGAGTCCCTTTTCTGTCGGTGATCTTCCAGGGAAACACTTTTACCAAGATACGCCTAGCTCCGCCACGAATTGGGCATCTGCAACTGCAACTCGTCCAACTATCCGGCTAGTGCCTCCACCACTTCGGGCCTGTTGCAAAGTCAGCGCGCTTTTTTTTTTCTTCTCTTTTTGATTTTTATTACATTCGCCATTATCTCATTGGAACTGCCGACTTGGCGCACGGACGCCCCTTTGTTGTATCTCGTGGTCGTGGATGCTTCTGCTTCGTGTGGAATCGAATGGCAGCTGCAGCTATGCAAATGTTTACTACTCCGTATTATTATTAGTAGTTCCAACGGATCGGAATACTCTTTCTTTCCTTCAAATGGGACTACTGCTGACTCAAAACGTGATTTTGAAATAAAAAGAGGTGAAGGGGTGAAAAAAAACTAGCTAGTACCTATTCTGAATGTGACCGATATAATTATGGGCCGGCCCATTGGGTTTCCAGTATCAAGATTTGCGCCACTGGGCTGCTTTTGTCAAATCGTCCCTTGCACTTCCGTTTTCGGTTCCCCAAAAAAAACTTTCGTTTTCCCTTTCTAGCTTTGGAGCTGCTGCCGTTTTATTGCAGTGAAAATGTCACACCGGCCAGTGTGTGGCATCATTTTATTGCCAATTCCACCGTCCAAAGCGACATGGAGTATCCAGGTCCGGTTTTGATATATCGGAGGCAGAGGCACCGGAAACAATCGACAATTGATTTTTCACTGTCAAAACTCGGATTATTGTTATAGCGGCTTCATTATTGTCAATACTCTTGTGGTGTATCGCCACCGCTGTATGGATGAGAAGACGAAGAAAGGGTCTTGTAATCACCATTATCGACAATGTTCCTTACTTTTTGGATAGCGGTGTCGGTATCAACTGACCCCGGCTAAACACCAAACCTCGTCCTCGTTACCACCAAAGGTGTACCAACGTTGAGGCTAGGGAGGGCCATTGCCCCCCCCCCCCCCCCCCTCCATTACGTGGACGCACCAACGCTGACTTTTTTAAGTCAAAGCTAGACTTTGTACCCATGTCAGCCTTACAAAGCCAATCCAACAGACATAAATAGATGCATCCACGCAAAATCAAATTCAATGTGCCCAGATTTTTTTAGAAAAATCCAAGTAATTCTTATTTGTTGCTTTTGTCGGATTCAGATGTATGACTTTTGAATAAAGCAAATTCTAAGTTCCACTCCCAAATTTTAAACTTAATATTCAAAGTGCCGGAAAATACTTGAAAAAAACCTAATTGGCCTGGGAATGACTCTACCCACGAAACGCGGTCGCGACGTGTCGAGTGAGCGGCGGAGGAGGAGTGTCATTTGAGATTTCAGAAATTGCTTATTTGGGCTGCTCACATAATAGGGCCAAATTCTAATAGATATAACTGTACACACTTTCAAATCTTAAAAATATAAAGAATTCTATTTTTTATAGCTCGGAATATAAAATATTTAAGTTGAGATTTTGCACGTTTATGAGATACATCATTGAAAACATGCAAGAATTTGTTTTCAGAATTTTTAAACTTAATAAATATAATTTTTAAATTTTTTAACAGAGAAAGCATTTTGACACGATAGGCAAAATGACTTTCCGTGATCTGACCTCCACAGTTCAGAAATGAAACACTGCTCCTGGAATGATCATCGGCTACATCAACTCGTCGCTGGTAAAAATACCACCGCGAGATGTTGCTTGTGCATGGCTTGGCATCTAGGCAGGCTGCCGCGACGCACATGAAAAGGAGAAAATGTCTCTCTTCTCTCTGTTGAACAATGAAGGAGTTCCATAAATTTTTCGGAGGATTTCAATCCATAGGAGTTTTTCCTATGTAATGTCTTTGGATCTAAGGAGTCTATTCCTATGCCCCCTATTCCAACATGAGCTCAAACCTAATTTTATTTTTCCTTTGCAAAGTCCAATGCACTCGTACTCTCTCTCCCTATAATCTCTCTCCTCCACTAGTACAGGAAACGCTACCAGTGGCGCACCAAAAATGGCTATCAGTTACCGTGCGCCACTGACGCCGCGCCACTGGTAACACGCTATGTGTGGCGCACGACTGATGCATGTAAATGCATACATGAACTTTGCATTATATTACTTATATTTCAATCATATTTGCATCATATAAGGATTATATCATTGTTTTATATTGATTTGGTAATATTTCATAGTTTCCCTATTTTTCTGGAATTAACCCTGCACAGGCAGAAAACCCTATTTTCTATATTTTGATGTTTCAGGGACCCAAACGACGTCCAAATTTCCTGTAAATTTACGAGCATCAATTTTTAGAAGGAACAAAGCGTGGGAGCGAAGGAAGCGAACAAGCGGAGGCCCGAGGGCCAAGATGAGTGGGCCCACACGGCCAGATTCCTTGGCCGCGTGGGACCCATCATCTGGGGCCTCGTGGCTCCGTTGCCGTCGATCTTTTTTCCCGAGCCTCCGTCTTGACCTAAAAACGACTATAAAAATAGTCCCCGGCGCACTTCAGAAAGGAGCGCCGCAGAAACACAGAAACCACGAAACAGAGACCTGAAGCTGCAGATTGGAGGGGGAAAACTCCGGCGGGGCGCTGCCGGTGTGATCTCCACCTCCTCCAACGACTTCTCCACCGTCTCCATGATGAAGAGGGAGTAGTCCACCGCTGGACTATGGGTTTGTGGAAGTAACTTATGTATCTCTCCTCTCTTGAGCTTCACTAATTAGTACCGTATGAGCTGCTGAAAATGATTACGGTCATCTATGTAATACCTTTGTGGTGGATCTTTATATGAGTTAATATATGTTTGAGATTGCAATAGTTTTGTTTCAGTTATGAAAATAGATGCATATTATGTACCCCGTTCTTGTTTACTTGTTTTGATCAAGCATGTGTATGAGAGCGTGTGAGGGGAACGTGTACATTAGTTGGAGTAACGGGGAGTGGCTAGTGCGGTGAACGTGAGAGAAAGTTCCGCGATCCACTTGGGTTTTTACCTTACTTTATGGCCTCACTAGGGATAAAGAAAAATACCTTGCTACCGGAGATGTGGGTGTGACCATTGCCACTACTCCATGACTAGATCTAGCATGTTCTTATTTTAACTTCATGTCATGATACTTAATGTTATAATCTAATTTATCTTAATTACTAAGGTGTTATGATTTAGTTCACATCTTGGTTGAGTATAAGAGAGATTAATAAACAAAAGATCTCTATGTTAGGACGTGATGCACATATAATTAGTAACTTGTCATGAAATCTTTTTGTTGCAATCTCATATGGCAATTCTAGTGTTCCATTGTCTACCACTTTATTAAAGAGAGAGTACATTTGTGAAACCATGAACCCTGGTCCATTTTTAATCGTAAGAAACACCTTTCCAACAACTTTTATCCATTTTACATTTTCTGCCATTATTAAATCCGAAAATACAAAAATATTTTTACATCTTGCATTCACATTATAAAACCCAAAAATATCATTTATCATTGTTTCCACCATCCTTGCATATTTATTTACCATCATTGCATATTTATTTACTGTTTTGCATTTATCTTTATCATATCATTCTCACACCTTGTGCTTGACAACCACTTGGTGAGGTTGAGGGCACAAAATAATTTACTTTGTTTGCAGGTTCTCAAGAGAAGGATAAGAAGATAAAACCTACACTACTGGTTCCCGAGAGTTCGATATTAAACCCTCGAGTCACCCCTCGTGGGGAAAACTGTCTTTTCTATACTATACACTCTGCACTTGGAGTCTCAACATAACCCATATTCTTTTAACGCAGTTAACTACGTCAAGGGCCATCAACGGCGCGTGCGCCACAGATAACACCTCTTACCTGTGGCGCACCAGCCTGTGCGCCACAGATAGCTTCTCCAGTGCGCCACACGTAAGTTTCACGGGACATGTAACAAGTTACCAATGGCGCGCGCCCTAAATTGTTCGCCACTAGTAAGTTGAATAGCAGTGGCGCGCACGGTAGTATGTGCACCACTGGTAAGAATTTATGAATTATAAAAAACTACTAGTGGCGCGCACTACTGACATGTGCGCCACTAGTATCATTTTCTGGAATAAAAAAAATTAATCAAAAAATTCAGAAACACAAATAGCATTTTCAAAAGTAGTATACTACATTATTAATTACAACACCACATTATTTCAGAAACACAAATATACATAAGGGACGTCAGCATCGCTGCAAAACCCGGTGTCGATATTGTCGTCGCCGCCACATCCCCCGTGTCAATGTCATCATCGCTGCCACAACCACGTGTCGATGTCGTCGTCGTCGTTGCCGCCGCAAACATATCTAAAAAACCATGTCGTTGGATGCAGCTCTGGACTGTGGGAAACAACAGGAGGGTCACTCCTTCACACTACTTCACATGTGGGAAATGTATTGGACTGAGAAGGAAAAATGACTTCTTGTATTACTGTTCTCATTGTTCCCAATAAGATATCTACTTTTGTTTATTTTCTGTACTAGAATGAATTTAAAGAACCAGTTGGATTGTTTCACCTAAATCACAAAAAGTACATGCACTCAATGAACATGTTATCCATGTTTGGGCCAATGAATTGTTTCACCTAAATGCTCACAACATATCTTACGACCTTCAGCAGGCAACTAGTGATTCCAATTTTGGGCCCATGATATTTACCTCCCCGTGGAAGAACTAGTTGGATGAAGACATGGAACAGCCACCCTTGGTCGTCGTCGACCAGCACCTGCACCAGGCCGGGGTGGAGAGGGGCTGACAAGGGTATACATCTCGGGTACCCTACCGTGAGGGTACCTGGTGCACGTGACGTCTAAAGGCCCAATAGCGAAGAGCCTACTCGAAGCCCAAGACAGGAGGCCCAAGACGATGGAGTACCCTCCAGGATTAGACATAGGCATAGTCGGTTTAGACTTTCCTTACGTGTAAACTAGGTCGGTTATGAACTCCCGAGACCCAGCCTATTTAAAGGCTGGGAGGGGCGCCGATCTAAAGAAAAAAGCCATACATGAACCACCAAAAGCCCTAGCGAGATCGACATCTCGCCGGAGCTCCCCTTGTAACCGCATAATCTCACACGATCAATACCAGACAAGCAGGAAGTAGGGTCTTTACCTCCACCCGAGGGTCCTGAACCTGGGTAAATCTTTGCCTCTGCTTGTCAGCCGACGAAACTACCAGTACTACCACGTTCTCTCCCCATAATCTCAACCCTAGGTCCTAACCATGGGATTTGATGAGTTTACCCCTCGTCAATTGGCGCCGTCTGTGGGAAAGAATAGTGCTGGACTCACGGTTTCTTCGGTTCCATCGGAAAACGGCGACTCGCCGATCGCATCTACAAACGGCAACTCGCCGGCTGCATCGACAAACCAGAACTCGCCGACTCGGGTGGCACACGGCAACTCGTCGACTCACTCGACAAACGGCAGCACGCCAATTTCACCCGCAAAAAGCACATCAGATCCTCTGGTGAACTTTGGGCCGCACTCGCCAGAATTGCAGGAGGCGTTTGCTGATCTCGAGTCAGGTTTGGGTTTAACCGTTGGTTCGTTCAATTTTTTTCGTAAACAAGCTTGGTATGCAGGACTTGACAGATCCACGCCAACTCGCGACTTCCGCACTCGAGGCTCCATCGTTGCGGCTCCTTCGACTTCGAGATCCATAACAACTTCATCAACCACCGCGACAACGATCAGCGCCGGCGGTACCGACACAGAAAGCCCGCTCCCTGGAAGGGCACCACATACCCTCGGGGGCTGGCGCTTCAGCATCAACCACGACATCAACTTCATCGCTGCACTCGACAAGGCGACACCAGCGATTTCTTCGACTCCGCATCGTCGACTCTGCCGCGTCGACTCTGGTCCGCCGCGTCGACTCCCTGCGCCGCACAACTCCGCCGCGTCGACTCCGGTCCGCCGCGCTGACTTCTTCTGGCTAAACACTGCAAGACCTTGGCCGCACCTGATACTCTATCGGGTGGTGCGCCGCACAGGCCACAGCAAATTCGCCTTGGCCGCACCCGATGCTCGGGGGCTGCGCCGCACAGGCCGCAGCAAATTCGCCTTGGCCACACCCGATGCTCGGGGGCTGCGCCGCACGGGTCTTCACAAAAAACTTGGCCGTACCCGACACTCGGGAGGGCACTCGCCGTTGGCTCGAGTGCCGCGCACTCGACAAATATCTACCGCAGCAGCTCGCTTGGAGCCCGGAGCCTTCTTCATGGTTGAGGGGAGGGCACCAAGCTTGAGCGCAAGAACAATGGAGGAGGAGCGCAAGGAAGAAGATGGAACAGGGGCGGCGCGCAGAGCAAATGGCTAGTAAAAAGTTACGCCAGCGCCGTTCCCCTTATTTACCACAAAGCAAAATCGATCATCGCCGTTTAAATCGCAATCGTGCGCTCCACACGCAATCCAACCGTACACGTGGCTGGCACGGAGGGCAACCGTCGCCGGTCACTCCGCCCACTACGCACGCAAAAAGAGGAGCCATCATCACGCCTCCGTAAAAAGTGGGCCAGAGTGGTCAAATCAAGTCCAAACGGCACCGTCGTTCGGTCAGCGTTGCACAGTGGGCCCACATACGTGTCACGTCCCATCCATCACAGCATAACGCACGCCAGCGTGTGTCAGGAAGCGCAGTCGCCAGAAACGTCATCCCTGACGTCGTTGCAAGCATCTGTTCGGAAAAGTATTCGAGTTCGCCCAATGAATATCGTTCACTCGATTGTCTTGATTGGTACGGGTGTGAAAAGCAATGTTAAGGCAAAAATTGGTCACTCGACCGTTCCTTCGACCGAGTCATATTACTCCCATCGGGAGCGTATCAAAAATTTCTTCGACTAAGAGTATATGGGATAAAAAGATTTGAGATTATCCTCCATTGCAAACAATAAAGTACAATCTCGGGGGCTACTCCCATCGGGAGTGCTGTCGCGCACCCGATAGAATAACGACAAAGTATCAGTCGACAAAAGGCTCGACTCAGTTTATATACAAAATCATACTCGAAACATTCCCGAGTTGCGTCCGCCGCAAATACCTCGGATGCTGCATGCATAGTGCAAAGGTAAGACCCGCCGAACTTTCGAGCTGGGCTAAGGACCGTTCCAGCAACGTTAATCCTTACAGTTTCCGTGTCAACAGACATGATGAAAAATCCCGACGGACGCGTTGGGTAAATTTCAAAGCTATACTACAGATCGACTCAGTAAGACCTCCGCGGCCTAGTCGAATCTGACCAGTTTGTTCCAGATTCGAGTCCGGGGACTCGAATTTGATTGAAAGCTTGTAAGGTTTTACCCAAATGTGTAGTTAACCAGTCCCGATCCGTCGAGTATACTGGGCCTGCTAAGCTATTATCTCTTGATCATCATAAGCAAAAACCACAGTCGATGAGATACTCGACATAGCCAACATGTGCTATTCATACACGAATTCCAATTATAATATACAGAATATAAAGCATATGACGTGCACTTACGAATGAATCCACCCGATTCTTCGAGTCAGACAAGTACTCGGGGGCTACTGACAAGGGTATACATCTCGGGTACCCTACCGTGAGGGTACCTGGTGCACGTGACGTCTAAAGGCCCAATAGCGAAGAGCCTACTCGAAGCCCAAGACAGGAGGCCCAAGACGATGGAGTACCCTCCAGGATTAGACATAGGCATAGTCGGTTTAGACTTTCCTTACGTGTAAACTAGTCGGTTATGAACTCTCGAGACCCAGCCTATTTAAAGGCTGGGAGGGGCGCCGATCTAAAGAAAAAAGCCATACTTGAACCACCAAAAGCCCTAGCGAGATCGACATCTCGCCGGAGCTCCCCTTGTAACCGCATAATCTCACACGATCAATACCAGACAAGCAGGAAGTAGGGTCTTTACCTCCACCCGAGGGCCTGAACCTGAGTAAATCTTTGCCTCTGCTTGTCAGCCGACGAAACTACCAGTACTACCACGTTCTCTCTCCATAATATCAACCCTAGGTCCTAATCATGGGATTTGATGAGTTTACCCCTCGTCAGGGGCACAGCACAGCGCGGTCGCCTGCTGTGCACATATACCGTCTTCCCGAACTCCTTGGCGTTGTAGGACGAGTTGTGGACGAGCGCGGCGTAGGTGCTGCTCGAGCCCATGTCGCGATTCGTCGGAGAAGTCCTTGTCGATCCCGTACTGCAGCGCGGCCCCGGCGTGCTCGTTGACGAGCGTGAGAACGTTGAACTCGGAGAGCTGCGCGGCCTGCGTGAGGGCCCGGCGCACAGCCTGCCGGAAATAAGGCGGCACGGCGACGACGGCGTCCCGCACGGGTAGACCTGGTCGTCATCGTCGCGGACCGCGGTGGCGCCACGTGCGTCCTGGACGAGGTCGTAGGGGAGGAAGAGACCTGGCCGTCGTCAGCGCGGACCGCGGCAGCGCCCCGTGCGTCCTGGACGAGGTCGTAGAGGAGCAAGAGGGACTCCGCGACGGAGCGCGCGTAGGGGAAGCGCCACGGTCCGTCCAGCTCGACGGAGAGCCATGCGTCGCACCCGCTGCCGGCAGAGAAGGACAAGGAGAGGAGCAGAAGGATAAGGATGAGGGTGCGGTTGGTGGTGGGTAGGTTGGAGAAAAGAAAAAAAAAAGAGGATAATTAGGTGCGGTTGGTGGAGAGATGCGTGGACCACAGATATTTCTCTCCATGTATGAGGGGAATCTGGTGGGAAGGATGAGACTAAATACCTGTGGCGCACGGCTCAACTCGTGCGCCACAGGTACCCTAGTTACCTGTGGCGCACGGCCCTGTGCGCCACAGGTACTCTCATTACCTGTGGCGCACATGGGTGCATGTGCGCCACTGGTAGTATCTCGCCTGGAAGGACAAATTGTGGAAATTTACCTGTGGCGCACCATTTACCTGTGGCGCACAAGCATGGTGGTGCGCCACAGGTAAATTTTCACAGATTTGTCCAGCAAGGAGAGAGAATACCAATGGCACACAAATAGCCA
This sequence comes from Poa pratensis, assembly GCA_947311845.1. Taxonomy (NCBI): domain Eukaryota; kingdom Viridiplantae; phylum Streptophyta; class Magnoliopsida; order Poales; family Poaceae; genus Poa; species Poa pratensis. The sequence goes on from CAMZMU010000072.1 coordinate 8,748,783, forward strand.
TGTGCGCCACAGGTAACTTTTCACCTATAAGCAGTTTTCTACTAGTGCTCATTTCTGCAAGGTTCCTTGGTTGTTTCTGTGCATCATCCAAAGACATTGCTTACAAATTTCCCGTGTTTTGGAATCCTAGGAATTGAAGTGCATGACATTTCAATCCTTTGTCTTTCCTATTCCTACATGTTTCAAAAATCCTACGATCCAAAGCGACTCTTACAAGTTAGTAAGTGCAAAACAGAGAATTGCAAAACATAGGAAAATCACGAGAATTGTCGTTTGGATAAAACGTAGGAAAAACATAGGAAAGTGTCTCGATTCTACGCACTTGAGTTTAAAAAAGAGACTGGAGTGGATATTCAAATTCCTATGGAATTGAGTCGTATGAATCCAATCCGCGGGATTTTGGTAGCACCATTCCTTTAAATCAAAGGCAATCCATAAGAAAAATTCCTAAGGATTGGAATCCTATGAAAATTCTTTGAAATTTTTATAATCCAAATAGAACCGAAGGATAGAAAACATAGGATTGAGGTGAAACGGAGGAAAGGGAAAGGAAAAGAGACAAAACATAGGAATATGATACCGTGTAGGAACACAAAGGTTTGTTGTTCGGAACTTAGGAAAAATAGCTTGGGGAGAAGTTCTGAAGACCTTCGCTCCCGTTCCCCTCTCCCCTCTACAGTAGATCGAGGAGAACCGGAAGGCGAAACCTTTTCCGCCGGCGATTCCGCCGCCCTCCTCCCGTCCGGTGGCCGCTGTGCCGTCGGAGGGGGAGGGGTCGAATCGTCGGCCAGATCTGTGTACAGTAGAGTAGGGTTTCCTAGTCTAGCTGTTAGGTTTTCTGCTCGTCCGGCGCTGCGGTCTTCGACGGTGGCGGCGGCGGCGTGGAATAAAGGTGCTCCCTTTCGGCTTCTGCTGGCTGGCTTGGCGGCGGCAGGTGTTGGATTGGTGAGCTGGGCTTCCAATCGGGTTGGTCGCTCCGGCGGCGGCCACCTCGAGGTGGATTTTGTGCTTGGTCCTCGCCGGCGCGGCGACGCGTGCCCCGGCGTCGACGTGAGGACATGGAGCTTGTACGGGGGAGGGGGGGGGAGCCCGATCTCGGCGCTGGTGCAGGGTTGGAGGCTTGGAGGTGGTGGATCCGGTGCGGCTGGGCTGTCCCCGGGACGGGCGGCGCTGGATTCGGTCGAGGGGGCGGCCTGACCGTACGCGTTCATCGAGCTAGGTCTCGTCGCGGAACGGCGAGCGGCTTCTGCGGCCTTCGTCAACGACGGTGGTCGACTCTCTGCCTTGTTGGTGGCTTCTCTGCGTTCTTCTTCTCCGGCGGTCGTCGGCGGCGTCGAGCGGCAGAGGCAATGGTGGTTCGGCGCTCCTAGCTGCTGTTGTGCTTGTGTCGTGTTTGGGTGCTCGGTTCTGCGTATGTGTATGCTTGTATTCCGTATTCTATGAATATACGCAGTTCTTCCCTTCAAAAAAAAAAAATAGCTTGGGGAACCTACAAGTCTTGGTCCCACCGAATGATATTTTTATATTACTTCTTGCTTCAATTATCTTAATCCTTCATTTTTTTCCTATTCTTATCTTAATCCTTCATTTTCCCTATTCCTACGTTTTTACAATTCTGCAAACCATGGATGGGTACACAAACAAACTCGTTCAGAACATAGGTGGGTCCATTTGCATGGCTGAGCAGCTTTTTCCTTCTCTCAGCCTCGGGCATGCGCGAAACAAAGAGCCTTGATTGGATGTGCTGTTTCCTCCAAAAACACGGGTGTAGAATACTTTCCACAGCAGTGGCATGTAGCAATTCCTACGTTCCGAACGTTGTGAAGGAAAGATGTCCTACAGGAACATCGTTCCTTTGAAATTCCTCCAAAATTTCTGTGTATCGAACGTGGCCTTAGTAGTAACCAATGCAGTGAAGGCTCAGTCCCCTTAAGTCTTCCCTCAGTTGGTTCCTTCATCAGATCATATCTAGCAGACCACGAATAAGCCTCAACATGAAAAAGCCCGGCTGAGATGTAGTTTGGGCTATTTTTACGGTCCAAACAGCCACCGCATATCTGCCCGATCCGGAAAAAATTATCCGGGAATTCGGATAAGCATCTGCTCTGGCATTACATGAACGTCAATGGAGGCACTTAAGGTTACCCCTGGTTCACTCCGCCACGATTTAGTTTGCTCCGCCGGAAGAGGTGTCGGACGATGTGGTGATCTCCATGGGCGGCGGGGGAACAACGACGGTTGGTTTCGATGTGCTCTTGCCACACCTCCAGCAGACCGACTGCACAGACGATGAACTTGCTGCCGCAACAAAAGCGGTGGCGAACGGCGATTCTGGTGCTCCGACGCACCTTGAAGCCGCCAATGTGGAGCACGAGCTTGCGTGGGCCGTGCGCAACTCGGCGTTCCAACACTATTCGGTTCCGATTGAGCACGCCTGTGAATAACAAGACCCATGCCGTACTCAAGTTGCGTTCTACGGAGTATCTATGTAGTTTTATTTATGAGCATCTTCATTTAGTTCTATTTATGTACAAAAATGTACACTTTTCTACTTGAAATTTCGCGTGAACTCTTTTATTTAAATTTTCTATATGATTTTAGCGGATATGTTCTGACCGAACTTGCGCCATAGCGCAAACCTATTTTTGGCGGTTTCCGTTTTTCTGTTATCTGCTTGTGATGCCCTCAATAGTGTACTTTAAGTTGTTGCACTTTACGTTATTATAGACCACTTCTCAATACAGGTGAATTCTTTTACGTTCATTAGGATTAGCTTCATGGTGAGGAAACTCAGGCGAGACCGATGATCGATGAGGTCATATTTTTCTCAACAAAGTCGTTAGCCGTAGGTGACCCACACCTTCGTTCGTAAGTACAATGATGTTTTGATCAATGTTTCTATGTGTGACAACGCACCGGCATTTAGCTAGTAGCCTAGTGCCAACAAAGCCATTTTATGACCTTTGTGACCTTTTTGTGACGAAAGATTTTGACACTGCTTCTATCGGAACTAGTCGCCAGCAAAGGAGACAAATCCAAAGCTTCTTTTCAATCGGAAATATATTGGAGAAAAGGTCCACGACACAGCGTATACACACGACGCAAAACCACCCAAACTCGCTTTGCATACCAGGCGTATCAATGATGAAACGAACCCAGTCAATCAAACAAATGTACAGACCCAATCGGCCAGTGACCGATCGACCGAGAGCTACCTACACGTGCCGCGCGGCCATGCGCAGCACGACGGTGGCCGCGACGGTGGCTCCGTAGAGGAGGATGAAGACGCCGGTGACGTTGATGAGGTTGGCCTCGGTGCCGCCGGGCGTGGCGCTGGCGCTCTTCTGGACAAGTCCCGTCTGCGCGGCGCACACGGCGAGGAGGAAGATGGCCAGCCCTCCGGCGACGTGCATGGGCGCCGCGGCGGCGCGCGTGTGCTCGTGCGTGCCCGGCATCCAGAACACGGCGAAGCCGATGAGCCACTGCAGGGCGAAGAGGGAGATGGCGCTGATGCCGATCCACGAGTGGAGGCTGACCAGGTCCGGCGCCACGGCCACGTTGTGGAACTTGAACGCCGCGTAGACGCCGAAGACGCCCAGGATGAAGGCCACCATGTGGACAAACATGTGCACCATCTTCTGCGCCCGGTGGTTCATCGGCACCGTCGTGTACACCAGTATGGCTGCAAAAATGTTCAGATTTTACATGTGAATTTCACAGACTATTATCTGAATCGCACTTTAGTTTCAGACATCAAGCATACGTCCCGCTGTAATTTTGTAGGATATAAACTGAATCCTTCGCGCTCGTTGTAATTTGCAAGGATGAACTTGGCAGGAAAACGTAGCAATCCAAACTGGTCATTATCGGCAACATCCGAGGCGACCTTTGTTATGGACGCCCACCCAATAATACACTGATTGGAACTTCAGGATGAGGCTGGTCCAGTGCTTTTGCAGGCACCAAACATCTACAAAGCCCTACTATGTACCAATCTGGCCTAGAAGTTTGTGGTGACACACTGACAACTTCTCTTTCTCGCTAAAAAAGCATTTGAATTATTCGCATGTCAACAGATACTAGCTACTACTAATACATCCTCAGGTGCTTTTAGCAATTAAAGGTGTTCTATCGCGACATTTTGCCAAATTGCACACTCATATATCTCCACTAAACGTCAGGTAAGATTCCCACCGAAAGGCAAAGTTTACAGTGTTCGGGAGTTGGTAAGACGTTGATAATTCAGGGTAGTTTCCATCTCAAAGAAATAATTCAGGGTAATTTGCATTGGTCATCCTATGTACCTTCCCCGATGAGAAGAATGAAACCCCAGGACATGACGAAGGGATGAACCTGCATTTTACACAGAGTAGAAATCAGCATCAAAGGCGCAAAAGGGGCATTCTGTTTAACACAGCTATTTCTGTACAAAAATGAGACCAATGAAGCTTTCAGTATCTAGAAAGCTGTTTCTGTAAACAAAATTACTGGCCTTTTATATAGTTTTGGTGAACATGGGAACAGAGAGATTAAGAAACTGCGCATATGCGTTGATCGGTACGTACGTTGAAGATCTGGTCGGGATCGTCAGACTGTATGTTGATGCCGCCGCGGAAGCGCAGGAGCCAGACGAGCACGAGGACGGCGGTGACGAGGAAGAGCAGGTGCGCGAACATGGCCACGCGCGAGGCCACGACGGAGTGGTGGCGCTGGTGGCCCCCGATTACGCCCCCGCCGATCGCCATGGCCGCTGCTAGCTAGCTACCTTAAGCTTAGCTCTGATCGCCGGCGAGATGGATGACGGAATAAGCTTGCCTTATTCTGCATGGGCGCGGCGGGGCTGTGTTTTTAACGGCCCCGACCGCCGTCGGGGAATCGGAGGTTACACCTGGGCGGCGGCCTTGGGTTTGGTATATCTGCGAGGTGTGTTTAAGCAAGGCATCTCCCGCTGTATATGTGTGATACTGTGATGTGATGGCTTTGCACTGCGAGGGAAGCAAGTAATCCCGAAGAACGCGAAAATTCATTTTGGATCTCGGGCACCGGTGCTCTTGATTCAAAGAAAAAAAACTTTTGTCAAAAAGTCACGAAACAATCACACACGCAGTGGTCTACATGTTTTTTTTTAGGGGTCACCGGGGGTGCAAAGACACCCACCTGAATCTCATTTTATTGATTTTTCTGGGGATTTTTTTCTGGCGGAAAGAATTGGTGGGGGAGAGGGTTACAAGCAGAGTTTACAATCGGGGGAGGTAGGCACCAACATACACAGGAGGTGGGCTAAGAAAGCACACACATCAGCCTACTCCTAGCTGGGTATACACCGAGGGCAGGTAGGAGAGCCACTGATCCACATCGGACCTGTGCTCGAGGGGCAGGCAAGCCCGCCACAAAATTGCATCCTCGCGGCAGTTCTTGCGAATCAAGGAGATGGAGGGGACGAGCCCATTGAAGGCCACATCATTCCGGTGTTTCCACAGGTGCCAAAAGCACAGGAGCCGAAGGGTAGTCGTGGAGCGGACCGGCGCCGAGGGAGGAAGGGGCAGAGCTCAACTCTGTCCATCGAGCCAATGAGCGAAGCTGGGGAGCCGAGGGCTGCCCAAAACCTCCGGGCGAAGCGGCAAGTGAACATGATGTGATCAGCAGTTTCGGAGTGCTCGCCGCAGATCGGGCAAACATCGGCTGCCGCGTCCAGGATCCCTTTCCGTCGAAGGTTTGCACGGCATTGGATGCGCTGCTGGACAAGGAGCCAAGCGAAGAACTTGACACGGGAGGGGGCACTGTTGCACCAGACGAAGTCGGCATGGCGGGAGACCTCGCCGCCGAACGTGCAGAGCTTGTACAGGGCGGCAGTTTTCAGCTTGCCACCCGCCTTGCTGCACAGCGGCAGAGTCCTGACGTCCGCAGCGTCGGAAAGCGACACTCCAGACAGCAGCGAGGCAAGCTCGGCCTTCTGCCGCGCTGCGGTCACAGAGAGGCGGGGCACAAGGAGGGCGTCCAGACCTCCGATCATGACCTGCAGCACGGTAGCGCACTGGAGAGTGCAATGCGAGAAGAGCTCCGGCATGGCGAGAGCAAGAGGCCCCGCAGGCAACCACTTGTCATGCCAAAATGCGGTGCGGCTCCCGTCGCCCACTGCAACACAGGACAGGGCGCGGTAGAGGGGGAGGAGCTGGAGCAGCGCGTTCCAGTGCGCACCGCCGCGCGATTGTTGTTGTCGAGCGCGGCGCCGCCCAAGGATCCCCAGATCCACCGGGGCCAGGACTCGGAGGAGGCCGAGTGCAGCCGGTGCAGCAACTTCACTTGCAGGCATTTGTTTTGGTCCGCGAGGGATCGCACCCCGAGACCACCTTCTTCCTTGGACCCGCAGACAAAATCCCAAGCCACCAAGCACTGAGCGCCCGTGACGCGGTCCGCCGCGGCCCAGAGGAAAGCACGCCGGAGTTTGTCGATTGCGGCGAGCACGCCAGGCGGAAGAGCGAGAGCGCCCATAGCATAGGTGGGGAGGGCATCCAAGATGGCGTTGATGAGCACCAGCCGCCCACCAGCGGACAGCAGCAGCGCCCGCCATCCCGAGAGGTACTTGTCCACCTTGGCGATGAGCAGAGCGAAAGCGGCGAGGCGCAACTTTTCGGCGGAGAGAGGAAGCCCGAGGTATGTCTGCGGGAACCCCTCGACTCTGCACTGCAATGTCGCCTGGATGGCAGCAAGCACGCCGGCGTCGACGTGCATGGGGACCAGCATGCTCTTGCTGAAGTTGATGCAGAGGCCGGTAGCTCGCTCGAACTGGAGGAGGAGGTCTCGCAGGCGCTCGGCTGCACGAGCGTCAGCGTGGAGGATCAGCAGCGTGTCATCCGCGTATTGCAAGACTGGGCAAGGAGCACCATCGACAAGCGGGTGTTGCAGCACATCATCCGTCTGAATCAGCCGCTGTAGAACATCTGCAACCATGAGGAAGAGATAGGGGGAGAGTGGGTCTCCCTGCCGCAAACCACGAAGGCATCTGATCCATTTTTCGGGCAGCCCATTCAGAAGGATAGCGAAGCGCGAGGAGGAGAATATCAAGTCCATCCAATTGCACCAAAGGGGAGGGAAGCCTCGAGCAAGCATGATGGTACGGAGGCTGCTCCAGCTGACCGAATCGAAAGCTTTGGCGAAGTCGAGTTTGAGCACAACGCAAGGGGCGCGGTGGCGGAAGCAGGCTTGGACGAGCTCGGTGGCATAGACAAAATTTTCAGTGATGCTTCGGCCGGCGAGGAAGCCAGTTTGATCAACGTCGATGATTTTGTGTATTTGGAGTTGAAGGCGGGAGGTCAACGTCTTGCAGATGGCTTTGATGGAGCAGTTTTGGAGAGTGATAGGCCGAAGGAAGCCGGAGATGAATGCCACCATTTTTTGGAAGAAGAACGACATGGGCACGGTTTAGCCTTTCCAGCTCAACGGAGCGGGAATGGAAGCATTCAAAAAGCCGCAGCAGGCTGGGCTTGACGGTGGACCATGCGGCCTTGTAGAAACTTGGCCCAAGCCCATCAGGGCCAGGAGCACTAGAGGCCTCCATCGAGCGGACGGCAGCAGCAACTTCTTGGGCCGTAAAGGGCCCAGCAAGGGCCTCAGCGTTCACCCGGGGGCAGCCAAGGTACAAGGAGTCGATGTCGAAATCCCAGCGCACGTCGTGCGCGCGCCCGAGCAGGTCGGAGTAGAAGCGGTGGAGGGCCGCCGCCTTCGCGTCGTGCGACACGACGAGAGCTCCGTCCACGTCGAGCATGCGGACGGAGTTGCGGCGGAGGCGCTGCGAGGCGCGGGCATGGAAGAACTTTGTGTTCTCGTCGCCCTCGACGACGGCGCGGAATTTTCCTCTTTGCTTCCAACGCGCCGCACGCTCCAGGACCAGCTTGGCCAGGCGAGTCCTGCAAAAACCACGGAGAGATGCTTCCTCGGGCGAGAGAGGCCGAGTTTCTTCGAACAGATCAAACAGGTCGGTCAAAAAGGAACAATTATTCTCAAATTTGGGGTTAAAGCGGTGGGAGCGTTTCCAAACCTTGGCGACGGTGCGGAAGGATTTCAGGCGGGCAACCAAATCACTAGCAGCGTCGTTTTTCAGCGGAGGAGAGGACCAGGAGGGGAGGGTTGTGGGGAGGAACAACGGGTCACGAAGCCAAGCATTTTCAAACCTGAAGATCGAAGCCCGAGGGATGGTGGTGGAAGCGGTGATCAGGAGAGCGAAATGGTCGGAGGTGGGGCGGGGGAGCGATGTCAGGGCGGAGTTCGGAAGGGCAAGGTTCCAAGCAAGGTTGAAAAAGGCTCTATCGAGGCGTGCGAGGACGGGGAGGTGCGTTTGTTGGACCATGTGTACAGCCGATCAAGCAGCGGCAGCTCAAACAGAGCTAAGCTGCGGATGGAGTCGTTAAAGGATGAGGCCAGGGCAGAGTTGAAATTTCCGTTATTTTTATCGCGAGGGTCGCGAATGAGATTAAAATCTCCGACAATAATCCACGGGCAAGGGAAGAACTGACCAAGCGATTCAAACTCCGAGAGAAAACAAGGCGTTAGCGCGTGATCAGCGGGGGCGTAGACATTGGTGACAGCGAAGGTGAGGTCCGTTTGGGTAGAGGAGAGGGTGGTGGTGAGGCAGAAGCGGTCGCGGCGTGTGGAAATAAGCGTGAAAAGGTTCGGATTCCAGGCAGTGAGCATTCCTCCCGAGCTGCCAATGGCGTCAACCGCGGCGAACTCAGCAAGATGGGGTGGGTGGAAGGAGGCGGCCGTGAAGCGATCCAACGAGCGCAACTTGGTTTCTTGTACGCAGAGAATGGCGGGGGAGGCGGAAGCAATGGCATCGCGGACAACAGGCCTTTTGAGCAGGCACCCGAGACCCTGAGTGTTCCACGACTCGATGGTTAAATCACGAAACGCACTAATCATCGAAATTACAAACACCAGGGAGATTACAATGGGGGGGGGGGAGCAGACAGGGCGAGGGCGCAGCTAACTGACAAACAACACGAAAGTTCAGACAACAGGGGGACACAGAGGCGCACAGGCAGCGCTGATAGGGGCTAAAAGGCCGCAGCCCGGGCGGCGCACGCACGAAGGAGCACTAATCATCGACCACGGCGGACACCGTGGCGGATGAAGCACAGACGGAAGACGCGATGGCAGCCACCGCACGCTTGTGGAGCGGCTTGGAGCCAGCCCCGAGCGTGCCATGTTTCTTCACCTGCTTCTGCAGCGCGGCCGTGCAGCCGCCCAGCGCGTCGCGCAGCCCGCGCAGCTTCTCAGCGCGGGTGCCAACAGGCTCGTAGAACTGAGGAGCTTTTAGCGCAAGACGTCGTCGGCCGCAGCGGGGAGGGCAGCCGGGGCGAGCTCAACGGGATCCTCCAGCTCCGTGATGACGACGCCATGACGGCGAGTAGCAGAGAGCGGCGGGCCTGAGCTCAGCGACCCCGAATCCAGCGATCCAACGCCAGAGCACCAAGAGATGGTGAGCGAGGACACAGAGGAGTCGGGGGAGGCCGGGGAAATGGGGGAGCTGGCCACACTGTCGAGGATTGCAAGCAATGCCTCGTGGGAGCCGGCGACGGTGCCTTGAGGTCCATCATGGCCTCCAACAGCATGGAAACCGTTTGCCAAAGGGGGCGGCGGCGGAGCCAACGCCAGGCGTCCCCGGCGGCGCCGGTACAGGGGTGGGGGTGGGGGGTCGAAGTAGCGGATGTAGACACCCTCGTCATTGTACGAATCAGCGGCAGGCCAGGAGCGGATCTCGCAGACGTGCACGAGGCGGGACCCCCAAGGAGCCCGCGTCACCATGATCTCTGGCGGCACGCTCATGCCCAGCTTCAGCAGCACGACAGCTCGCACAAGGGCCAGGTCCGTCCCGGTCAGACAGGTGGGGTCAACCTCCAGTAAATCTCCGAAGCAGCTAAAGGCGACCGCCACGCCAAGCTGCCCAATGTGCTCAGCAGGCATCCTTTTAGCGGACACGACCGCGACCGTGCGCATGGCACAGGGGATGCGGTCCGCCTCCTCCTCGCGGACCAGCGTGAAAGTGGTGCCTTCAAAGACGAACGGCTGGTGCATGATGGCGATTTCCCGATCCCCGTGAGAGAGGAATTTCACGTACATGTCTCCGATCGAAGAAGGGACGACAGTGACGTGCAGGCCGAGGAGCTCGGAGTAGATGGCCTCCGTGAAAGAAGAGGCCGGGGAGGAGAACGGCGCCGGTGACTCGATGTAGACGACCGCGAGCCGGCGCGCCGCATCCATGTCTCTGAGAGGCATGAACACTTCCGGAGGAAAAAAGGAATATCATCTGACTCCACGTCCTCTTCGTCCTCCGCGAGCTCATCGTCGCCAAGGCCATCGGAGAGCTCGTCCGCGCTGGAAACGGCATCAACCTGCGGCGGGGCGGGGCGAGGGGGGGCACGACCTGAATCGTGCGCTCCACAGGAGGGGAGTCATGCGCGTCCGAGCCTTCGCCAACTTCGAACAACACGGTGCCAACAATGGCAGTGCCAAGCGCGGGGCCACACTCCGGCGCAGGGGAGGGCGACATGACAAGGGCCGAAGGGTACGGGGTGGCAGGGCGCGGGTTGGTGAGCACGGAGGGCACGATGGGCGACGAGGAGGGGGTGGGGAGGAAGGAGGGCTGAGGGAACGGCATGTCACAGTCACGAACACGGTGGCCGGAACGCCCGCAACCACGGCAGCGGATGGGATCGCGACACTCACGAACGAAGTGCTCGGTGGAGAGACAGCGGAAACAGCCATCAAGTCTTAGGGTTTTGAACGGGGCGCGTGGAGTGGGACGGGGAGGAGCGGGGGGGGGGGGGCAGCTAGCTACTTCAAGGAAGGAGCGAGCAGCGGGGGTAGATGGGTCACTGATCATCTCCGTACTCGGCGAAGCCGGGGAAGGAGGAGCAGCGTTAACGTCGGCGCTAGGCTCGAGGTCGAGGACGGCATGGGCGGGGGCGCCTGCGAAACCCTGTGCGGGAGTCGGGGGTGACGCGGTTTCCTTTAGGGGAGACTCGACAGCTGAGGGGACAACGGTGGGTGGCGTTAAATGTTCCTCACTAGGGCATGGCGGGGAGGGCAGAAGACCAGGTCCACGAAAACCAGAGGCTCCAGGTGGGCAGCGAGACCACGGAGGAGTTTGGCCACGTCCACGACGCCTACGGGGACTGGCAGGTGGGGCCGAAGCAGAGAGAGCAGAGGCCACAGCCATGGCGGTGCTAAGAGAGGGGTGAAAACCTAGGCGAAACCTAGCGCAATGCTGGGTACCGACGGAGGAGACGAACGCGGCCACCGCAGGCGACGACACAGTCAGGCAGAAAACCATGTCACCGCAGGCAGTCACGCGCACGCGCTCGGGGAAGGCGCAAAAAAGAACGAAAGCAGATCGGTCATGGAGGTGGGCGAAAAGCAGGCGGAGGAGAAAGGAGGTGTAACCCAGAGCTCGCCGAGCGCCCCATCAGGATGGTCGCCGGCGGCAACAGAGGAGGAAAAGCGGGAGCGGACATAGGAGTGGAAGGAGGTACCTGGACCCAACTGAACTGAAAAACGACGACGAGGTGAGGAGGCGGCGCCGCGGCCCTGAACCAGGGAGCCTTCCGGGTCGAGCCTACCAGGGAGCGGAGCAGCCGGTGGGGAGTGGGCGCGCGCAGCCGGAGCAGCAGCGTGCGCATTTTCCTGGGCGTGGGCGCGGCCCGCCGGAGCGGCGGGAGGCGGGTCTCCCGCGTCGCCTAACGCGTCGCGAGAGCCACTCATGGGGTGTCCTCCTTTTCGATGCTCGCCTCTATAATTATGATGAATACCGGTCTACATGTTTGTTTAGCTGATAAATTTGCACAAGAAATTCACATGTGAAAAATTAAAAATCTGAGCATGTTTGTACAGCCTGCATATATCAACATTATTTTTGAAACTTTTCCTACGATAATGAACATTCAAATATGAACACGTGATTGTTTTGAGAATTTTTCGTGTTATAATAAATTTATTAAGAAAAATATTTATCTTTACAACAGGAGCACTGGTACCGAACGCTCATATCGACGATATTAATCGTCCGCGACTGGGCCGTAACTATCTAAAGGACCCGAAAGCTGTAGTCTATGCAAAATATAGACCCAGTAGTTTTACCGGGCCAGGGTCATAACTAGCAGCCCTAACGACTGCTAACCTATTCCCTAAAAAAAACATGTACATGTGAAAATTCTATTTGCCGCCCCATACGGCGCGGGAGCCTGTTGCCGCACACCCCGTCGCCGCAACGGGCTGGCCCATCCGCTGCTACGTCCCCGCGCATGCACTTCGGCTAACTGACGGGCCAGACCGGACGGACACGGGAGGTGGACAAATTCAGACTGAATTTGGGATCAAAATGAGGTGAGACGGACAACTCCCGAACAATTTATCCGTTCGCAGTATGCCGTTGGGTCTTGGTTGTCTGTCCCGACAAAATCGAACAAATAGGTCTCCTAGAGCAGCAAATGGAATAAGGATCTAAATGCCCTACTCATGCTGGTTTGGTGGCGCCTATGGAAGGAGATAAATGCTCACATTTTCTTGGCCAAATTAAAGCACTGCGCAATAAATCTGTGACCAAATTCTGGACGATGTAAGGAGCTGGAGTTTTGCTCGTATACCTGACTTGCCTGGGTTTTTTCTCATATCTTAATGAATGAAAGCAGTAATGCTGCGTTCGTAACAAAAAAAAAGTAATCTTCTTTTTTTTAAACGGAAGGCCAGTAGAGCAGTGAATCTGTAGAAGCAGTAGCAAAATATATCGTTTGACACTACTAGTATGGAAGCAATAGCAAAAATAAGTAATCTTCACCACTTGACACGGCGAGGACGAAGGTAGACGGTTGGTGCTTGGCCCTTTTGCGTTATTTTCCCCCGGCTCGGGCTCTCGGGGCGCGGTCCACACGCAAGGAGAGACGACAACATAAATTGGCACCGGTCGTTCGGTCTCTCGCCCCCACAAGCAACAAACAACACACCCCACCCCACAGGTGGCTTGCTTCATTTGCCTGCCTGCTTGCCTCGTGAGCTGTTCTTGTTCCTGCCCATCCCTCCCTCCCTCCCCTCGCCGTCGCCATCCACATCCACTTTCGTGCTGTGCCTTCCGCCTTCTCCTGGACATATTTAGCTCGACCGAACAACCACCAGCAAAGCAAGATCCATTACAACTGTCCAGTGCCACATGGCAACGGAGATCCTCTGTGTTTAAAACGCGAAATCTCTACGAAATTTGCTGCAGAGCTCATCCCGTGTAGCCATTCTTGCTGCAACCAACCGTGGCGCCCGTTGGTGTCGCCCACAAACATGAACAGCAAACGAACAACCACCCCGCCGGGAAAACGCATTTCCTCGTGGCACCAACTCATGGTCCCCGGCCGCGGCCGGTGAGGTGAGGAGGAGCCGGGAAACTTTCCCACACGACAAGGGTGCCCTGCCACCACCACCACCACGGCCCCGACCAGCGACTCCCTCGGTCACCAGTCAGTCAATCACAGGCGTACGTCCCGTCCCTCTCCCTCCCAAGTGGAGCAGCTGAGCTACCCGCGCGAAGATCACAGAATTTTCTCATCTTTTCCCTCCATTTTCGTTTAACAGCACATAAGCCGATCGATGGCGATTGACGCAGCCGCTGGTGTGAAGATATCTCCAAGACTCCAATTATGGGCGCCGCCGCCCAGTGCCACAATTTTGGGAACCCGCCGCCGCAGCTCGCCACCCTGGAGATGGAGATGCTGAGGTTGACATGGACTGGATGGTTATGACTAGGAGAAGACGATGCGATTCGCAAAGATAAGGTTCGGTTCCGTCCAGCCTGACGGCGAACTGTACATGAACTGGACAGCACCGTCGCGAGCGAAGAATATCAGCACCCAGTTCATCAAATCAGACAGAAAACGGGCCATATGCATGCACAATTACACAGACACTCGTGTCACGATCAACAGAACTGGATCGCATTATTAGTATTCAGTATGAACGAGACTGGAGTCGCATCAGCTGATCATTCCGCCTCTTTGTCCTCATCTTAGTTGTAGGGATTAGTTTAGCGGCGCCATCGCTGTCAGGACTCATGTCGCAGGCGAGGCAGGTCATCAGTCAGCAGCAACCAGCATGAGTTGTGCTTTGCCGCGTCGCACGATCTCAAATCTGGAGCTACTACCAACTGAAGCACTGGGATGCTCACTCAGCCGGCGTTGTCCAAGCTGCACCTGACCCGCTTCAACCATCATACCTGCCAGTTTTAATTTATACTGGGATGCTTCCAAGTTCTCCAAGCTGGCAACACAAATGACAGCGTGTAGCATCTATCCGTTCCGTGATTAGAGGCGGACGATAGGCCTCATCAGCAAAACCTAATCATGCAGGCAGCCTGAAAGGCTCATGAAAGTCCATGACAGAAAATTTAAAGTAACAACGACGACAGCTGACCAGTGGAGATAACAGGGATCAATTTAATCATGGAGCAGATCAATGTTGAGTACAAGCCAACAAACCCTAACAATCTTCTACTTTAAGATAGAACAGAACAGTTAGTAGCAAACATCCAGGCAATTCTCGAGTGAAGATCACATCATACATGATCAAGGACATCTAAATGGCAGCACAGAGCCAAATGAATGAACATGAAAAGCAGGGGGGAGGGTGAAGAGGCTAAAGGAATGAACAGAAGGATCATCTTGAGCGTTCCGCTTCTCTAGTTTCAGCACGATCCAGGATTATCTATCTTCCGTCGGCAGAGGTGAACGAATCTGCAAACCCTGGAGGCCTCGTCGGGATGCTTGTCTGGGTGTTGTCCAGCTCGCAAGGAATGAGGAGGTCGCGCCGTCAAATGGCTGCTGTCTTCGAAGGCCTGCCATTTCTTAGTGCTTGAGGCAGCGTCATGTCCAGGTCGATGCCGTAACTGTCGTCTGAATCTGGATCTGTAGGCTTCCACACATCCGAAAGAGTAGAGAGCACATTGACGGCATGACCCATATCGGGCCTCTGCTGTGGTTCCCTAGCACAGCAGTGACCAGCCAGCTGTGCGACGGTGCTAACGCTGGCAAAGGTCTCCTCGTCAAGGTCAATAGTCATGTCGATTGCTTTCCGGAAAGTGTCTGGGTTCAGCTGCATCTCCGGAACCATGTAACTAGGTGCATGCTATCCTCAGGCTGTGTGTCATCAAGCGCCCTGCGTCCGGTGACGAGCTCCATCAAAATGACACCAAAGCTGAAGACATCAGCTTTTGTGGTTACTCGTCCAGTAACTGCACAAAAATGTTAATGTTAGCTTTAGTGTTACACAAACAATGCAAGTAGTAGAAATGAACTAATACTATAAAATATGCAGACCAATTACGATAGCATACTGTCACGTTCTTACACTGCAATATACTAATATTTGTCTCTTCTTGTGTAAGCAGAACAGTTACCCGCAAAATGAAAATAAAATTACAGTTAATTCGACCATACATTGAAGTTTGAACATAAATAGGAAGTTAACTTCTGAACTCAGGACACAAACTCAGAAGAGTTGATCACTGAATTGATTGTCCAATATTAGTATATGTTTTGGTAGCACGTTTCAATAGTCTTCAAATTTGTATAGAACCTAAATACCTCTTGTGAAACGAAACTAATCAAAATTATATGAGAATGAAATGGCAGTCTAAATATAAATTATTCAATGATACTATTTTGGATATGACATAGTTCAAATATACTGTGTTTGTTAATTAAGCAAAATAAATATAGGATGCTCACCTGCATACTCGGGGGCAAGGTATCCAAAAGTGCCAGCAAGTCTTGTCTCTACTGATACACACTTCCCATCAGATGGTGCAAGCCGCACCAATCCAAAGTCCGCCACCTTTGCCTTCATGTCATCACCAAGAAGTATATTTGATGGTTTCAAGTCTCTGTGGATGAAGGTTTGTTGCGCAAGGCTGTGCAGGTACTCAACACCTCTTGCAACATCAAGCGCAATGCTAAGCCGCTTCTTCCATTCCAATGGCTGCTGATTATGTTCTTTCCATTCAAACAGGTGTTGGCTCACTGGTCCCTGTGGCATGTACTCATACACAAGAATCCTCTCATTGCCATCAAGGCAATATCCAAGCAGTGACACCAGGTTACGATGACGGACCTTGGTCAGCACAGATATCTCCGATTTGAACTCATTTAGCCCCTTGTTGCCCATAACACCCGACTCCATTCGCTTAACAGCAATTTTTGTGCCATCATGAAGCTCACCCTTGTAGACAGTGCCAAACCCACCACGGCCAAGGATGTTAGCCTGACTGAAGTTGTTGGTCACATTGCGGAGGACCTGAATTGAAATGACCATATTCCCAGCCTCAACGACATGGATATCCCGGGGGCCATTGCTTGCTTGACTCTCGCTCGTGGCTCCACCACCATTGGCATTTCCGTTAGCAACTGTGATCTTTACCATGTCAGGATCTGACCCTGAGTGCCGGGGATGGATGACCATAGCATGTGGACTCTGCACCCTTCCTGAAGGCTTCTGCTTTCTCTTATAGCAATAGAATCCTAAAGCCGCAATCAGGGCTAGTCCAGCAATAGCTCCAAAGACAGACCCAACAATGACACCGGCAGAAGATGAACCCTTATTGCTTCCACCACTTCCATCAGCAGGCGTAGTGCCGTTGCTGCTACCATCTGATCCAGGTGGTGGCGGTGGAGCATCCTTGCCAATGTTCGGGTTGCCATCAATTTTCACCACCACATTGCTGCGGAACGCAGGAAGTTTCCCATACAGTTTGTTATTGGATAGATCAACCAACTTGAGTGCTGGCAAGTCGGCAAGCTCGTTCGGCACCGTGCCAGTAATGTTGTTGTTTGAAAGAATCAGCTGCTCAAGTGTGGCAAACTTACCGATAGATGGTGAGATGATCCCGGTAAGGCCCTTATTGACAAAACTCAGCGACGTGATGTTCCCATTATTACACTCGACGCCGCTGTGGCCACTGCATGGATTATTCCCGGTCCAATCCTCCGCGAGCTTCGCAGGGTACCTGAACCCAGCTGCGACCTCCAGCAGCAGGTTCACAAGGGGATCACACGGTGTTCCTGGAGTCGGCAAGCAGAACCGATTTGTACTGACATCTTGACGGTCCAGGTCATGAACAACCCCGGTAGCAAAGACAGGAGTCGGTCCCTGCAGCAGATTGTTGGTCAGGTTCAACATCTTGAGAGACTTGAGCTTCATAAGACTTTCTGGAACCGGCCCAGTGAGCTGGTTGTCGCGAATCTTCAGATCATAGAGGCTGGTAAGCCCCGAGAAGTCCGGCAAGGGCCCGGTGAAGTCGTTGGAGTGCAGCCACAGCTGAGTGGCCTGAGTCATGTTGGCGACGAAGGCAATCGAGCCGGTGAACCTCCGGCGCCCCGTCTGGCTGTTGAGCCAGAGATCCTGAATCGACGCAAGGGACCCGGGCACGGGCCCGGACATCTTGTTCATCGCCACGTGGAACAGCCGGAGCACCGGCATGGTGCCGAGGAACTCCGGGAGCGTCCCGGTCAGGTTGACGCTGTTGGCGGAGAAGTTGGCGAGGGACGTGCAGTCCGCGAGGCCGGCGGGGAGCGGCCACGGCTCGAGCGGGTTGTTGTCGAGCGAGACGGCGGCGAGCGCGGTGAGGCCGCTGAAGAAGTCGGCGGGGATGGAGGAGAAGTTGTTGTCGTTGAGGAAGAGGTACTGGAGCGAGGCGAGGCCGGCGAGGGAAGGGATTGGGCCGGAGAGCGCGTTGCCCATGACCTCGAGGCGCGTGAGCTCGGTGAGGTTGCGGACCTCGGGGGCCAGGGTGCCCGTGAGGGACTTGCGGCCGACCTGGATGTCGGTGACGCGGCCGTCGACGTCGCAGCCCACCCCGGGCCACGGCTTGGGCGTGCAGGGGTCGGCGGTGGTGTCCCATCCGAGGGATTTGGCGGCGCTGAACCCCAAGGCGACCGCCCGCATCGCCTCCGCGTCCGGGGACGCCGCTGCAGAGGCGCCGAGGGTTGCGAGGAGGACGGCTAGGGCCAGGAGGAGGCCGGCGCGGCGCCGCCGCCGCGCGGTGGACACGGTGGGAGACTGCATTGCGGTGGTGTTGGGTGGAGATGCGAAAGGGGGAAGAGAGAGAGGAGTAAGTTTGGGGTTGGAGACGAAGATTTAACTGAAGAGAGAGAGATGCACATGGGCGGGCGAGGGCCGGTGGCACATGCGCGGGGCCCACCTTCGGCGAGCGCCGATTTAGGGTTCCGGGTGCGCGAAATGACGGCCCTGCCCCCCTCCCCGAACCCGGTCTCCACGGCAGGTTCAGTACCGCGTACGACCCGCGAGGGTGACTGGCGCGTGGGGCCAGGGCTAGGATAGGAAACCTGGAATCGCGCACCAAAAGGCGGGTTGGATTGGATGCGCTTCTGTGTGTGCTGGAGCGGAGCTGGAGGCGGGGCCCGCGCCGCAGCGTCACAGGTTTTCTGTTTCCGGTCTGGGGCAGCGGGAGAGAGAAACCAGAAAAAAGGAAAGAGAGCATCCTAGACGGCTCTCCTCTCTCGCAGGCTCGCAGCCGTGTCGAGTAGAGGCGGTGGGTGCGGGCCCGCGCCGTCAGTGTCCTATGGTGATCTGTACGTACGAAGTACGTACGCTGGCCGCGGTGCCGCGTACGGGCAATGAATGCGCGCGGGGAGGGAGGCGGGATATTCTGCGGCTGGGTAGCTACGATCCTATGTGGCCGGGCCGGAGACGGCCGTGATCCGTGACGGACGACGGCCCACGCTCGCCGAAGGCTGCGACGGTGCCAGGCCTTTTGGTCGTAAACGAAAGCGCTTTTCTTCACCGGTCGTCTCGTTCTTGTCTTTTGGTGTTCTCTTTTTCGAATTTCCTTTCTTTTTCGACGGCGATGGCCCTGGGGAAAAGGAAAAAAAAAAACCTCTGGCATGGTATGCTGGCTGGCGACCATCTGGACCTGGCCGCGACGTATCTGTCCGTCCCGTAATTACGCATCACAGCTGGGAGAAAATAACGCCGGAAATCGATCGAGCGAGCGAGCGGCGGCGATAATAGGAAAGGAATGCCTGGGACCGCCGCGCGTATGGCTGGCTCCGTTGACAGCTCGTGTCGTCGCATGCACACGTAGCCCGGTCAAGTGGAAACTCGTCGAAGCGGCATTCAAGAGCGAGGGACAAGCGGGCGGCTCGTCACGCGACATGTTCGTTCCCGTGCACGGCTGTGTCTCTGACTCACTTCGTCAGCAGGAGTAGTCCACTAGCAGCAGTGTAAAGTTGGTGCGCGCACGGGCGTTTACGATCGGGGACAGCGTAACCGGTGACTGCGTCAGTAACATGTAAAGAGCCGTTACGGTCTAGACAAAATTACAGTTGACTCGCATCATTACTGGAGTAGTCAGCGGAGTCGGTGGAGTACTAGCCCTGTCATGGTTTTTTTTTTTTTGCTTTCTCGAAATCCCCCGACTCAGGGGTGATCAAGACGTATTTTATTCTAAACGTGTGAACAATCTTTCATAAATACATCAACATACGGTTTTTTCGAACACATAACAATTTTGAATCTACGTGAATTTTTACACGCATTAACATATTTTCGAAAAACGTGAACCCTTTTTGAATCTATGAATATTTTTGGAGTACGTGAACATACGTTTTCAAAGCCATGAATACATTTTTAAACCATGCCGAACATATATTTGAAACTTGTGAACTTTGTTTGTAACCCACGTGAAGACTCGTCATACGCATTAATTTTTTGCAAATACATTAACCTATACTTTTTTCAATACATAACCTTTTTTTGGACCACGAAAAAATTATAACCTGTGAAGATAAATGTTTCAATTGCATATAAATATTTTCCAAAAGCACGAGCATTTTTTAAATTTGTGAGATTTTCATAAACCTCATTGAATGTAGTTTTAAACCTCATGGTTATTTTTGGACCACATGACCATTTTTAAAAATACTTAAACATATTTTTTCAAGTACATAACCTTTTTTGGACCATGAACAATTTTTTAAACCTTTATACATATTTTATTTTATTTTATTTACATGCATGAACATACTTTCAGAAAACATAAACATTTTTAACATAAAAATACGTTATTTCCAAATCTGGGCATTTAAAAAAAAATGACGATGTCTTCTATGATGCCTCGCGTACACTTTGGGCGGTTTTTTCTTTCCGGTCTTTCTTGGCCCATTTTATCTGGTTCGTGTTTTGGTTTTTTGCTTTGGCTGATTCTCTATTTTTTTCTTCCAAAAAAAAGAAGACATCGTCATTCATCACTGCGTGGAATAAGTGGGCCTGGCCCAGCGTCGGCTTTCTTCAGGCGGGTTCTGCTTTGTCGTCCCCTCGGAGAAGCGAAGCTCCGCCGCCTCCCCGTCGACGGTCGACCGTCACCAGCGCCGCTTCAAACCAAGGTATCTTCTCGTCCCTCTCCACGGCAGGATCACCACCGAGTATCCCCACTGATTTTTACCCTCCAGATTTGATGAGTTCCTTGCTCGATTTGCAGATCGACCTACCCTAATCCCTGCCTACGTCGTTCAGCTTCCACGCCATGGAGGAGGACAAGGAAGAGAGCTCCAACAAGAAGCTGAGGCAAGATAACCCTCCGGCCACGGCGGCCAGCCTATTCACCGACGACCTCATCTTGGAGGTCCTCTCTCGCCTTCCTGCCAGATCCGTTCGCCGTTTCAAGTGCGTCTCTACGCCATGGCGCAACCTCATCGCCGACCCCGTCAACCGCAAAAAGCTGCGTCAGACCCTTGCTGGCTTCCTACGCGTGACCCGCAACGAGTTCGGCGCCTGGAGCCACCATTTTGCCAGCGTCCCAGGCGGAGCCCCGGTCGACCTTTGCCTCCCTTACCTGCAGCATAACAAGTACAAGTTCATCTGCCTTGTGGACAGCGTCAATGGTCTCGTCCTCTCCGCCTGCTTCAGCAAGGAGACGCCTCCTGTTACTAACGATGAATTCTGTTATGTCGTGTGCAATCCTGCCACTGGTAGGTGGATCGAGCTGCCTCCTCAACCTCTGGCTCAGGCAAACAGAAGTTACAGAGCTGCACGTCTGGCTTTCGATCCGGCAGTGTCGTCCCATTTCCGCGTTGTTGAAATTTGCGACAACATTCAGGGTGTGGAAGGTTATGTCACAGGGGTGGACATCTTCTCGTCGCAAACTGGAGCCTGGATCCATGGAGATTATGGGTTGGCTGAGAAGTTTAGAGTGTTCGATTGGATTAGGAGCGCCTTTTTTGGTGGCATGGTGCACCTGGTCGGTGAGCTGAAAACCAGAAAAGAGCCTGCGCTGTTGGTGGTGGACATGGAGGGGAAGGTGTGGAAGACTATCCGTCTACCCGGTTATTGTGGAGCAGTTGAATCGTCACAGGGGTGTTTGTATTATGCTTCTACAAGCCGAGTTTATGTCAATAACGATATGAAGAACGGTGACCTAACTACTGAGACAAAACTTTGGTGCCTCAAGAATTATGATAGTAAAGAGTGGGTCTTGAAGCGTGAAGGTAGTGCCAGCATTGATGACCCCTTGAGCATAACCCCGTGGGGGTGCATAGATTATGCAATTCATCCAGATTGTGATACTGTTTTTTTGGTTCCATGTGCACATAATATGTTGGTGGCATACGATATGCAGCATCAGAAATTGGTTCATATCCTTAATCATCTGAAAGGCTGTTATCGGGAATATCTACCTTATGTTCCTTTGTTCTCAGAGGTATTACCAATTGCAGATGGGCAGTAGTATTATCTTCAAATCACCAGTGTACTTCCTCTGAAGATTGATTCGTCTGTATGCTCTTCTGGATCTACTTGAATTATGTTCTTCAATTTGCTGGTGCTGACACGACTGCTAGCTTTATTTTCAGTTGGAAGCAATGCCTGGTCACGCAACAGATTAAGCATACCATTTTCAACAAACATGTTTATTACTGCTTTTGCTTATCTTGCTGTTGTTCTGGACACAATTAGTTCTCTGAGGCTAAATTATGTTGTAACTTGGCTCTCTTGGCCATAACATCGAATGATTTGGTTATCGTAAACCCTATATTAGCAAGTGCAACATGTCTAATTGTTAAGTGTACTGAATAGTTTAGTAGGACTTGTGATGTGATTGGTGATGAGTGCAACATCTCATCTTATTCTTCCACTACTTTGGTGAAGTACTTGCTTTGAGCAAGCTCTTTTTGTGCATGTTTGTTGTAGTTAATGAATTTAGTCTCCTGCAGTATATGAATCTAGTCGA